>VZTF01006691.1:54865-136725 GCA_013397755.1 Cnemophilus loriae
CCTCGTGCGGCTCTATTTCTTTATTCCAATAGATTTTTAGGGAATTTCCTTTGTAGCATCTTTCTCCCTTCATGGGCTGCCCATACACCTTTCCAGTTGTGAGAGGCGCTTGAGAATGATGCTGGCCCTTGACTGGAAGCCTGTTACACCTGCATGGGGCAATGCAGCTTCAGAGCCCCATGGAAGAGCAGCTGCCTTCTGGGAAAAGGCAGCACTGGGTCACCTGTGGACAAAAGGTGCTCGCAGATCCATGGCTCTGACTTGCAGCACAGTGCCTTGCTCAGCCTTGACGGGTCTGTGCAGGAGCAGGTTCCCCCAGCTCTCGGTTGTGTCTTTGCCTGGAGGTGGTTTGGCAGGCACAGGTTTGCTCTGAGCTGTGTTTCAGGCTGGTGACAGAACTCTGGTACCCAGATGTTGCTGAATGCCAGTCTGCACT
This sequence comes from Cnemophilus loriae, assembly GCA_013397755.1. Classification (NCBI taxonomy): domain Eukaryota; kingdom Metazoa; phylum Chordata; class Aves; order Passeriformes; family Corvidae; genus Cnemophilus; species Cnemophilus loriae. Next base: position 55,302 of record VZTF01006691.1, read on the forward strand.
CTGGCAGCTGCCCTGGGAGATCCAGCAAAAGGGAGCTCGAGCTTGCACTGAGCGTGCACTGCTCTCACCGTGGGTATCCCACCCACTGTGTGGGACAGCAGGCTGCTCCTGTAGGGCACAGGGACCGTGGCAGTGCTGGCCTGATTGTCTTAGAATCACAGAATCATCATAGCATGGTTTGGGTTGGAAGGTTAAATACCATCCAGTTCCACCCCCTTGCCATGGGCAGGGTCACCTTCCACTACACCGTGTTGCTCAAAGCCCCATCCAGCCTGGCCTTGAACACTTCCATTGTCTGACCACCCTCACAGTAAAGAATTTCTTCCTAATATTTCATCTAAAGCTGTCCAGCTGTACTCTTTCAGTTTAAAGCCATCACCCCTTTGTCCTGTCACTACATCGCTGTTTTCCAAAGTACCACTTAGTACCTTTTGTTTGTTGTTTTTTAATCCAGAAAATCTGCTATTATAAATCTGCTAAATCAAATGTATTGAGACATTAAACATCATATTAACCATGCCTCTATGCAGTGTTCCTAAATTATCCCCGGGGAGCTCTAAATGCGTCACAGCATCTCAGCTGTAAGAGGACAGGGAGAGCAGTGCCACATGTGGTAGGTGTGAATGGCAATTCCCTAGCTTTCTATTTTTAGTGATGTCGGAAGAGTTAAAGATTTGTTTTCCACAGCAGTGACAGTAATTGCTCTGGCTTGTTTTATTTTTGTTGTGAGTGGTAGGGTTTTTATATGCCATCACTTTCATCAGCACTTAATTGTTGGCACAGAGCCTCAGCTGCCAAATTACCTGTCTATTTGCCACGTGAAGGGCTATTATGTTGTTTGCCTTCTGAAGAAGCTGTGCCATTCCAGAGTTAAGGCTGTGTTGTTTTTTGCTTCACACAGGTACAAAACACTTCTCCATCTTGTGTTAAGTATAAATAGAAGATCAGGTTGTCCTTGAAACCACCGAGCATGCTAGTGGGAGAGAAGGCTGCCGGCAGCGGGGAGCTGCCGCCCCAGCACTGGCAACAAGAGATTCTGAGGTAGCACAGGAGAGCTGGGCAGAGTTTGTTGTAGCTATGAGAGCCACCAGCTGACCTGAAAAACAAGCAGGAATGATCCACCTACAAGCACAGTGGGCAAGGGGAGGGTGGTGTGTAAAGCTGTTCTATTTTCTTTAAATAGAAAGTATCATAGAGCCGAGGTCTAGGTCAATGTTCTGGCCACAACTTGCGTCTGCGGTGCCTCACCAATCTCTCACAGTAATCACACTGATCTTTCACCAGGAGCTCTGTGTGTACATTGCCTGAGATTTTACCCTCCATACCTAAAGGGCTTTGTGCAGCTGAGTGCTGCTGCGTCGCTGCAGAAGGTAGGCGCTGGGGCTGTCTGGCTGGGTAATGCAGGGAAGAGGGGACTGGCAGGATGTTCTCTCCCTCCACATCTTTCATTTTAACAGGTTCAGATGTCTCTCAGTTTCATTTTCTTTCCATCTGCTTTACCCGAAGGTTCATGACACCCTGGTGTTGAAATTTACTGAGAGCTTGTGGACAGATGAAGACTTAACGGGAATTTTATCTAAGTGTATCTTCTGCTAGCCTGATGCAAACCAGGGACTTGAACCAGTGTACTGACATTTTGATGAATGCACTGATCACCCACTGCTTGTGCTCCAGAAATAGAAGATCCTTAGTTTACTCCTTTCTATCAGAATTAAGACTGCTTGGTTCACTAAATTTGTTGTCTCTGTGGCAAATGTGCAGCACAGCAAAGGGAGAAGCTGCTCCCCACTTACCCGACCAGAGGGCCTGGCCATGATCTCATCTCCCTGCCCTGGGTGCCCTCCTGTGGACATGAAGCTGCAAAGGGGAAAGTTTGGTAAAGGCCCTGTTATCTCCAGGACATTAAATGATATGTTCAAGACATTACTAGGGTACACATGTGCTCCTGGATCTGTTCAAATCCCATATCTGTAGTTTCTAGAGCAGGAACACTCAAAGTCTAGCTCCTGGATTCAGAGCATCTTGTTTCCTGCTTTCTTTCCACTAAAAACTTTCATCCTGCTGTATTAAACTTGCCCGCAGTGTTGGGAGACGCAAAACAGAGATCATCTGGAATATAGTGCCTTGTGTAAGGAGGCAAAAAAAACAACATAAGGAGGTATTATAATTTAACTGTTGTGGTGTGCAAAACTGTCGAAAGAAGCCCTTTGTCCACACCCCAGTGAAGATACGAGGCTGTTCCCCACTGAACTGGTTGCCTCTGGGATGGAAAATATTTCAATACTTTGCTTTGAAAATGTGCAGAGATTTTAATGTTTAACTGGGGAAGGCACACAGTATCTGCCATAATCAGAAAGTGAATTCCACAGATGAGTCAAACGTGACATTTTTGTCTGTGTTTTGCAATTGTGTGAGGAAACAATCACAGCAAACACCATCCATCTCTCATGCAGGAGAATCCCACAAACACTATAGAGGACATTTCCTACACATGCTTTTGCAATAGGACTTGCAGCAGCTTCAGCTCGTGCGTGGACCTTCCCCTAAGAACTGAATTTCAACCTTTAAGGTTGAATTAGGGTTAGCATGACACCATCTGTCTAAGTTACCCATTTTGCTTGAGAACTTGGCCAACATTTCAAATGCTATATACAGTGCCTATAGGGAGACCCATGAGACAAAACTGCTTCTGGGAACTACAGCAGTTTTATACTGAGTTCTTTAAAGCATGTGAACAGTAGTTGCCTGAAACGTTACTTCCTTGTACAAGATAAGAGTTTCTTTAAGCAGAATTCAAAATCAAACAACATTTATTACAATAAATACTGTCAGGGAACTTCAGGTCTATAAAGGTAATCTGGTAAAAATTGGAGTCTAAATGAATATTGAAAGGAAAAGATTGAAAAACAGGCTTTCCTTCACTATTTTTTAATAACTTACTCAATGATAACAGTAATCAGGCAAAAAAAAGTGTTTGGAAGTCTGAAAATTCAGAGGTAGCATCCAATGGTTAACTATGCCTTCTCCATTCCTAGTCAGGGGTAGCTCATAGCTGCAGTAACAGTTTCATTAAATTCCAGATGTGCCATCCATCCTGCCCTCTGCCTACTGGAGATTTGCCACAGCTCCTCTTCCAGTCTGCTCTGGGAACTGAATGCACCCCAGTCTGGGCAGGGGCAGGGACTTTTTGGTAAATCTGGTTACACTGCCTGCTGACATTAGGCTCAGACTTCCAGCATCTGGGAAATAAATCAGTTCATCCGATGGTCTCCTGGTCCCCAGCACAGGTGAGACTGTATGGGGCAAGTTGCTTTGATTTTGCTTCGTGGCTGGAGCAGGGACGAGGTTTGAGAGCTCGGGTGTGGGGACAGAAAGGAGGAAGTTTGGCAGCCTCTTGACTACGAGTGGAGAAAGATATTTTGTTCTGGTGTGTATACAGTTATAAACTGATTTATCCTATGAACTTATTTCTAACTGCGACCCTCAGCAAAATTGGAAACTTCCCTGTTGTGTTTAAAAAACAAATCTCATCTACGTCCCTGGAAGGCAAAGCCCAGTGCTGGCACAATAACACGCAAGACAGGTCGAACCAGTTTGGTGCAGCTGAACTTGTGAACCGGAGCTGGATCTCATCCCACCACACTGACGCATAGGAGGAGGGAGCCACACGACTTTCCTCACTAGGCCAGATAAAAACACCCTCAAACACAGTGCCTGGAGCCTGCTTAGACCAGGGGGCTGAACATGACACAGGAGCTGTTTCCAGAAGCAGTGGCCAGGTGACAAGGCAGAGAGGGAAACCTACAGCCATGTACAACGATGTGATCAGTGGGAATGACTGGAAGTCCTCCAAAAAGTCTTCAGTGCCTGTATCTGAAGGGCAAAAATTACTATGGCTTTGATGCATGGTGTTGATCTCTCCTGGTAAATCTCAGTAGAGCAAACAAGACTGCTTTGTGTGTACTTGCCTGAAATTAACTTTTCTAGATATCTAAAGAGTGTAAGTGGCTCCAGGAACTGGCACCTGGAGATGCCTCTGTCAGGTCCTTCCTCCCCATGCACCAGTCCAGTCCCACCTGCAGATTGTTTCTGTTGGCCACAGCTAAGAAGTGTCTTTGCATATGCTGTCACTAAGGCTTGACCCAGTGCCAGGGTGGCCAGGGCATGGATGTAGATGAAGCAGTTTTACCTCATGCTCCCTCTTTGGAGGGGACAGAAATGACTCTAACTGGAGTGACACTCAGAGGTCTGACTCTGAGCCCTCTGTAAGGGCCTATACTGCAGAAGGCTATTTAACGTCTGCTTGCTCAAATAGAAAGCTGAAGACTTTAAAGGCCTCTCCAGCTTCCTATAGTGAAGCTGTCATTTAGGCTGTTTAGCACCAAAGATTAGATTTGCAGTGTTTTCCAATAACCTACTGCATCATCATTTACCCATGCTACTAATACTCCAGCAGATTTCCATGACCTTTGCAAAAATAAAATCAGACTAGATTGACATATTTGCTTTAGAAGATGCTAATCAATATCTATTTTGTTAGCCAATATGGTTATGTCTCCTGTTATTGTGATTTATTTCGTTTTTGTTGACCAAAGATGGTTGAATGGGTGATAACAGTACTGAAAGTGGCAAGGGTTAATAAATTCAGATGAGGTTGTCATCTTATTACCAGAGTGCAGGAAGTGAAGCACAGCCATTTAATTAACCTAGTCGCAATGAATTTTATGCAACACGCAGTTAACACTTCATCTATTAAAACCACGAAGCAGATGGTAGTGAGCAGTTTTGTCTGCCATAAATAGGGTACCAATTTAAATTACTTGCTGCACAGGATTTTATTGGATGAAATTATCTAGATATTAAATGGTGAGATATTTAATAATCTCTTTCTTTTAAGTCATGCATATATAAGACTCTTGGTCCAATTGTAGAAAACTCAATTATTTCCATGAAATCTCCAAAACTGAGAGCTTAAAAAAAAAAAAAAATGAAACCTTGATGAATTGACATTTCTTCAAACTCCAAGGCCTTCAGTCATTGTCTGTGCTAGAGAATATATACCCCATTATAAAGTTTTACCCTACTTTCTCTATCTGCATAAGAGATTTTTATTAGTCACATAAATGGATAATCCTAGATGACTATTAAAAGGCCACATTTCTCAATAGACCGGTAGTTTCTCTCTTGCTCTTGAAAAATGATTGTGATAAATATTACCAACTTTAACATTTTCCTTTTCATTTCCCACAGTTAGGAAGAGTTATGTGAGCACATGACTGCACATATGGGCAAGGGGGCTGTATATCAAAGGCACTGTGGGCAACTTTGTGCCTGAAGCTGAGTAGCCGCTTTGCTTCCCTGTCTTTTATCCTAGGGAGGGGAATGTAAACTTAAAATACCCAACCAACCAAACGAGCAAAACAAAACATAGCTGTGTGATATGGCTTCATATGCACATAACAATTTAGACATTTCTGGAACTTGCCAGCTCTTGACATTATTTCATGCACAAAATTGCTGCCCTCATATAAAATACAAGGCAGAGGAAGAAGCAAATAGGCTCTCCTAAAATCATGATTGGCTCAGGACTGTGTGAAACCCATTTCTTAGCTGAGAAGCAAATGCTTGTTTGAAATCAGAGCAAAATCCCAGGAAGAAAAGCAAAGCCTGAGCCAGCAGAACAAGTAGGTTGCTGCACGCCCAGGACTGTGCGGCTCCCACAGTCCTAGGCAAGGGCAGAAAATTGTCTTTCCACTCCTTCAGAGAAAACAAATCCAACCGACTTTCCTTCGGCATTCTCCTTCTGCCTCCAAAGACAGAGGCTTGTCAACAAGGCTGTGCTTCTGGTGAATAGGGTTCATTAAGCCCGCAGAAAGCCAGAGGGTGTGCATTCATTTGTTTGAATGACTCTCGGAGACTCCTTTATTTGAATGACTTTTTCCTTAGAGAGGCAGAAGGCAAGTGTGTCCTTTGTCACCTCCTCTGATTGCTCTGTCCACTGAACCGCTAGCAATAGCTATCAGAAAGTCTCCAGAGATTCGAGGCGTCACAATCCATGACAAAGGACATAAATTGCTCTTTTCACAGATGACATCCTGCTTTATCTCAGTAAAACACAAATCTATGTTCAATGCCTGAAGAAGTCCTGGAGCATTACTCCACTGGAGCAAGGCTGCATGGAAATATGACTAAATCAGAGGTGATCCTTACACAGTCATCCAGGGACATTTTTTTTTTTCATTTTCTATGCTACTGACCTCCAGGGGAATTCAACTGTTTGTTGGTACCAGCCCCACCCCACTTAAGCAAACTGCCATGGTCCTTTTTCAGCCCATCCTATCAGGAAGGAAGGACTTCATTTGCTATTGAATGTACTGGCAACAGGTTTGGCTTGGCCGTAACAAAAAAGAGTTATGTATGGTCCCAAGTGTAAGTAACATGCAAAAGAGACCAAAAATAAAATTTTCAAGGCACAGTAAAACCATAAGAAAAATGAAGGCTTTCCCTGGTGGGCACATGTGATTATCAGGCAATGTTACCTGCCCTCTTGGGAAGGGCATGCAGAGCTCCCAGCACCAGCCCCTCTGCACGAGGAGCTGTGGAGCACTTGACAACTCTTTATTCCTTCACATGTGGTTTGTGACCAAGGCTTATGGCCTTCTTGAGGAGACAGGAAGATCTAGAGACCATCCCATCACTTCTGGGAAACGGAAAATCACATCACCTTTGGGCATCCACACTCACCTCCAAGCTGCCACAGATTGCCATAGCAATGGCACACAATGCTTAAAAGGTGGGAAGGAGAGGATTGAGGAGCAGAACACGGTCTTTGTTCAAAAGCACAATGAAAATCACTCTGAACAGCTCAAAACTAACTTTTATTTGGTTTCCATTCAAACATACTATGAGTTAATTCCTTTCTAGCAATTGCTGCTGAAGAGAAATGGGCAGACAGCCAGGTGGAGGAGACAGTGCCCAAAGTCACAGGAGCTGCTGCTGCTGCAAGGGAGATCTCTGCCCTTATTCACTCAGAAGAAAAAACAAAAAAAGACATGTTAATACCCCAAGTTTCAGAGTGGCAGCTTTTAAGCTGCTGTGATTTTCTGTCACTCCATGAATACCAAAGCACATCAAAATCCACAGCCTAACAGTTTCTTCCCTTTCATTAAGCATCATTAACAGGGTTTCCTATGACAACAAATAACGAAACACTGTAAAATAGTTTAAAATATTGATTGGGCATTGATGGATATGGATTGGATATTGGTATTGATTGGATATTGATGCTTTTGTTCAGATAGGTCAATATTACAGGTCAGTCTGAGATGCTGAAGCATTTCAAGGCAAATTGACCAGCCTGGGCCAACTCAAGTGGTCAAAGTCAGGCCCAGAAACAACCCCTGTCTCCTGACTGCCAAGTCAGGGCTTTATCAACAAAGTGCATTGCTCTTTAGTATATTCATTTATAATGCAGATTAGGTGGATGAGAGGAAAATTTAATCATTTAGAATGACTAATAACTATGCTAATGTGTTCAGATAAAATAAGCATTCACATATGCTGAAAGCCTTTATAGTGTAATAAACTTCTGTTATCTTTTGAGGCGTGCAGTACTTTGATTTTCATATACCAACTCCTTTTTAATTCAAGTGCAATAAAAAAATGGTTTTTTAGAAAGATTGCAAAGCTCGAGACTCCGGAACCTCATTTCAGTAGTGCTTGTGTGAAGTGCTGACAAACTACTCCAAATAGTGGGCTCAGGGGTTTGGGGTTTCTTTGGCTGGCTGGGGTTTTTTGGTCTCTGACAGAGTGTGCCAAACTAATTTGAAGACTTGCACTTCAGAGATGGCGAAGAGTTTAGAGGATATTGATTTCAACGAATCTGAACCTTCGTGTGTACAGAAACACTAATCCCTTTTGAAGTTAGTTTTATTTTCCTGCATATGTCCAAACATGTTTTGATCCCCTGTCTAAGTTTCTTTTGTTCTTCCTCGTGACACAGACGCATTTATAAAACATTTTAACAGGTTTTAAATCAGACCTGGTTGCTAATTACATGCCAGTCTCTGTCACCATGTGTGACACTCGCAGCTTTTCCTCTGGCTGCAGTTTCTTGGCTCCAACCTTCCCACTGTAGCCACAGACCTCAAAGTTGTAGCTGCCAAGGTGTGGGTCAGGCTGGATGTTTTAGGAAGAAGGTCACTTTTGCCTAAAAACATCTCCAAGTGATGCTGCAGCCGGTACAGGAGGTCAGCCCTGGAGCCCAGCAGGCTGCTCCACCATGGCAGGGCCTTGCCAGCCTTGGGGAAAAACATGATGCTGTTCTTTACTCCTACACTGCACCATGTTATGGTTCTGTATGGAGCACTTCAAAAGCAGAAAAGTAAGTAAGTGAGAAGTCATGAGACAAAATAATCTCGGAGTGATGCAAAAACAAAAAGAAGCAAGCATTCATCATTAATTTTAACCTGCACTGAAAATAATTCAAGTCAGTTTGGAGAAAATCAACTGTCTTTTAAGAAAAAGAAAATATAGCAAACACAGTAATATTATTTTTTTAGTCTTCTTCTCTTGAGAAGAATGAAATATCAAAATACCTTGTCTAGAAAAGGAAATAATTACACGGCAAAAGGCAATAAATGACCACATATTAAAAACATCATCAAGAACAATAGAAAGTGTTGGGGCCTGGTTTTCCTTTACAATAGGACAACGAAGAATAACTAAAATAAAAGAAGCATAAAGCAATGGTGTCTCATTCTGGATGAAAGCACAAGCCTCACCAAAAGCATTAAAACATGGAATGTGCCCTAAAATAGGAAATGAGGCCTCTACCCAGTTGACTTTTGTGAATGAGTGCAGAGAGCTCTATAAAGGGATGGTTGCCAGCATGGGGAAGGCAAATGCTGTGGAGGGCATCATCAGGGAAAAATTAGCAGATGAGTCTACTGAAGCTGAGGTAGAAAACAGAAGGGAGGCTGACTAGGAAAGTGCAGATCTTAGACAGTTTGTCAGGCAAAATTGCCTACCTGTTCCCATCTCCGTGGAGATGCACGGGTTATATTTGGTACTCGAGATCTTGTCATTCACACTCCACTGAGTATTTGCCTGTGAGAACCTGTATTTATACCACAAGGTTAATTAGTCATGCTGGAAAGCAGTGCTGCAGAATGGACAGGAAGGGACAGACATGCCCAAGTCTTTCTTTAAATACTCATTGCTAGTATTTTCTACGCTAACTCTAAAATTCAGCTTCCAATGGCTGTATTCTTTATGAAGAAGAGCTGGAAAACAAAGGGTGATGGGAGAATTTGCAGTATTTAACATTTCCCTGCAATCATGAAAATAGCCAGGAGGACAAACAGCACTGGCAGGCAGAGGCGAAGCTGCTGCAGGAGCGCGGTGTGCGGGAGCAGTCCCGGCACGCCACGCTGGGTGCCTCGGGTGGTGAGGAGCTGTACACAGACAACTGGGTTACGTTCCTCATCCTGGCACAGGCTGAACCACTGTAGATAACAGTCCTCATCTGCTTTTTTCAGCTACTTAGCAGAAATGTCATAGATAAGTTCAAGGTGTGAGTATTTAGGAGGAATATTTCCTTATCTTTTAATTAAGAATGTTACAGAGGTGGGTTGTTTTTTTTTTCCCTTTTGCAAGATAGGTAGAGTAGTAGATTTTTCCAGTCTAACCTTTTATAGGCCAGGCATGTGATATGTGGTAAGAGCCATGAGAGGCATTTAAATTATTTCTTTTGAGACCTTTTCATGCTTATTTTAGTTTCAATAGAATTGGGTCTGTTCCATATGTCCTGATTCACTACAGGATGCTTTTCTTGTTGGAGGAGTGGCTCTGTTTGATCAAGATGGTACTGACCTCATTTGTGAAACCAAGTATCAACTCAGTGTACGGGGAAGTGTCTTCCTAGTGCAGCTTCTAACAAAAAAAATTTTTAAAGAGCAGCTTAATACTGGTTCTATTAAGAGTAAGCCAAGAGGGAAAAAGAACAAACCTTATGTAATGTCATATCACACAGACATTTAATTTTCCATTTACCTGATAAAAATTTTAATCAGAAAAAGCTCTCATCTGAAATAAGAGCACTATGGTATTTTTAACAGTCTTAGGCTTCTCTTGATGTGAGATTATAAAATGCTGAAATCATAATACTAAGATTGGATAGCTCTTGTATTTCTTTCCGTGAGTGACAAAAATTGTCTGTTATTATCATCTGCATGTTATGCCCTATTCACAGACAGGAGGTGGAAGTTTTGCTTCATCACAACTGACCAGACATTATCAAGGTGTATATACTATGTGAACAACTCAGCCCTCCTTTATTTTAACAGCTGGAATATTCACAAAGCTACGACCTGAATGATAAAAAGAAAAAAAATGTGAAAGATATATCTGAAGTGTCCTTAATAAAGAGCTGTAAAAATGCTGGCTGACTACAGCCTATGACTATATTTAGATATATGTTTCCCTGAAGAATGCAATCACCAGGGTAAAATATTAACAGTTGGTTTATGGCGTTGATATTTCCCATTTATTTCCTCATTCATGTGCATGTGGAATAGGACAAACAAGCACCTGGGGGAAGAGAGCTGGGGACAGGCTGAGGAGGGGGCTATGTGTCCAGGTAGATTCCAGGGCAGTGGCTCAGCAAGAGGGTATGAGACACTCTCCCCACCCAGGAAAACTTCGGGAGAAATTAGTTACCCCCTTTGGCCCAAGGTTGTCCTGCTTGGGCAGTACAGACACACACAGATTAAACTGAATCGTTACCCTGGGCTTTTTCACCTGGAAAAATTCCAGCAGCAGTCAACTGGCACTTGCGTGAGAAAGCACTTCTGAGGGACACACAGATCTGTGCCCCCGTGCCCAGGCCTGTTGTCGGGGGGACAGCATGTGCACCTCCAGTGCCTGAAAGGAAATCAGCCCCTGGAAAAAACACAGCACAACTCCAGCCAGCGTGCAGCCATCAGCAAATGGTGCCAGGGCGGACACATTTGAGCAGCACAGCAGTGTTGGCAGCCGTGGGCTGGGGGCTTCTGCTGCCGCCGCTGCCAGCGCCAGGCCCCGGCGCAGCCCGGCACACACAGGCCCGGGCGACACAGCCTCGCAGCAGCTGCGATCCGGAAAAAATCCCAGGGAACAGCTTGCTGGCATGGATGGGTAGACTCTGCCTAGCCTGCAGCAACGAACGTGGATGGGAGTTAGCTGGTAGGAAAAAGTGAGCAGCAGCATTTTTTGGATCAGCTGCTGGAAACAGAGAGGCCACGTGGGCTGTTTCTTAGCTTAAGCAACCTATCTGAGCTCTGCTTTTAAACAGGGAAAGTACAAAACATGCCTAAAATCTGACAAATGCTGCAGAAGACTTCCCAGAAAAAGTACCTGGAGGAGATCTTTGTAGAGTCATCCACTCTCATGCTTTGGGAGGGTGTGAGTGCAGCTAGGGTGTTTTTTGCATAGTGCAGCACTTCATAGACTGTAAAATCAAGGGCATTTACATTCTTGTGCAAAGCATCCAGGTTTGACTGTTGTTAGAGACAATATAATATTCCCTACTACAGATGGATCCATGGCACACTCTGCTATGGCAACTTCTGTTGCAGTGAATTTCCAGAAATATTGGAGCTGTATTAATATTGGAGCTATGGCAGCAATAACCACGGCAATAGCTCCTCAGAGTTGCTTGTCCCAACTGTTAAAGACAGGGATTCTTTCTGCCTTGTTTTTCTGCTGCTGTTTATAAATGTAGGAGATGCACATGATTAAAGTGTCCAGATCTGGAAATCATATTTTAGTCTCAGGGTGTGTGTCAGAGACAGACAGGCAGAATAGATTAGTTTCTGAATTAATGCTTGTAACAGTTCTACAAACACTTAGATAAATTCATAGTCAAAAAGATAGTATCAACATTTAATTTAAAAGCCTCTTTAAGGAGTTTCATTGCCATATGTTGAAAATATAATCTTTAAAAGAGACAAGATCTAAAAATTTGGCTTACTTCTCAAATGTGTCAATTGATATTTTCCTTAATTTGACCTATTTATCTTAAAACATTCATAATCTGTTAGAGGGATGTTCATAGCTAAATGTCCAATTTGGTTTGTTTGTTTTTCAAATCTGCCGTTCTGTTGCCAAGAAATTAAACAAACAGATGCCACTCTTTTTTGAGGGGCTCCATTAAATACAATGTCTTACCCACCATCTGCTGGATCTGCAGCAGCAATTAAAAGCTACACACTATTCCCAGAGCAGAGCTGACAGCAATTGATGGTGCTGGGATCCTGGCATTTTCTCCTTCCCACTCCTCACCCTCTCTCTTCCAAATACCTATAATACAATATTTCTGCATAGAGGACAATGTCTGCTCAGAAAAGAAAGGAATGAGCTATTTGTTGTTCTTCAAACTGTTGTGGATGAAAGTCCTCCCCAGGCATTACACTTTTGAAGCAAAGAGCATACTGAACAATAACAACTGAGCCAATAGATGTCTGCAAAGGCTGCATGAGCAAAGTTTGTCCGATATCTTTTGGAACAGGTCTCCTCTGCAGCAGTGTGCAGCTGCTCTGAGGAGCCAGGGGCCAGGGCTGCACACAGGCTCTTTTCTTCTGCACCACTGGTTCAATCCCACCTGAGTGGGAAGCCGTTGCAAAGGCCTACTTCTGTTTGATGCAGAAATCGGGGCAGCTCAGCCTAGTGAGCAGCCTTGAATCATGAGAACTGGGTGTGATTCACGTCCATTGTCTGACAGCCACGTAACTGGCTTTGTACCAGTAAACCCGCTTGGAGATTGAGTCTTTTACTGGCAAGTGGCACTCTCAGTCACAGGATAACATGGAGTGCTTGGATTCCCTTTACTGACTGGGGTGTCAGCCTTCAGCCTACAATCCAGTCCTTTCTTTTAGCTCAGCAGATTGATTAGTAACCAAGTCCAGTTGGGCCAGGGACAGTTTAAATCGGTCATTAGGAAAATTTTCTACACCAGAATGGTTGTCAAACACTGGAACAGCCTCTCCAGGGAAATGATGGTCACCATCCCTGGAAGTATTTAAAAGACCTGTAAATGTGGCACATAGGGACACGGTTTAGTGGTGGACTTGGCTGTGCTGGGATAAGGGTTGGACTTGATGTTAAAGGTCTTTTCCAACCTAAACAATTCTATGATTCTATGATTACTTATCTTGGAACAGAAGAGCTTCCCTGGCCTTTTCTTCAGTGTTTGTGGTGTTGGCACTGTGGCTTTTCTTGGACTACCAGGCCTGAATGTTAGTTATGCTCTCCCTGGCTTCTGGGGGACTCTCAGGGCACCAGAGAATGCACTAGAATGCATTTTAAAAAATCTGTGTAGTCAAGGCTCCAGGTTTTTAATCGATGCAGAAAGTCCACATGCAAATAGACTAGCCTGCCTACTCCCTTAGCTTCTGCCACACATTCTCATAACTCTCCAGTGTCAAGGTCTTCCTTAAAAGACAATGAGCTTCTTCCAAAAGGTATATTTTTACAGTATTATCTGAGAGAAATTCTTGATGCTGCAACAGTGTATAGCTTTATTTTTAAAAAGTTATTTGCATTGCTGTAATGGTGGAAGGATTTCCGTGCCTCTGTCTGTCAGGCTTGTAGCTTGTCCTCAGCACAAGTGGTTTCTTCAATGAGGCATGAAGAAAATAAAGGGACATCAGGGTTTAACATTTCAGATGCTCAGCTTTGCCACAGTGTCAGGATAGGCAGGTGTACATTATTTTGGAAATTAAAATTTCCATCCTGATAATAAGTCTGTATAGTAATTATCCTTATTGCCCTGTATGGTGACCGTCTGTAAAGGCAATCTGAACTTAGAAAAGACATCTCATAAATCAGGTGAGATTTAAAATCTTCCAAGAGTTTGTAAATCTGCCCAGGATTTAGGGATTAATTGAAGAGCAGACAGCTTAATACATTAACCTTTCACCTCTGCAGTCCTGGGCTCAAAAGCTGACTTAGGTCAAGAAGTAAAAAAATAGATTGTTGATTTTGTTCTAGTCTTTATGAGTGCCGGGGTTCAGGACAGCCTGGTTAGCACTGCCTGCAGTGCCCTGTTCTGTCAGCAAGGGTTTGCTTTGGGGGTTACATGTGTCTTGTCTGCTGCTGTCACTCCATTATGAGGTTACTAACTTAAGTGTAAAGTCGGGTGCCTGAGGAGAATGGTTAGTAGGCTCTGGTGGCTGTAAAAAAGGTCAGGAAGCATCAAGGACAGCCCTAAGCAGTTTGTTTCCCAAAACTGAGGCAGGTCATTGAAGGGATTGCAGGGATGCTGCAACAGGCAATAATGGGAGGGAAGAACCCCATCAGCCCTTCTGCAGCCCTGCTCCGCCAGGTGAACATTCATACTCATTGTCACTCCCCACGCCCCCACCCCCGTGCTACCTGTGCCCTTCTCACAGGGCTTGCCAAGAAAGCAACTTTACAGGGAGGCAGTTAGAGAAGCTGGGGTCAGCAGGCCTTCCTTAATTTCTTTGTCTCTGTCTGAACACAATAAAATTCAGCAGCATGCAGCAACATGGACCATCCTTCTCCCAGTTTCCTTTGTCTTGTGGAAGATGGGGACACTGCAGAGGTCCTGGTTCTACCCTCAGCCTTGTGACAACAGGGTGTTCTGTCACTTGGCAGTGACCCTCAGCAGCCCGTCCTTGCTGACTGAGAGCCAAAGTCTGCTATACAGGGATTGTCCAATGCTGAAGATGAAAGTGTAGCCAGCATCCATAAAGGTGGTGGAGTAACCCATTCATGAGTGGCCAGTGGTGGTTGACTCTTGCACACGGCCCCAGCTAGTCAGCAGTTCATTCCCTGTGGCTTAGCACTGACCATTGGTGGCAGAACACAGTGTGATCTGCACCTGTGTCAAGTCTGGAGAGAGGGATTGAACAGCGCCAGTGTCAGCAGCAGACATCTCTCTGGGGAGGTAGCACGCTCCGAGTCCTTATTAAATAGCACTGGATTGGGAAGTCACTTGGTGTGACCCTCTCTGTCGGTGTACAAGTATACCCACAGATTTATGTTCCTCACAACCTTCAGACCACCCTTGAGAAATATCCATGCAAAAATAAAAATTGCCCATGACCCCTGTCTTTGACTTTTTGACCTCTCCATTTCTCCACAAATACCCTGTCTGCTTGGGATTTTCCAGCTGACTGATGAGATTGGGTCTGATCTCTGCTCTGAGAGGACATTTGAAAATAATGTGATTTTCTGGAACTCAGAAACACACACACATAATCTACATTTCCAGTGTAGGGTTGAGTTTTTTGGTCTGCTTGGAACAAATGTCATCCTGCGGGTTTTTAACCTCACAAAAATGCATTCGTTACTAATGCGGGTCAGAGGTGAGATAAAAAACACACTGTGAAATCCAGTGATAGAAACTTTAATCATTTATATTCTTGCCTTGGATCTTTTCACTTGTTCCAGCTGGTTCAAAAGCACTTGGAACGTATCAACAAGGCTTACATGACTGAAAACAAACCATTGCCAGCAGCAGAACCAGACTGACTGAAACAGGACAATAGATTTTTCATGCCACAAAAATGTTACTAAGCAGCATATAGTTTCATGTGTTTCCACTTTGCCCCTCCTGACTGAATTATGAAATATTATTTACTAAAAAACATTATAGTTCACTTTTTAAGAGAATTAATATGATTAAAGGGTGGGTTGAGAAGTGATGATTGAAGTTCCAACTATTAAAATGCACATCAGTGTGCAGGGAAAATATAAAGGTACTGAAATTCTTTTCAAACCCAAGCACCAGGTGCGTTAATTATATTTCATTGCGTGTTGGTTTATTACTGCGGTCACTTGTGCCTTATGATCTGCATTAACACCTGCGTTCTATGGATATCTTGGTATTTCACTAAACAAGATGAATATTGGCCAGATGGTGACTCCAGCAGGAAGCATTTCACATAGATTTTCCTGCCCTGCACAGTTGCCTGTAAAGGAATCCTGAATGTCATGCTACACCAAAGCAAACCCAAACTATATAGAGATCATTTTGAGATCAACTGCCTTGACGGCATATTCAGAAAGGATCAGATGACAGACAAACCAAGGCCTTGTAACATGGATCTTGCTAATAAATCTCTTGTGTGTAGCACAACAGCATCGTTTGTACCAGCATTTCACCCCATGGGGTGACCCTGCCCTGTGTAGAAACAAAATTCCACAGAAAACGGGGTCAGCTCGGGTCTGAAGCACTTAGCACAGATGATTCAGTGGCTTTTTTGGTGTTCTGTTTTTTCTCCAGGTTGCACACACGACCTTTCTTCCATAGTACAGGTTAGTTAATGTACGACAGGCATCTGGGAGGTGTCACAACGAGGAGTCACGACAAGAACCCCATCAGGCCTGGCGCCTTGGCTTTTGACCAAAGTGGGGAGCACTGCAGGAGAGGTGGCAGGGACATAGACCTCACTGTGCCTCTTACTGGCGCTGTCTGGCTCTTGTCCAACACATCAGAAGTTACTTGCTGACCTGTGCCAGAAATAAACAACAGATCTCAAATTTCATGCCGGCATGGTATTACACTGTTAAAAATTTGGACAAACCTTCTAAACTTGCAATTAGCACCTACCTCAAACTCACCTCACCTAGAACACACAGCATCATTCCAGGGCACTATCCAGTGCTGTCTGTAAGCTTTGCTGTTGCTGCAGGACGTGTAGCAGTTTTTATCTGAGCAAGATTTTTCATTGGGCACATCCACATTCATGGCTTCTTTCTGTTGTCCTTCACTTGTAGATGTCAGTCAAGGACTATGTGACCATAGCAACTGAAGTGTCAATACAAATTGTCACACAATCAGAAGCATTGAGTTTTCATGGTCTCCGTGGTCTTGTACTGCAATTTTTTCCCCCGGGTATGCTAGGATGAGCTCAAGCAGTGCAGCCAGTTCTTGCCAGCTCCCTCCTCTGCCCACTCTGCCAGGACCAAGTTGTGCTGCTGGCCAGTGCCAGAAGCCTTTCTTCTTCTGGGAGGCTGGCACACACCTTTACCTACGTTAGAACAGGTAGAGGTGGGATGATCTGAGTATGCTCCTTGCAGAGTGTGGTCCCTGGGCTGTTTCTGCTGTACCTCTGAGAGGGGCCAAGCAGACATGAAGAGACTAAGGGGAGAAAATGCAGCAGAATAGCTGGCAGACTGGGGCACAGAGAGGGCACATAGTGTTAGGAATCGGGGCTTGCCCTGAGAGCAGAACACAGCAATACCCAAAGCTGGCTGTCTGAGCACTGTCCTTGATGAAGTGGATAGAGGCACAAAAAAACCCCCCCAGAATGAACACAGTCACCAAGTCAACACTCTGATATGTACAAAGGAAGGCAGAAAGTGAAGCACAGGGCTGGCCAGCCACTGAGCTCAGCACTGTGCTCAGCACTGTGCTCAGCACCCACCAACTCAGACAGAAGCTGAGCCCAACCAGCCCCGCACCAGCTGCAGGTGTCCAGCTCCTCACCCTCCTGGTGTGCAGGGATGACCCTAGAGCTGGCAGATGCTGTTCCCCCTGACAGGTGAGTTCCTTGGGTTGATGACCCTGTTGTTCCTCACAGAGGCACACAGCACCGGATCCAATCTACGAAAACAAGAAGCCAAAAAAGCATGAATTAACACTCCCACCTTTCCCCCAGGCATGCTTCCCCCTAGATGCTGTTTAAAGAAGACCAATATCTCACTCTCGAGAAGTGTAGGCAAATCCTATTACGAGTTGAGATTAACCGTCAGTCAGATAACTCACCAGTGTAGGGATCAAATATAAAAGATGTATGTTCTGTGTCATCTGTTTAGCAACCTTAAATTAGCTCACACGGGCGGATGGTGCTGGCCAAATGGCAGAACATGTGCTGCAAATGGAAATCAGAGTCAAAGCAGAATCCTGTGGGATACCCCCAGCAATTTTAAAGCAGCTATCTTATTACCTAAGCAATTTTCAGGGACAAGCAGAATTCAGACGCAGCCGACAACGCTCTCTGGTCCAACCTTGGTGAAACTACTTCATTATTATTTCAGTAGTGCCTGGAGAGCTCTATCTGCTGCTCCAGTTTCTCTGCAAAACCCCTTCCAACAACCCACAATAAAAGACATCCCTGTGAGAACAGGCTTACAGTTTAATTTAAGACAAGGAACAGCAAGTGAAAGTAACAAACAACCAGAGAGACTAGAAGGGAGAGGGCTGATGGAAATGGTGGAAAGCGCTTATCCCTGGAGTCCCTGTGTGTGTACACACACATACTAGATACAGATTAATGTGTGCACAGATATTTCAGAAGCCCCTTAACCTGAATATAAGACATCCAGAAATAATTTATAAAAGAACTTCATGCATAGGGTGGAGGGCTGGAGGATGGGAGAGACCTGCCTTGCTCTTTGCTGAGGATGTAATGTACGTGGGTGAGTTTGACTCTGCTTTTTTCAAACCACGAGCAGCTTTGGAGTCCATGGGCAGCAGTCACATACCTGACTGGACTCAATGATCTTAAAGGTCTTGTCCAACCTAGACAATTCCATGACTGTATGATTGAAATGTCTCTTGTTTCTCAGTGTACATAGTACATACATTTGACCTCACAGCCTTGGCCTGGGAAGCAGGAGAAATAAGAGGACTGTGCAAAGTGGCCTTGACATAAAATATGGGGGGGTTGTCGTGCAGCCATGTGCTGTTTGCTGCCTGGGACATGACTGCAGTCGAGCTGGGAAGCAAATAAATTCAGCCAAATTCACCTCAAAGGGATCTGTTTTTTTGTGTATTGTTTAAATATGTCACATTTCTTTTAAGTCTTGCTGAACAATTACTGCATGGCCTTACTTCTTGTAGAGTCCCCAACCACTTCCCAGCTCCAGCAAGCCCTTATCATGCATGTGGGTGAGGAGGTTCAGCCTGGCAAACCCACAGGGAAATCTGCATGTCTTGAACTTCTCCTGGAGGGTGTGGGTTTAGGCCAGTTTTTCCTTTGTCCTCAGGAAAACTAGGTGTGCTTAGTCCATCTTTCATCTTCCTACCACCTGGCATCACATTACAGTAGGAAACAGATTGTTCAGGCACACGTAATGCAAGAAGGATTCTCTAAAAGTGAAAAACAATTTGCAGAGATACTGATGACAGCAGGATGCTTTGAACATTTCCAGGTTTGTGTTTGCTCAGGGCTCAGGGATTATCAGAGAAGGCACAGTAATGCCATTGAAGTGCAAATAGTCGTGAACATGACTGTTGTAATCAAAACCCAGTGCTTGTTTGGAAGTGGCATCTTAAGCAAAAAAATAGTTTTGAAGAGGTCACTTCCAGAAAGAATAATAAAAATTCCTCAGTGTCAACAGCAGCATGTGCATTGCTCTTGGATGAGCAGATTCCTCCTTTTCCCCCAGCCCCTAGGAGCACAATGTGCAGGAGTGTCTCCTGAAATCCTGACAATGTGCAATAAAAATTCACTTTGAAAAAAGAGCATCTCTGGTGATGTCTACAGGCTTTTGACTTTGCTCTTTCCTTCAAACACCACTCGTGATGCTGAGCGCACATTCTCTTGGCCTATTTGTTCCTGGCAAACAAAGAGCAAATTCCCCTGGGTACAGCAATCCATTTTTAACACTCTGTAATTATTTAGAAAAATGTTTTGATAGGAGAAATTAAAAACTGGGGCATTTCAGGTTCAGGAGAAAGTTCTTGGAGCATTATGTGAAACAGGGACTTGGAGTCTCTTTATTTATGGCACTACCTCCAAAAAAAAGTCCACCTTTTCAGCAGTGGCATTTGAATCTATTTGCAATTCATTGAACAGCCTCTCATCACTGAGTGCAGAAGGCACAAAACTCCTGAGGGTCTGCTCCGAAATGGTGAGGGAAGGGAGAACACAAGGATTTTGCTCCATGAGCATTGCTGGTGGGGCAGGTGCGGAAAACTGTCCCTTTCTGAGCTATTGTCTCATTCTGTCCTCCCAAAATCTATGGGACTTCATATGTTAATGTACCCTTTTTGGAAGCCCTCTGATGGAAGACATTGCAGCAGAAAATGTCAGAGTCCTTAGCAGGAGACTTGAGTGCTATGAGTTATATGGCCCAAAGGCACACAAGCTTGACACAGGCAAGGAGCTGTGTCTCCTGCCATCCTCTGGCCAGCTGAGAATGTCAGGGATGAAGTCTAGAAGCTAAATGTCAATTCGATTTTCCTACAAGGGCATACTTTTCTTTAAAGAAAGCACGGGCAGAAAACCACTGGGATCAAGCCTGTGCACTGGGTGCACAGCAGCCTGTGCATACACTGCTTGCCAGCTTCAAAATGGGTCACCCCTTCTTCTTTTTCTTCTTCCAGTACTGGTGTTCGGAGTCTGTGACACTGTTTTGTGCCTGTCTGTAGGGCTGAGCCACTGGGACTGGGAAGGTGACTAGTAGGTGTTGGGGGTGGGGGGCATTGTGCTGCAGAGGGAGGTGTGGGAAGGATGTAAATGCAAACAATTAAAAAAAAAAAAAAAAAGCCAGAAATGAAAGTGTTACAGCTCTGTTGTCCTCAAAAGACCCATTTTCTTTCAGGGAGACTGTAAAAGAGAAATTAAAGGGGAAAAAGCCCCAAACTCAGTATATGCACTGCCATCTCCTGGTGGACAGAGAGCCCCGTCCTGCCCTGCCCCGCTGGCTGCCCTTGTGTTACAGCGTCTTCAGACACTGCAGAACAAATGCCAGTGTCAGGAAAAGGCCCTAGATGTATTTTGGTAGTGTGCTGCATGCTAAAAGCTGAAGAGCATCAGGCCAGATGGGGTTTTCTGAAACCAAGGACAAAGACCCCATTCTGTGGTGGGAGCTGGGTCTATCCCAATGTTGGCCATCAACCTTTATGATACCTCTCTCGCAGCTCCTCTGTGGCAGGAATGATGTATCAGGTAGAATTACAGACCTTTCAGTAAGCATTCCAGCCTTTAAATATAATTTGTCATTTAGAAAAGTCCTCAAGTGCAATCAAAGCCACAGAAAATGTTGAAACAGAAAATTAAATGCACCAAGATGGATAAATTGCAGTACCAGCAGATCAACATACAACCATTGCCAGCAAAACAGCCAAAATTCTGTGGGTTCATGCTAACCAAAAGGAAACATTCTTTCTAACATTACTTTTCATGCAAGAGTAAAAAGATTTTATGGATACGCAGAAAGCAGGAAATGCATTATAGGGCTGCAGGGCACACGACTGGGAGAAAACCCAGATTGCTCCAGCTCCCCACTGCAGGGACAGCATCTCCCCCCACCTTTGCCCGTGTTTCCCAGCCAACACTCCAGAAAAGCAGCTGAAATCAAAGCCATGGAGGGAAGATTTGACTTTGTCTCCAAGAAAGAGATTAAAGTATTTGAAAATGAAGTTCAACTAAGATACCTGTGATTTGACAGTTTTTGGAGGAGGAGCTTTAGCCCCTTCCCCTGTCCTGCAGATGCAGGTTTCAGGCAATGTTCCCTACCTGGCTCCTAAAAACATCACTCAGCAGTTTTAAGTATGTCACCACCAGGATCAGTCTCTCTTTTTAAAAATGAACCTCTGAAAAGACACCTGTTCCCAGTGACAAAGCATGGTGAAGTGGGCCTGTGGCCTGTGGAGCCATTTTAAAGCTTCCATGTTCGCATGCATCTGATGGAGCTGGTATTTCATACACCTGTCAGGAGCTGAAACCTAACACACAGTGGCACTTGGATGGGAAATATTGTGACAGCTTTTATTTCTGAAATACACTGAAGAGAGGCAGAGTCAGGCAATCGGGTGCAGAAGCAAAAGGGCAGGGGAAAAAAGCAGGCTTGTAGCGAGGAAAAGCTCTTGTAGCACTTTTCCAGAACTGCCTTTTCTCTCTCTCGCTGTTTTTAGTGTTTTCATTCTGCCTGCTTCAGCCCCTGGACAAAAATATAAAGAACCTTTTAAAAGAGAAGATAAATCCTTTCTTTAGTGAGATGTAGGTTACTGATATCTGCCTGGTTATAAAACCAAACTGAGACCTCTAGCTCAGGAAAATTCCAGTGCATAGAAAAGCAGATTTCTTTTGGTTTGCTGCCATAGGATGTCCTCTCCATTCCTGGACAGGACAGTAGCATTCCTCAGGATCCTCAATATTTCAGCCTCTCCTTTTTGCATCAGCACTGGTGCCTCATCAGACCAACACCACCATGAAGAGGTTTGTATAGGCAAGTGTCCCACACTGAGCCCTTTCACTGAGCTGTGCTGGAGAATGGGTGGTGCCCACTTCCAGCTGCGCACACACACATAACCTTACACCTGAGGCTTACCCTGTAATGACTCTTCCCTCCACACACTCTCTTGAGACAGCTGAACACCACTCCTGCACCAGTCTGGCTTCCCCAGAGATCTGCTCCAAGAGCTCTGCTAGTGAGCAGGCTATTTGGGAAATCTCTGTTTCTGACTGCACTGGTTTCCCTGGAGAGCAAATGCAATTTGGTGTGTTGTTTTGATTCTAGAACTCCTGATCTTCCGTGTCCACCCGGCTGGCTGTCACCAGACAATGCCCCCAGCGCAAACCAACATGGGTTTGCTGCCCAGCCACACCCAGCCACCTCCCAGGCACACGGCTGTGCCTGCACAAGGCACGTGCGCTCCCAGAGACACGGGCTGGTCTCACCACCACTGCTGCTGAGGGACCTGTGCCAGGCCCTGCACCATGCAGAGCAGCTGAGGGGTGCCTGGGGCTCCCAAAGGTGAGGGATGGTGCCCAGACTGGAGCCAAGGCCGGCTTCAGGGTGACTTATCATCCTCAGATCTCCCAACAAGAGGATGCGGCTGGGTGACTTTTAGCACTAGAATCATAGGATCATCTAATGTCCTGAGTAGGAAGGGACCCATCAGGACTGAGTCCAACTTTTGGCCCTGCACAGGACACTCCAGAAATCACACTACGAGCTTTTCTAATGCATGTCATTTTGAAAACAATCTCACATATGCAGTTGTGCTGGCAGGTCTGAGAAGCTGAGGAGTTACAGAAAGGAGGAAAGAGAAAAAGAGAAGAACCTTTCAGCTCTTTAAACCAAAATCTGTTGAGAGTCAAGTGATTCCACCACAGTTCTCATCTGAATAGTGTTATCCATCCCTTTTGCTTATTTTGCACAATTACAATTGCTTTTGTAAGCACTGACAGAGATTAAGATACGACAGATCTTAGAAGAACAAATGATGTATTGCTAACTTCTGAACATTAGAGAGAGAGGTCACATCTGAACAATTAGGTTAATTCCTGAGACCCCTGCTCATATCATACAGCTACCTCAATTAATTTAGCTATAATGGAAGTACATTTACTACAAACATAATAACTGTTGTAGTTTGTCATGTAATTCATCCTACAGTTATTGGATTACTTGCCCTCCCTCAGAGATCTGGTTTATCCCCAGATAAACCTGCATCTCCAGAGTGGCAGGAGGGCCCTGCAGAGCCACTATATCCCTTGCAGGGAAGACAGTCTCAGTCGCTCTCCCTGCAATGACCCCCTTGCAGCACTAAGCCCAGCCCTTGGCCCTGCAGCAATGCTGACTTTTCTTATCACTCGTTGTCCCCTTTTCTCTCTCAAACATGCTCCTATTTTCCCCAGGCAGCTTCTCCTGTTCAGGAAGAAAACAAGGAAGTGCCCCACCATTATAGCTGCATGGCTGATGCTTTGCCTGCCTCACAAAACCTTGATGCTGCTGTGGTGCTCCCTGAGAAGTGCCAGCTGTCCAACCAGCCAGTTACAAGCCAACAGTCTTGCTTCGTATTTTGCAGAGCCCTCATTTTAGTGCTATTCTGTGCTCTACACAGATACCCACTTTTTTACCATAGACTTTTTTATCTATAGATTATGTATAGCCACTACAACTTGCTGATGAGTGTGCTGTTTGTTGCCTGATCCTTCCCTAGCTCGAGCTGCAGATGGACCGGTTTTGTTTTGGTATAGTGGGGGCTTCAGCCATGCCTGCAGCTCTGCATGGTGCATGTTGAACCAGGCACATGGCACATGAACTTTCCACTCCAGAGGATTTTACTCTTTATTTTTTTGCAGGGCAGCTACCTCAAAGATAACTCAATCACTGCTCTGAACTCATAGACATTGCTACAATACCGCTGCTGAACAAAGGCAGGCTTTGATTTATGCAGTGGAAACAGAGTGGGTGGAAATGTCTCAGGATTCAACAGCCTGTCAGTTTTAAAGCTTATCCTTAGTCTCCATAAATTATGTTTGAATTAAAAGCCAGCTTGGAGCAGCAAAAAATAAATTGGGGTATTTCATGTGCGTATGTGTCCCCATCCTTGTTCCATGCTCCAGCCTAACATGCACTCACATCTTTCAGAGGGATGCAGCATTTCCAAGCTTTCATGTGAGAACACACTGTACTCCCATTTTGGGTTTCTGAGACAATATTTTTTGTGCTCCCATTTTGGGTTTGTGAGACAGAAACAGAAACCACTGCAGTTCCTGTTTTTGCAGAATGAATTTGCTTCAAGCCAACAGTTTGTTTAATTTACCAAAGCTTTAGCTGCTACACCTGCAAAGCACATCCTCATATTATTTTCCAACAAGCAGGAAAGAATCCAGTAGGGAAATTGGTTTCCTTTTTCTCTCTTTCTTTTTTTGGTGTAGCAAAGCTGCTTTTCAGTAATGATGCCAAAAATTTCTCTGCCCAAACAGTGAGTTTAGTGTGTTTGGCTTTGGGATGTGAATATTTTTACACAGCTTCTAATCTGCTGTTATTTAGTAACAGTTTTTATAGTGTTATTTTCCTGCACTACTTGGAGATTGCAGACAGTTCACGAAGATTTTTGGCAACTTTTTGAGTGGCCTATTCTTTACTGTGTGCATTTCTGCTTGAAAAACTGAGAACAAATTGGGCTGGAGGATAGAAAGCCTTTAGCACTCTTGGCTATACAGAAAAGCTTGAAAATATGGGCTGATTTCATCTGAAAGATTCAAAAGCTAGAAGGAAATGAGGACTCACATATATTGTATTTAACATTTTATCATTTGGAGTCAGGAATAGCTGAATTCATGAATTTTGCATGTTTGGAAGTGCTCTTGTTATAATCATAGCCTAAATCAAATGTAAGTAGCAATAATCAGATCTAGTTTGGGGAGATCATAGAAAAGAAAAAAAAAATATTATACTATTTGTAAATGTGCAAATGAAAGCTTTCTAAATGACCAGATGAGTGAGAGAGACAAAAGAATGACATAAAACACTTTTAAATTGGGTCTGCAAACAGTTTGATCATATATTCCAGGCATGTCCTACCAAAGCAGTTACTATAAACCCTCGATACAAAAATGAAATGTACAGCACAGGTCTGCACATCTACTGCTGAAAATCAGACACCTCTTTTGATAAATACCTGCCTTTTTCTGGACTAACACTCACTTCAAAGGCTAAACAAAAGAATGGTTCAAAATAAAAACAACATCCTTTAATTTGCCGCAGCTCTGAGCTGTGTTTAGCTCTGCAGATGCAGGGTGTCTGCAATCATGCCACACACCTCAGGCTGTTGCCGTAAAACCTGAGCTTTCACCTCTGCACAACACTCCTCTAGTTCTGATTTATTTATTTTTAACATAAAACAGCCTGTCAGTTGCAAAAATTAAGGGTATTGGAACTCTACTTTCACAATATTAATAAAGAATCCTTCAAGGATCAATAGAGGATGTGTTTGGGGTGTACTTCTTTATATGTTGTAACTGAATGGCTTTTATATGTACTAATTAATTCCATCACTATTTTAAGCTAAATGCTGAAATAGTTGTATGCTCACAAATGCTACATTTTTCACCATTGTCTCAGACAAATATCATACAATAGTTCCACTACTGTGGAGCTTCAGAAAACCCCATCAACAGACCAAAACAAAGAAAGGAAGAAACTGGTATAAATCTCAACATAATCACAGTTCAGGCCGAGAGCTGTGAGACTCATGTCACCCACTTGGTGATCCTACAGATCTCCCAGCAGCTCAGGGTGGCTCAGCCCTAGGAAGAATTGTAGTCCTACTATCCCAAACTGTTTTCTAGATGCTCCAGGCTGTTAGATGACTGCTGTGCCCATCAGGTGTTGTGCTCAGCCCCCCTCACTTCCCTGTTCTCTTCCCAGGGGTGGTAGGACACCACACCAGCCTTCCCCCAGCAGACCAGCACTGAAGTGGCCATGGGGGGAGTGATGGGGAGCAGATTGACCTTGCGGGTGAAACTTCTTCCTTCTATTGCTCATTTGTAAAATAAGGATAGGAGCACTATGCTCCCACAGGAGATGTCCTGAGGAAAAATAGATTAATGGCCATTAAGTGTTCGGGTACTGTGATGGGCACATCAGCACCCAACTCCCCAGCCTGCATATGGCTGCTCTAACCCTGCACACCAGTGAAAACAAGTCTCTTCTGCATCTGTTTCCTGTCTCCTTCCTCTGCAGCCCAGTCCCAGCTTCCCTCCCCAAGCCTTTGTGTTCCCACTCCTTGTGCCTGCCCGTGAGCTAGGTCTATATGGAAATAACCTCAACAGCACCTAATTCACTCCATTTATAGTGTGAGGAAAGTGCTGCTTCACAACACTAGCATTTTGTAGTTTAAAAATGGCATTTCAGTTATTGCAAATGGGCAGTAAACTGATAACCATATTGCTTCTTCCATCTTACTACTTTCATCCCAAAAGGCAGATAACATTCTAGTTCTGCATTTAGAGATTTGATTTTTTAAGTTATATATCTTGAGGTCAAATTGTTTTGCTTTTTTTCAGTAATTAGCTATAACAGCAACCTGAAATTCCTCTTCCAAAAATAAGTTTATTATTGAATTTTCTATATTCTGTTGGTAATTCAAATTTTTGTAAAAAGAAACCACAACGGAGTTTTGGGAGCTTGATATTGCTGAAATAAAATGTGTATTTGATCCCATTCAGGAGATTTTTCAGGTGCTGGCAGGTGATTGAACAGGTACTGGATTCCCATAACTGTATATCCAAAAATAAATAGTGAAACATTCAAAAGCTCAAAGTGAAACATTTAAAAATAAATGTGAAACATTAAGACCATTCTTGGAGTGAAACAACAAGACAAATTATGTCTTAGCCTTCAGCAGCAGGACAGAGGTGTGCCATGCAGCTGCTATTGAAAATACCACTGGAGATTAGCATCTCAGATCTCAAAAAAAAAAAAGGACATGCTAACAAAATGAGAGAGGACTGTATTCCTTTGAGTGCGAGGGCTTTGAAAAAACAAAAACAAAAACAAAAACAAAAACAAAAACAAAAACACAAACAAAAACACAAACACAAACACAAAGACTCTGGCTTTCTTCCTACCTTATTTTGTAAAAAAGGCATCTTCTAGATGATGCTGTATAAAATTTCCTAGTTCACACATCAAACGTGGCCCTGTGGTTCATCAGATAAAACCACAATCAAATCCCCAGGTAGATGCCCAAAAGATAAAGATCTTGTCCTTTTACCTGCATTCAAGGCACCATGATGTGGCTGGCCAGTGCCTGAGCATCCAAAGGCGTGTTCAGAACCATCCTTCAGCCACTTCAGCAGTGTTGCTAAGATCAGTTCTTTACCTTTTTTTATTAGTCAAAGCTTATTCTGTTGTCATATCCATTTCCATAATGAGGAATTAATTTACCAGACTAGTTTGCAATGTTAAGGACTATGGATGGATGTACTTTCCTGTTTCTTACTGCATCAGAGGTTTCAGTGCCTGGGTTTAGCTCTGCTGCCTTCCCTGCACGTTAAGTCCCTTTTAAGATGTCTCTTTTCCTTCCTCTGCAACTTTGACTTGCTTCCTTCTCCCAGCCCAGCAGATGCCTCTTGATCCTTGCAGGCATTTGCGAGCTCCCTGGTCCTTTCTTTCTCCTTCGCACAGCCCCAGGGGCTGAATGCTTCCCACCAGAAGGGCACATTAATGTACTTTTCTCACTCTGACCTGAGGCAGTCCCTAAGGCCTGTAAGTGTAGAAGATATTGCCAACAGCAGGAGACTCTGAAATCTCAGTTTGGCTTTGCTCATCTCATTTCTGTCCTGGCATAAAGCAGGTTTCAGATCTGAGCTCTGCTTTTCTTTGGGGTTTGTTGGTTTGTTTGTCTGTTTGTTGTTAGCTCCAAATTCTCATTCACGGGCTGCAACAATTCTTTTTAAACCTCTATGAAAGAGCTTCTCTGATTTTGGGAACAGCTGGGTTCAATGGTTCAGAGTGGAAATCCAGATGTAAATCATCCTTTCTGTGCTCTCTTATCTTGTGTTATCTACAGACCAGGTCTGCTACTCAGGCATGAAATCAGAGGATAGTGTTGGTGCATCCAAGTAGTTTGGCTGCCACCTGCAGAAAAGAGAGGACCCTATGCCAGCTGGTTTACTTAGGTCACTGCTTTTCATGATCTTTAGTGCAGTTAGCACTGAAGTTTCCTCTGCTGTAGAATCAAAGTCTCATCAAAATGACTTGCAGGAGGCTCTGCACCCTCTCCAGCAGGGGTAAGCCATGCCCAGAGGGAGCAAAGGCAACGCTGCACTCAGAGTTCAGTTGGCCAAGACATGGCCTCAGGGGACAACTGGTGAGATAAATATTTGACAGCCAAGATACCTTTTGTAACAGGAGGCAGAAGAGCTCATACTCCGTGTGCCATGGAGGGGGGCTATGGGCCTGGGAGGCTCTGGGTCTCGTCTTTCACAGCCAGCCATTGCTGTCCCACACAGTGGGTCTGCAGCCTCACCCTGACACCCTGCATCCTTCCCCCCTGCAGCAAACCCTCATCCCACCTGTGTGGACAGCCTGCTTTTGGAGGGATATTTCCCATATTCAGTCAAGTTTACAAAAAAAGTGGATGTTTTCCAAAATTAGATGAATTGTAGGTGAGGAGGGTTCATTCTTTCATTTTATATGAAAGATCTCTAAGCTTAAAGTTGTACCCCTAATAAAAGATGCTTGCCTCTTTTTCTGGTGGAGCTGACTCCAAATCTTGGTCCTTCCAAATGCATGAAAGTTATGTCGAGAAACTGTAATGCTAAGCTTGTTTTAGGGCAGATCAGCTCCATCCTTTTTCACTGATGTCCTGGAGAAAACAATTCACCATTGTCCTGTCTTCAGAAAAAAACCCCAAACCTTTTTTGGACAGAAACATGTAATTGGAATACTGGGGGGACTAGTGAAGCCGGCCCACTGGCTGGCTGACTCAATTCAGTATCTTTGCAGGAGTGTCCACCCTGAGCAGGTTAGGTGGGTGAAACATCAGTACCAAAATCCCTACTGATGAAGGAGGAGCTTTTAGAAGAGCTCGGTAACCAAGCAATTATGTTTTAGCATCACCAGCCTGAGGCTGCTCAAGCTGGAGGCGCAGTGAAACACATTGAAGGCAAACTGTGAAAGAAGAACACAAGAACTGAGGCAATGAGGGACTGAACGGCGGTCCTGGGGACAAACAACCACGACGGCATTTTCACAAGTGCCACCAGAGGGCAATAAGAGGCAGAAAACGAGAGACCCTCGGGCTCTCTGGGGTTGGGCAACTTCCGCCTCCGGGCATGGAAGGTCCTTTGATTTGTCTTAGAGAAAAAATGTGCCCTGTGATTTGCCTTGCTCACCCTGCCTGGGAATGCGGGACGACTTTGCATTTCAACCCTTCGCGAAGACTTCTCTGCGTCTGGGCAGCGAACGGAGCGCACGGGCACCGCAGAGCCCGTCCAGCCCCGCGCCGGACCGGCTGTGCCCGCGGCTTGCTCGGGAGACTCAGCTTCCTTAGGGACGGAGCACAGGCATCTTCCTAAACCCTGCTCCTCTGGGGCAGCACACCAGCCGCAACAAGCACAACCACTTTCCTGCTGGTTTTCTTTGTTTCTTTGTTTGTTTTGTTTCCTAATGCGGTTGGGTTTGATTCATTCGCAGGAAAAGTTGGATGGCTGTCGTGGGGACTGAGGCTGCAGAGGGAACCGGACTCAACCTCAGGCACACAAGGCAGATGTGTCTGTGGACCTGTGGAGCTGTGAGGGTTTTCCATGTCAGGAAGGAGGCTATCACCTCCTCACATCCCTGCGTCCCCGATATCTTCACATCTCCACACTCCCCTGTCCTGAGCGCAGCAGCCCAGATCTTCCCTCCCCTGATGCAACACATCTGCTCCAGAGGGTCTTTCCCCCATTGCTCAGCAGCAGACACTCCCCTCGATGAGTGACTTGGGAGCAGTGATTCAATCATTTCTCACCATGGAATCCAGCTGTGACAATAGCAAATGTTGCTTTTACATCACCCTTTTTTTCTCTTTTCCTAAAATAAACTAAGAGATGGATTTTCTGGAGTACAGCTAAGCGGACTATTCTATTTCCTATGCCTTTTCTTTGAGGAGGGGGGAGGGGAAAAATAACTTACTTTTTAAATAAAATAATTTAGAAGCAAGAGATGTGAATTTGTGAACTCATTCTGAGATTTTGCTTTGAATCATGGAGAGACTGGGATCTGGAGCCTCCCCCTTCACTGGGGAGTGTCCTCACCCTCTCAACGATAAAATAATCTTCTCGTTACCTAGTCTGTAAAGCTGAACTTATGTCAGTGAGACTCAGAGGATCCACCCAAGAATATTCTTACAGCTGAACATCAGGATATTTTCCTGAAGGGAGGGACGGATTCAGATATTCTGAAGCAGAGGAACAAGTTATCTCCCACACTTCATGACAATCTCATTTTTTTGTTTCATTGACTTTTAATATCAGTTTTCAAAAAAATAATATTTCTCTCCAACTCAAAGCAGCTCTTCCATTCTCCTCCATTTTTAATTTTGGTTTTGCTTAAAAAAAAAGAGAAAAGCAAATGAAGTATTTGAAAGCAGCTTAGCCAATTTTTTTCTCCCAACTGGCAGCTAAATCAAAACAATCCATGAGCTGCAAAACCATTATCTAGACTTTTTAACCCCATACTGAAAGGTGTCAAATAAGGATGTTTGAAAATAGCAGATTCCTTGTCTGTAGATAAAAACCACACAAATTCTAGCATAGAGATGGAAAGAGTAGTTTAGCTTATGTAGAAAATAAAGGGAAGTGGTCAAAAAGAGAGTCAGCTCATTGTGTATGTGCTGGTATACAAGTGGAAAGGTCAAGCCACGCTCCCTTTCTATGGAATATGTAGAGAGTTCCTTGGTGCACTGAGGCCTTGTAATATGTTGGAGGGGAAAAAAAATACTAATTTTAACCAAGACGTTATGGGAAAAAATTTACCTCTTTCTTTCAAATGCCATTTGATACCTCGACCCATCTAAAAGTTACTGTTTCTCCTTGCACTGAACACTGGGACCAGGAGGGGACCTGGGGATGGGAGTAGCCTGTCCCTCAGCGCGATGGCCTCTGGCTTTGGTGCCAGATGCTGTGGTGCCAGCTCTGGATGGCCGGGCAAGTCCAGGGAAGTGCACACCTGTGCACAGTGGGATGCCCTTCTCCCTCCCTCCCAGCTCACTGCCCCTGATGCTGGTGGGATTCTCCCCGCTGGCTTCACCAGCAGCTGGACATGGGCAGGGTAACATCCTGTCCAGGTGGGGGTTGCTGTTTAAAATATCTGCTGAAAATAGCAAAAATACCCTATAAAAGTCGTTCCAGTTTTCAGGTGTTCCATTCTCACTCGAAGGACAGGCTTTTAGTGGCAGAGAGAGTATCAAAGAATGATCATTAAAGCCATGGGTCATTCTCTCTGCATTCGGGGCCATTTGGGAGCCAGAGTAATTGTGTCTCTCAAAGATGAGCCTGTTACGTGTGAGTCCACTCAGGTACTTCTGCGCTAGTAGAGCAACTCTTAATGAGCGCTTTTAAATGCCACAAAGAGGCACAAAGACACATTACTGCAAAAAGAGATCAAGTCCATGATTTCTTAGCAATTCCTAATGATGTAATTCTTTTGCTTTGCAGCACTAATACTCCTGGGTTGTTTGGCTGGATTCACTTAGGAAACTTCAAGAAACTTTGGAAAAAAGCACTGCGGAAATTAGAGGTTTCTCTCATGTCTGTGAGGATAATATATTCACAGCAAAATTAGTTGCTGTGGAGTTAGAATGATGTCCAGAAAATGTAGCAGGTGGAGAATGGCAACATTTTGGAACAAGAAAAGAAAGATATTTGGAAACTTTTAAAATAGAAATCCTATAGAAAACAGGTCACCTGGGACACAGAAAGGATCTCCTTATTTTTCATCATTAGAAAGAAACAAGACTGTAATTAAAAACACATTCCAGAATACTGATCTGTTTATTCACTATAGATGGTCTGAATTAGCAATGGGTTAGGAAACATAGACGCACAAGGATAAAAAAATAAGGGTACATAAGACTGGATTTTTCCTTTTTGACTTCCACATCCAAACACAGACAAGTTTTTTATTCTAATGCTGCATGTTCTTCTCTTTGCTGGAGTGAGGTAGTTAAACACTCACCAGCATTAGATGGGAACAGAGCAGGGCTATGATGGTCTTTGCAGCTTTCTGGGCTTGTTACCACTCCAGCTTCTGCTGTGTTCCATGATTTTCCAAATTCCTTGCTGCTCTTCATATTACATTTGTACCTTCATTTCCAAGTGGTGAAGACTGAACTGGGGGGCTGGGTAAGGACAGAGGGGGGAGGATCCAGCCTCTGGCAGTGTCCCATCCCTGGGCAGTGAAGCTGCAGAGGCCCTTGTTCCTGGCAGCAGCAAGGAAAGCGTTAGCACTCCTCTCCTCCCCTTCCTGCTCCTTTTTCCATAAACACCATTTGACCACAGCTATGGACTGCTGTTCCCTTGGCCTGGCTGAAACCACATCACTCCACCAGCCAGTTTTGGGCTGCTCCCCACTGCTGCTTCAGCACCTTCTCTCCATCTGCACCATGCTTTGCTTTACCCAAGCACCAAGCTTTGCTGTGAGAGCAGTGGGGTAAGAATGAGCAGAGTTTCCAAGACCTTTCTCCCAGTTCAGTGCTCCAGCAGCCAGGCTGGGCAGCCTCCATCTCTCCCACAGAGAGGGATGCTGAGCCACAGAACCAAGGGAAAGAGGCTGTAAGATTGAAGCATCTTCTGCTTGAGGAACTCCAACACAAACCTAGAATGAAGACTAGTAGATTCCAGTCTCTGTTTCTTTAATTCAATGAAATATATCCTGCAAACCTAAATCAATCCCCACTACCTGGGAAAGTTTGTGCACTCCCTGTCTCAGCAAGCAGTTGCAGTATCACTGCCTCCAGCCACATTCCTGAAAACTGGACATGAACTGGACTGAAACATGAACTGCAGTATCTTGTACAACCCAGCATAGGCCACTATTGTTTGCTCTGGGCTAGGCAGCCTGCAGAGAAGAGGGTGGTGATGCCAGGGGGGCACAACATATTCAGCCACCCAGGTCTAATGTGCTGCCTGACATGGGTGGGCGCCTTCCTACTGCATCCTGATGCAGGGAGGCCCTCCATCCCTGCTCTGTCACAGCCCTTTTCACCACCTTTGATGCACTCTGAGTCCTCCAGTGACTCTTTCAGCTTGTTAATTAGGCAGATGAAAGATCTAACTTCGTGCTGGGAGTGCCAGGTTAATGGGCTGAATCTGCCCAGCAAGGTGTCCAGCAAATGGGAGGACCAGCAGCAGGAGCACACAGCTGAGCAGGACAGGGTGCTGAGGGGCAGACACCCTGTTTTGGCAGCAGGCAACTGCCAGACAAGGTCAGTCTGTCTTTTGGATTGTACCCAGGGATAGCTGGTTCCCCAGTGCCTGTGTATTTGGAAACTGTATGTGCGTGGGCCATCATGGCCCGATCCCCAGGCTTCTGTTAGTAACAATACTCAGTTGCACAAAGGTAGCAGTAAGTCTCCAGCATGGCAGCACACCTTGAGGATTTAGGATAAGGATTAAAACCCTCAGCTATGCCTGTTGAAGTTGCTAATTTAAATTTCTTGTCTTTCTGGTACATCTCTGAATGCATGACAGATTTTTCTGCTAACCAAAAATAAACACTGCAGCTTTTTAAGATATATTGCTCGTTCTGGTCACTGCTGTTATGCTACCCCAGCAGGGTTAAGTAGTCAAGCTAATTGTGACAGCAGTGATTTGTTTGTTCCAAATCAGAAGTTTCATTACAGAAACTTACCAGCTATGCTTCGTTATCATTAGTGTCAGAGAACTTGTATAGGTCAGGAAATGCATAGAGCCAGCAGTCTACTCACTTGGAAAAGTATCCGTAGACAATAAAGTTTTATGAACAGAAATTTAATGGCATGGATCTTTCCAGACTTTCCAAAGAGGCTGAGCATAAATGGTTATTTTAATGCTGAATCCTTTTAGTTAAGTATCTGCTGGTAGCAGAGGCTGCATCCTGCTCCACTGCTGTACAATGGGCCATCTGTAATTAATGAACTTTCAACCTTTCCGCATTAGTTTTGTCTAAGCTTTGGGGGAAGGTGTCAATTAAAAATTAAAAGAATCCTCTTTCCATTAAATTAAAGAGCAGTTAAAAAAAAAGAAATGCCACCCTCTGATAGCGGTTTAGCAGCCGGAAGGAGAGTCTATCAGCCAGCTAGAGAAGGAACAGCAGAAATGAATATACATGCATATCCATATGTAGTGCTCAGTTTTCTTGAGCAATTGCCATTTTATCCTGGAGTAACCCTTGAATCACTTGCAGGAGGGTGTCAGATAATGCTTTCTTCAAACCCAAGCCAGCTGTATGTGCAGTCAGGGAGAACCATATGGTGCCTCGTGTGCAAGGCTGATATTCGCTGGGTTCTGAAGATAGTTCTAAAGTCTGTCTCATGGCATGAGCCCCGAGATGCACTTGGCAGCTGACCTTTCTGCCTGGGAGATTCATGGATCAAGGGACACATTGGTTGGGTTGGAAGGCAGGACAATTTCTGAATTATGTAGAAAAGCTGTCCCTCCTCATGTAAGAAACTTTTTCAGTTTTGCCATTCATACAAACGACCCTCAGCAGATAAAGTAAATGTGTATTTTTTTAAATGCTTTTGTCTTCCTCATTATACATTTCATTAATTCAGTACAATTCCTGTCCTTCTTGGATTTATACACCGTTTTCTTATCCAGTTCTTTTTTTTCTGTAGTGACTAACTACTAGAACTTAATCATGAGTTTTGAGACTGGGTAACTGTGCTGAGACTCATCTAAATGCTGCATTTCTGTCTGGACAGGCCTGCCAGCTTTTCAGCATAAATTGTTTTGCATGTACACTTAAAAATTCACTTTTTTGGTGTTTGAATTTCTTTTACACTGAGTTTTTTCATATATGCTCAAGGCCAATAGAATTTGAAACACTTTCATAAACCCCATTTTTGAGAGGTTTGTGATGTTGTCTGCACTTCCTTTACTTTTGAAGGACTGTCTCCTTGTAAAATACTATTAGAATAGATGTATCCCTTCACATCCACGGACTTGGTGCCTTTTTTAAATAGCGTTTGTCCAGGGGAGTTTTATGTGCAGGTTAAGAGCTACCCTGAGCACGAGAGAGTTCAAGTCTACACCTCTTACTGCTCAGGAGGGTGCCAGACCATCAGGCTATGCCCAAAGGACATTCTCTACCCATCTGTGTCATGCTGCAGTGGAGAAGGTGTGGATCTAAGGGTCACTGAGTGAATGGAAGCTTTATTTGCTCTTTAGCCCTGTGCTCAGTGTCCCTGTTTGGAAAAGGCATATCTTCATTCCCACTTGTGCTTCTGGGGCTGCTTTGGTACCCATTCCTAGCACTAGCAATGTTAGTGTTAAAATAAACATAGCACTGCCCCCTGCATTTGTTTAGGAGTTTGGAGCTGGAAATGTGGCAAATTTGAACAGGTACATGGCGCAGCAGAGTGGGCGTACTCTGGAGAACCTTGCCTGACAGCTGTGATTAAATTCCTAACTCTGTATCAGCTTGCTTATCTTTTTTCCCCTATTCATATTCCTGGGAAAAAATGATAGGTTAGAGGGGATTAGACAAGGAAAATATGGAGTTTGGTTTTAGCTGTGTTAAATTAAAGGAATTGGCAAGGTAGTTAGAAAGAAACTGTAGAGACCAACAGTAGAAGTCAGATCATTGTGAGAAACAGGAATATTAACTGCTTTGTACAGGGGTGATGGGATCACATAAGATTATTATTTTCCCAAAAAATATTTATCAAAATATTGTAATATCATCGTAATTTGCCAGCAATTGTGAAGCCCAGGCACCTCAGGCAACTTTTCAAATTTTACATAATCTTCAATGTCTGTGGGAAATACAATGAAATATGCCCTGTTCTTAATTGATTCCTTTTGCACCACATTTTTCACACAGACTTGGCTGTTGGCCTTTCTTTGCTAAGTAAGAGTTTCAACAAGTGAAGAAGATGGATGGCCAAACCAATCAGCTCCAGAATATGAAAAGGTCAAAGCACTCAGCGAGCACACTGCGGACTGCTTCCAGATAACCCAAGCATAATGAATCAGATAACTTTCTCTTAGAACAAACAAAATAAGGAAACTAGAAGTAGTTCAAGATGGTAATGTTTTCTTTATAACTTGAAGACCACCATGCACAGCACTGTGGAGTACAAAACAGGATGAAACTCCTTTCCTGATCTGTCCTGTTGAAATAGAAGAAAACAAAACTAAATAGTTTGCATTTGCGAGGATGAATAGATTTGTGTAAACATTTAAAGTAAATTAAGACTGATGTGTGCAAGCAGAGAGATGTTGTTAACTTTTGTCTATGGTTACAGCTTTCTTCTTCATAAGGGTTTTAAATGAGGGGCTTGTAGAAACATGACCTCTGTGTGTACCCTTACGTCCTGGGCGATGGACACAGCTAAGCAAAAGGAGCACGGGAGTGCTGCCATGGTCTCTCTTAGTGGTCTCCAATGCCAACAGGTCTACATTGCAATAACTGAATTAAAGCCTAAGATTTAATGTTTTGGTGGGTAGTGCTGGGAGATTCCTGCCCACAGCGTGCCAGTAGCAGCAGGGCTATGGGAACTCCACTGGTGTCAGCAGAGCAGAGATGAGGACCCCTGTAAAGGCAGAGGTGCCCGGCCGCTGGCACCCCAGGGCCAGCAGAACCTGCCTTCTCACCTGGACAAACTCAGTGCACCTAGGAAGGGAGAACTGTTCAGAATGATCAGAGGAAGTATTTGGATGCCAAATCATCCCAAATCAGTATTTGTGCTATTTTTTAATGGGTTTCTGTTACTTTCAGGCTTATCTTTAGTTGCTGCTCTACTGCACTTGGCAGGAGGGAAATAAATACAAGCCATTATTGCTGCACTATCTTGAATACCAAGCATGTTTTCATTCCATCGAGCTAACATGAGTAGAAGATAAACTGGCAGCTTATTCTCTCTTTATTTACTAAAATAAAGGAGAGTGATAAGTGGAGACCTCATTCAGAGGAAGCTGTGGTGGCTCTGGAGGGCACATCTGTACAACCATATATGAGATAAAGACAATAATACTGCTCTGAAAGGGACATGAACTGGCAGATGAGTATTTTATTTCTATTTCCATCGTGAACAGTTTGTGGGGATTTGGGAGAAATAAAACCCTGGGTTATTTAGTGAAACATCTCTAGTCTTGTGAAGGAGCTTCACCTCAGCCCATGTGAGGTACTAACTCCCATTCAAGTAATGTGGAGGTAGACCTTGTTGTAACTTTGAGGAAGGACCTGTGCCCAGTGGTATCACCCTGGCACTTTCTGAGAAACACGGATGTCCAGCTTTGGGAGACGAAATACTTTGATCTGCATTTGATACAAAGGCAACTCTCTCTGCTTTGGGAAAACAGACTAACAGACAGAAAATGAACTAGAAGATCTGTACAAAGTACTGGTTTTGGCAGGTATTGTCAGCTTACAATAGCCCCCACTGGTTTCAGGAGCGTTATAAATCTCACTGGCCCTCAGTGATGGACTGAGGTGTCAAAACACCTTTGCAGCTCTAGGCTCTGGTATTTAAGACTCCTGCTGGAAAAGTGTGGTTGAAGGCAAAGGGGAGGAGAGGCAGGGTTGAAAAACCCTCATCATGTGGAGGTGTAGGCATGTGAAGTGAAACTCTGACTACAATTTTAATTGCAAATGTGTAGTGGAGGCAATGGAGCTGTAATGCTCTGCCCCATTAAGACTTCAAGCCCTAACACTAGGGTGATCTGACTCACTGGAGGGTGAGAAATTTAATGTGCTGTACTGCTTGCCACAAACAACATTTGATTTCAAAACAGTAAGTATACCAGAGTTGTTCCAAGCTGTTCCAAGCAGATAAGATTTAAACCCAGCATGCTAGCTTTACATTGGTGACTAATGATTGAATGGAGGTGCAGAGCAGAGGTATCTTTAGGTAGGCAATCTCACTGGGTAAATGAGATTTGGACTGTGTTTTCTAGCAAATTTAGACTTAGAATAAATTATACTTTTTTGAAAAATTACAGGCCCTGTTAGAATTGCACTTTGCATCTCATATAGGTAAAAAATGCATGTGTAGTTGATCCATTAGTACATAGCTGCCTCCCTGAGGTGGGCAGCCCCAGCACCCACACAGTCATCTGGACACGAGCTGTTCCCATGGATGCGTCCCCATCCCTCAGCCATTCACTGGACAGGCACCTCCAGATGGATGCCCCAGCTGGGAATCATGGAATCATAGAATGGTGTGGCTTGGAAGAAACTTTAAAGGTCATCTAACTTAAATCCCTTGCCATGGGCAGGGATGCCACCCACTAGACGAGGTTGCGCAGAGCCCCTCCCAGCCTGGTCTTGAACACCTCCAAGGACGGGGCATCCACAGCTTCTCTGGCAACCTGTGCCAGTGCCTCAACACCCTTCCAGTAAAGAATTTCTTCCTAATATCATATCTAAACCTACTCTGTGTCAGTTTAAAGCCATTCTCCCTTGTCTTATCACTACATATCTTGTAGAAAGTCCCTCCCCAGCTCTCTTGTAGGCCTCTTTAGTTACTGGAAGGTGCTATACGGTTTCCCTGGACTCTCCTCTTCCACAGGCTGAACAACCTCAACTCTCTCAGCCTGCCTTCATAGTAGAGATGTTCCACCCCTCTGATCATCTTTGTAGCCCTCCTGTGGACTCACTCCAGCAGGTCCATCTCCTTTGTGTGTTGTGGGCTCCGGAGCTGGACACGGAGCTGCAGATGGGGTTTCACAAGAGCAGAGCTGAGAGAGGGACAGAATCACCTCACCTGACCTGCTGGTCATGCTGATTTCTGGACTGCAAAGGCACATTGCCAGACCATACTGAGCTTCTCATCAATCCAAAAGCAGCACCCCTTAAAATGGATCAGGACTCATCATAAAAGCAGTACCCCTTAAAAGCAGCTCTCCCATCCCTTCCTCTTTCATAGAGCTGTAAATGCCAGGAGCTAGTGATCAAAAAACTCAAACCAAACTGAAAGAAACAAACAACAATAAAAAAATCCCCCAACTCTCACGCCTCAAACTAAGCAAAAATTTCCATGTGCTTTGAAATCTTATTTCTGTGTAACAACTGATTCTTCTTCTCATTTAGGGCCACTGGACAGTGACGTATTTTTGTTTACCTGGATGAAGCCAGTCTTCTCTATGAGGGGACAATTAGGCTTCTGAGGTTTAGCAGGTTTGTGACCTCCTAGAGTGCACTGTGCCATTTATACCTGCTCTTTCTCTCAGCACTGGGGCAAGATGAATCCTGAGCCTTTACACCCACATCTTGGCAGTCTAACTGAGCGCTATACGGATGTGAATGCATTCAGCCATAGCACAGGAAAATCCCAAATCCCAGCATCAAAGGATACTTCTCTTTTCAATGCCACAACATCATAATTCCTTCCTGCCAACAAAACAACTTCTTAGTGGTTCATAGATGAAGGATTTTGTTTGATTGTTGGTTCAGATACTTGTGTTGGGAACATCCTTTATACTTATTAAAACCTGCTGCATCTTAAAATGTTTTGTTCAGAGAAGGGACTTAAAGATGTAACCAGGAAAAATTATCAGCTGCTTGCCACATGAGAGGATTAAGGACCCCAATTTGTCAAGGGTATGACAACTATAGAGCACATGTAATCTCATGCAACTCTTACAAACATTCATGTGTTTTGTCTTCAAGATGCAACAATCTGTTACGCAACAAGTGTCCACACACACAGAACAATATGAAGACTTGCACTCACAGGTGAACCAAAAGGCATTTTCTTTCCCTTTAAAATTTCCCTGAGATGAATGATTCCTTTTTTCCTAACCCCTCTGTTGGCTGTTCCATTGTACCTGTGAGGACATGAATGCCAAGTTACTGTTCCTGGTTCAGCTGCTGCAGCAGGCAGTTCAATCCTACCTCAGCTGTCTAGACAAACTCAAAAGCAAGAAAATCAGTGTTCTGGTGAAGTGCTAAAATGTGAAATAGTTGCCTAGAATTGTAATTTTTGAGGGATTAAAAATGAGCCTATCACAACCACCAGTGAACAACCCTATAAAAATAAAATCTTTCTTCCAAAAAATATTGAACCTGTGTTTTCTGTCGAACACTTAATCCTCTAGGGCTTGCAGAGCACTTTGCAATTTCTCCTTCACTTTTACCCTTGTCTCCTTCCTCTGGTCTGGAAAATCTGATAAGCAAATGAAATGGATTCAACTTCTCCCTTTTAAGACTTTTCCTATGTTGGAGCTCACGTTCCTGTCCCTCTGACAAAGCTGTAACTGCATCTTCCCTCTTAAGCCTCCTTCCCTATAACCTAAGAGTAGAACTTCCAGCTGGTCCTTTAACTTGGTGTTGTGGACCACAGAAAACTATTCAGGTAGTCTTAGTGGGCGTAAAATGTTAACATCTTAGAAGAAATATTTGATTTTAATTATTGCTGCTATAAAATTAATTAAATTAATCTTATTTACTACTTTACCAATGGCTATTTAGCCTTAGTCACATTCTTATGAGGCAAGTAAGTAAATGGCAGTGAGGAAGATTCCCAGCCCAGAGCTAAGTATGAATCAGTGGCAAAGTCCAAGTTCATAATTCCCAGCAGTCTTCTCCCCACAGACTATTAAAAAACATGGGTTTGTTTTTTTTCCAATGTGATGGGCAACGTTCCTTGCTTCCCCCAGAAAGATTCATCAGGAAGAGGAAGCACCATCTCATGCTTCCCTAAACAGAATTAGAAAGAGATCAACTGAGGGAATGAGGACACTAATCTTTGGGCAATCTTTAAAACTTCTGTTTAATTCCCACAAGGATGCAGGGGCAAGTTTCCGGAGGTGCCAGTACCTAAAAAGACATGCTTAATGCATGATCACTAAGTGAAAATTAAGGTACAAAACAGGAATATTGAAGTGACATGATAGGATGTTACTTCTACTTTCACTGTTGCTCACCAGTAACTAAGTTCACAAGCAGATCCATTGAGCAAAATAAAAATACTCTGATAGAAACACTTTGGGGAAAAATTCAGACTTGTAAAAGCATATATTGAAGTTTTCACAGTACCATTTGATTTTCTATCAGAGTTTTCTATATCCTGGTTATTACCACTTAGCACTGGAATGAAGCTCCATTAGAAGAAAGTAAAAAAAAAAGGTTTGGTTTTCCTTAAACCCTTTATCTCAGAATTGGGCAGTATTTTATCTATATTTTTGAATGCATGGGACTCTGCTTTTTAATTGCCCATTTAAAATATGAAATACTCAATATTTCAGTGTCATGAAAATTAGGAAATTCAAACAAACAAGATCTTTCTTAGCCGTGTCACAAGTGGCATTCTAATATTGACTTGATTTTTCACAGAAGATTAATTTCTTCTTGTAGGGGCATAAAACACCTTTGAAAATTTCAGTCTAATGTTTCCATCTTCATTTTCATTAGTTTTACAAGAAAATGTGGCTGACAAAAACAAAGTCACTTACTAACAACCACAATAAGCCTCATGTCACCTTTGCATCAGCAGGTCAGTTGGATGCATTTCCAAAGGTGCTGGAAGATTTGCAGCACAGCCTAAGGTAGGCTTTTCAGGACCCTCATTTCTTAAACAAAAGTTTGTTATGGTACCCATGGAGAAACTTAGACACTGAAATCTCCCAAATCACAATATTTTATCATTTGTCTATTTGTTTGGTTGCTTTTAGCTACTCTGCAGAACAAACTCATATTTGCAAAAGGGGACCTTTTCTGTAAGTTCATAAATGTGTGTCAACCATAACTGGATGAAATAAATTTCTTGCAAAAAAGGAGGAATTCGACATGGACATAGGCAGCCCTCCTATATGAACAACACTTTGCATGCTTCACTGTCTTAATTTGAGCAAAGCAGAACAGAGCCATGCCCAGTAAGTGGATGCCTTTGAAAACCATGCCTCTATTGTTTTTCAAGTCTCTATTACTCAAGCCTCTGCCTCTATTATTGACAGAGTCTCAGAAGGTAGGATCATTGCCAGGAGTGTATTTTGAAACCATCCAAACCACCAAGTTTGAAACTCTTCAAAATCAAGAAGTTTGTTGTGCTCGGCCATGACCCTCAGCTTGGGTGTCCCAGGCATCCTGTGATAGGGCCACCCTGCATTACACTGTAGAGAAAACCCTGGAGGAAGCCCCTGGACTCGTGCCCAAAGCCTCAAAACCGAGGACTGGTGACTTGTGGCCAGTGTGGGGACCAGGTTCCTTTGGGGGCTCTGAGCACTTTATGTATTTGAGGCTGTCGCTTCTTCCTGCATTTTGAGGCAGATGCTGCTCCTCCCAATTCCCATGCTGAGGGGACTACATGCCAAAAGCAGCATGGTTTTTTCCTCTTCCCTGTGCTTTTACCAAGAAGGAGACGGCTTAGCCTGTGATGCTTTCCAAAGATGATATAACATTACCTCGGGGAGGCTATGCCTCCAGTCCCGTTAGGACTCTGTCACACCACATCAGTCTGGAGCACAGGCTTGCTCCTTG
The DNA here is from genome assembly GCA_013397755.1 of Cnemophilus loriae. Classification (NCBI taxonomy): domain Eukaryota; kingdom Metazoa; phylum Chordata; class Aves; order Passeriformes; family Corvidae; genus Cnemophilus; species Cnemophilus loriae. The sequence goes on from VZTF01006691.1 coordinate 98,166, forward strand.
CTCCACGGTATGGAATGAGTTCCTTCCAGCAAGAGTTTTACAGCAAGCTCGCAGTTGCTTTAAATTAGAAAAGTTGGCAGGTGGCCAAGGAAAGGAGCTGGAGCTTGTTCAGCTGAGACAGTTACAAAACTCTGTGCAAGAGCATCAAGCCTCAGATAGGTTTTCACAAAGTACCTTTTTTGTCATCCTGGCCTTTAAATTCGTTGTAAAGGATTTTGAATCACCAAAAATTACCTGCTGCCTTGAATCTACAACTCTTACACTACCTAAACAGAGCACGTTGCTTTCCCTGGAAAATCAGATGCTGTCTACTCAACTGTGAAGGTAAGTTGTAACTGATTCTACTTTCCTGAACTGACTTCTCTGAAATTCATTTGGAGAAAGGAATGCAATAGAAAGATCTTACAGAGAAATGCATATTTTTGCTGAGATACATGTGATTCTGTTAGAAATCGACTGTCGTGGTGTCTCAGTGAAATCTGCTTATGTATCTTCTCTTGTAAGAGATGAGTAATAAACTTGGACATTTATGCACACAACATCCCCATCAGAAAGTTAGCAGACAGATTGTTTAAAAATCAAGGATGTAATTTTCTGGCAAAAAGAAAATTGTTTTAAATGTCTACCCTTCACAAGGTTCAGGGTGATTAAATTACCTAAAACATTTTAAAATTATTTCTCTCTATCCAGCTTTAATCTTACATTCCACCAACCCAGACCAGAGATTGTTTGGGTTTTTTTGCTCATGAATGATTCCATCATCATTCCAAATCTTCACTTTAACAGTAGTTGCTATGGTTTCATAGAAACTTGTTTTGCAAAAAAAAAAATCTATAAATACCAAACAAACCGTTTTGCTTCAGGCTTGTGCTATTGCAAAGCTAAGCTCCTGCATTTAACTTATTAAACTCTTACAAATATATCCATTTATTATTTTGCAGTGTGTTTCTTCTGCTTGGTTGAGTTTTTTCAAGGTCATTTTACTTTTTGTGTTTCCACTGCTACCAGCAGTGTGCTTTGTGCCTATGAGTAGGCTGGCGAGAGAATGTGTGTTGTTAAATACAAATGAAATGCCGAGTGTAAGTGATTAATCACAATCTTGGTCTGGGTAGGTGAGAGAATAAGTGGATTAGCAGTTTCAAGCTCCCTTCTTTCCGCTGGCTCTCTGGTTACCATTACGCAGGCAAGGCTGAGGCAAGCACTGCCTGCTGCCCAAAACCTGATACTCACAGTGGGGGCTAATTTCTCTAACCCACTCATTTTCAAGGAAATGATGAAGCTTTTCAGGCTGAAGTTTTAGGAAAATATGGGTGTGAGCACAGCATTACCCACAGCCCTTGGAGCCGTACAAGCTATGGGAATTCAATAACAGGAACCTGCTTCAGAAATCACACAGCTATTGTGTTCTACAGCATGCTGCGTTTAAGAAGCAGAAAATCCCTTCTTCCTGTAGTGCCTGCTCCCTGTTTTCCCTGAACTGGGACAACTTCAGCTGTGCTACTGGAGCAGATTTACCCTGGTGAGAATAGAGGGCTGTCGATGGCCCTAATGCTGTGTTCCCATGGATCATACTGTAAGAAATGTGTTAAAGGGTAGAGCAACGCAGAGCAGGGAGGGCAGGGAAAAGAGTGCAGAAAATCAAAACTGGAACTGGAGGAGCTGATATGCCTGCCCACTGTTGTGGAGAAAATCCTAAAATCCTGTTCACTTTGAAGCCCCTGTGTTAAGTTTGTGCCGAATGGGAAGCCCACTGTCACCATCCTCTCTGAACTCTGGAAAGGTGGAGCTAGGAACACCTCCATCAGGTGTCGCCTGGGTGAGGACTGCATGGTATAGGGATTGGGAAGTGTATTCCCTCTCTCAGTGGTTGCCTGTTCCTTGTCTTTCCTCTACAATACCCTACCAATCTGATGACTAGGTGGGAGTAAGGGTGGTAAAGGCTGCTCTTGCTCCATGTTGCTTATTGATACTGGAGACAGGAGGGTTTCTGCAACTGAGTATCTCAGCCAGAGGGACTGCTTCTGGCTCAGCAGCAATGACAGGGAATGGTGCAAACAAAGAAGGTAGTGTTTTGTTATTTCATGCCCTTCATCATCTCCACACTTCACTGTTGCGCTTATCCATGGTTCAGTCACAGTGGTGAGGTGAAGAGGTAGATGGAAATCCACGTTTCTGAGGGCTGGGTTTGAGTGCCTGCAGGAGAAGTTCTCCTGTCCCATTCGCAGAACTAACTTATATCCTTAATTCTCTGTGACATGTCCATTCACAGGTCTATCCCATGTACAGGTAAGCCTGATTTTCAGAGTCCTTAAACAGATGCTGTATGAACATTACATAAACTGTCATTGCATGATCAAATAACATGCATATTACCAAAAGATCACATTGCAAATTATGAAACTACAATTTAGATTCACTAGAAAAACTTAACCTCACAGGGGAGCAAAAATCCTAAGGCTTCAACCTTTTACACAAATAATGGTCATTAAAAAAGTGTTTCTGATTCAGAGACGTTGCTTGTCACAGACACAAGACAGGTCAAACTCCATTTTCACTGCTGAAGTGGATTCTCTGTTAGCCGAAAGGACAGCAAAGTTATTATATGATTGCTTTGGCAGGTAAATCTAGAATGTTTGCAGGCTCATCTACATGGTCCTGCCTAGAAAACAAAGGCTGCAAATGAGATAACCACTGGGCAGATTTACATTTTAGTTACAGACATCGGGATGCAACTGTCAGCAGAATATTTATTTCTACTTCCAGTTTCTCTAAAGTAAAAGGTGCACATCAGTAGTAATTTCTCTGTTGGGCTGAAGAAGGAATCTAGATTACTCTGATTTCCCAATGCTGAAGTAAACAGTTCATGTTCTTCATAAATTATGATTCAGCTTTCATTTTTGGAAAAGCAATGTGAAGCTCTTCTTGGTTGCCTACCCTCAAGCCTCACCTGATGCTGAATGCAGACAGGAAAGCCCAAAGCCATGAAAGCAGAAGAGCAAAGCATCTGATTCATATCTTTAAAGATACTTTACATTTTCACTAAACCTTAGAGCAGGGATAGGGCCGTATGACCAAAGAGTCTACACATTTCTGTGAGGTTTAGGTGTTGGGAAGAACAGAACGGTTTAGTATAAAACTAATTCTTATCACAGAAGATAATGAAAACCACTTTTAAAGGGGAAGAATAGGCTATGAACAACGGGAAACGTATCCTGGCAGTGAGAGATATACAGTTATAAAATAATCCAGAGAGAAAGAAGGGAAAAGTCTCACTGGCTGGGATGTTTCACTTACTCTGGGCAAAACCTAGCAGAAATCTGTGGGGAGCAATCGTTCCTAGGCTGAGAGATGTGTTAGTCCATATGTTGTGCTGGCTTAAATGTATTGGCTCATCTTCAGTCTATCTACTGTATTTGTCTTCCTCATCCATGTGAGTATCACTTCTCTCAGATCCAACCGAGGTGCAGCCTAAAGAAGTGGAGGCCAAATCTCAAAAATTTAATGGAGATAGTTGATTATGTTTGGACACCATCAGGCCACACATCCCATTTTCAACTCACATTCTCCCCTTCTCTTTTGGAGAGACCCCAAACCCAAAATCAGACATCCTGCAGAAAACAGGAACATCTCCTTGGCAGGAGTCCAAGGTGTTAAGGGAAAGGGTAAGGAAGGTTTAAGGAAAGGAACTGTTCAGTTAAGGGGGTGGGTTTTTAGGATGTATTGTAATTCATGCACTCTGTTTTCTTTCTCGCTCTCGTTTTTTTTTTTTTTTTTTTGCTACATTCTTCAATAAAGATATTTTTCTTTCAGGAAAAAATTAGAGTGGGGAGAGCATTAATAGCTGAGGTGGGACCTGAAATGTAGTTTAAAAAATGTGCAATAAAAACAGGGAGTGACATTGCTATGAAACCCAGGAGAGCTGGAAGGGCAGAGCTGAAGAGATGAGTGTCTGGCCTGGTCACCCCACCTCTTTCCATTGGTCTGATGGGCCTCCTGACTGGATTCAGGCCAGCGTAGGAGTCCCCTCACTGCAGCACCAGGGAAAGTGATTTGTGAGCTGCTGAGAGAAAGACCTCCCTTGGGTTTTTTACCCCTCGGAAAAAACAGAGAAATTTAAACTTTTTCTGGATTTGTCCAGGAAAACTCTCCCTTTTCTTGGAGGGGGACTGTCCTGGTGCTGGAACATACATCTGCTATTCTCACTAGCAGTTACGACTCAAGACCAAGAGTCTTTTTCCTCTTCAGGAGTCTATAAAAACTTGATGTTATGCCAGCCTTCCTAGGCCTGTACTGATGTTCATGCACAGCGCCAGTCTGCTGCCTTTCAATGCACCTGGGGATTGAACCTACTTTCCCAACACATCCCAGACTGCTGTTTCTAATCCTTTTTCGCTATCACTAAAAGGTGGAAATTCAGAGAACCATGTAGATTACTCTTTGAATCCATTCCCTATTCTAGACATCATGTTGGTATTTATTTTACAGAGCAATTGGCTCCTTTGAGTCTCTATAAGTTCCAGCTCTGCACAGACATGCTCTGAAAATTATCTTCCAGAGACTGTCCTTTTTTGGCCCCTAAAACTGAGATCATAGCCCTGCATTAGAAACCCACACAGTCCCACACATCTTTGCTTGTCTCCTGTGAATTACCGACCTGGTAGCCTCCTTCTCACAGACCTTCCATTTTCCTGGTGTGTCTGTGTGTTTACCCGGGGTAAACCCCTTCACCGCTTCCTCACAGGAGGTTCCTGAGGGGGGCCTGCTGGCAGCTGTTCCTCCCAAAGTTACAGTGGTTGATGGGCCGTCCTGTGGCCTGCTCAAATGACCTGGGAAGGCACTTTCCAGCTTGGGGACAGCTGATTTCCCAGTGGAAAGACTAAGGCTGCTTTGGCCTCTCTGGAGTCATTGTTTGTGTCATTCAGTGCAGACATTCCTGCTAGAAGGTGGTCATACATAGCTGCAGATGACCTCTGAGCACCAGCTTTGAGGTGGGGCAGCAAGAAACTATTCCAGGGAGAGGCAGCCATTTTGGGAGTGGGAATAGGATGCCCTACGCTCCAGCAAAACAGCTTGCATAAAGGCCTGGTGTCTGGATCACAGCTCCTGCTCCTCTCCTGGAAGATGGGAATTTTCATTTCTTTCCCTATCTTGGGTAAAGAGAAAGGAAAATAAAGAAAAAAATGTCCCCTTTATTGACTCGACTTCAGCATCATCAATTTCACCTTGTGTCCAAAAGTCCCACATGGGAACGTGAAGATCAAGTAACATCAATAGTCAGACAGATGGAAACAGTTTAGGCAGGATGAGCAGGACCAGTAGTCCTGGCTAACTGGGAAACAGGTTGTCCTATTCCCTCTCCCCTCCTTCCTTCACCCTTGGAGGGAGCGGGTACTCTCCGTCCAGGGTTGGCCCCTGGGGTCTCGGAGGGGCTATGCTGCATAGCCTCCACAGACCTTCATGGCTGTGCAGTGAATATTATTTGATTCTCGAGAGAAGGGGCTGCATTTCTCTGTATTTTAAGCTTTACAGATGGGTTACGCTGCTTTACACTGGACCTGGGTTTTGGAAGCTGCATTGGAGACTGCCTTCAGCTTTTTAAGGAGAATTGAGAGTTTCCTCTGCAGGACTGCCTAGGATGGCTATCTCCATGCTGACAGGCCACACACCTCAGTCCTGATTCAAAATTTCTGTTCGTGGAATTTCTCAGATAGAAATACATCACTTTGCACTGTGTCACACCTGAACAGTGCCTCCTGCACTACCAGGAGGTGCCTAACTTGTAGGACCTGTTCTGTACAGCCAGTCTGAGAGTCTGCTCTGAACCTGCCTGGAGTGTCTTTCTCTGACAGATCTAACAGAATATGCAAAAATTTTTATTAAATGCTTAAATCCTTAAACTCACCTGGAGAAAATATCCAGGAAAAACTAAAAAGGCACCTTGGGAACAGGAGTTGTTAGAAACCACTGATTATCTTGTATTCTCCCTTTCTGCACTCATGCTCTGTCCTTGAGAGTCAGGGCTTCTGTCTGAGACTTTTGATTGCCAAAGGCTGGCAAAAAAATATCTGAATGGTGTATGTAATACATCTGTTGCTGCAGCCCAACAGGGCATGTATTAAATCCCTGCAGTGAGTCAGGTCATGGCTGAGGTCAAATCAGTCCTCACACTTCCCTTTGTGTGTGTGACTTAAGGACATTCACTGATTGGGTCTGCTGTAGGTGCAGCTCCAGGGATGCCCAGGGCATATTTGGATTGCTGTATCTGGCAGGATTTAGCCCCAGATTTCTCCTCCTGAAGATAAGGGCCTGTAGCCAGGAAGGTTGTTTTCATACCTCCTGAACAAGTCAAACGCCCATGTGAAGTACTTTGATCTGATGTGTCTCTTGGCCATTTCCAGCCTGACTCAGCAGTCAGGAAGTTGTATCACCTCTGCAAGGATAGGCCAGGGTTGTAAAATAACTCCATTCCCTTAGTTAGGACCATTTTCTTCATCAGAAGGGATGGCCGGGACACTCATTGCCATCACTGCTCATGCTTGAGCAGACTCTGCATCGACTCTGGCACGAGCTTTGGATTCCTTGACATTAAGACTCGATGATCCCATAGCAGAAACAATTTCACTTGCACGGAAGGACTGCCAAGACACCCTTAAAAGGCAGGCTGTGCCGAGAGCACACTGCTGGAGATGCTCACCACTGCTCCGACCTCCCCAGGAACCATCCTGAGCAAGCCCAGGAGCAGGCGTGTGCCTCTCCTGCCCTGCCGAGTCCCAGTGCAGAGGGGAGGCAGCCTGATCCTTTCAGCCCCCGTGGCCAGAGGTGGGCAGGACCATGCCCTGGCACAGAATCCCCCCATCAGAGCAGCCCAGCCGGCCATGTTCCTGTACACGCCTCCGTTCCAGGCTGTCAGCGGAAGCAGATGTTTCTAATTTATCACTAAAACCAAACAACTTAATCCACCAAATATGCAGCAGTGGGGGGTGAGGAGGGGCCCTTTCACTTAAAGCTGATTTATAAATTGGATGATTAAGGTTAATTTGTCTATGAATGAGGCAAATCTGTGTCAGATATTGTTACTAATGCTTCCTCCCCCTAATTTTAGCAAGTCCTAAACATCCAAAGTCTTTTCAACCTGAGGCAATGGGATGCATTCTTGTTCTGCTGGCCAAAAGCATCTGGCACTGTTTCCTTTCGTCAACAACTCCAATATTTATCTATTTAGCCCTTCAGAATATTATTTGGGTGTGACAGATGTCGCAGCCCTCTGTGATATGGGTGCCAGAAGCAGGCACCCTAGCGTACCCCTTCTTGCTTTTGGGAGTGTTATTTCCCCTTGGCTGCCTGCTAGTGATGGCTGGAGGGCAGCCTGGCACCAGAGAAGCCTGTGCTGGAAGCCCCTGGCAGTGGGGACTGTGCCTCAGGGCTTGCACAGAAACAGCATCTTCATCACTCCACAACATTGCTGAAGGCCCCGATGGGACGGGTCCTGAGTCCAAGCCCGTTTCAGATTAGACTGAGAAAATAATTGGGCTTGCCTATGTTTAGCAATCCTGAAGGTCATGGCCAACCTCAGATCATCTTTATTTCAGCACATGCACAGCTGTTGATCCATCCAGCTACAAACAATACACATACCCTGCTCCTACAACCAATGCACACGTCCTGCTTCTGCTGACACCCACTTCAGAGCACCAGTTCCTAGTGCTCATGGCTTGTGTCGTTGTTCATGAAAAAGGGCTCTTCTCCAAGCAGCTGGCACTCAGCCACAGCACGTCTGCCATACACAGCAGCAGGGAAGTAATAGCGATGCAGTAGCCTTAAAAAGATCTTAACAGCAGAAGCCTTGTGTGTCTGTGAAAGGTGAGGGGAAAAGGCAACCCCAACCAGCAGTAAGACTGTCGAAGCACCTGGGCATACACAAAACAGAAAATACCTGGTACAGGAATGGGAGGGGGTCCTTGTGTAGGGCCATGGCAGCCCACAGACCCCTACTCTGTGGTGCCAGGCTGGGAACACCAGGACAGCAAACTGGCACACTAAACCTAGCCTGGTAACATGGGTAAAGAACAGCTGTACTGATTTCTTCAGCTACAGCTCTAAAAAGGAGGATTTCATTAGGTGTCCTTGCCTGGTAGGCATTGCAGTGCTCTTTATTCCTCATAAGCCGCTGCCCCTGCTGCAGAGAGGGACCCAATAGCACAGGCTGACCCCGGATATCACATGCAAGAATGAGTCTCTTCAACCCAGGGGTGTGGGCACCTGTACTGCAGCCATGGCACAGCACACTGCTTTTGGACATTTGTGCTTTCAGGTTTAATTGCAGTAGCTGAGTGGGTTGCAGGAAAATACAAAATAGCCTCGTATGCAGCTCTCTGCTGGGGTCCCTGCAATGGTGATAAGGCTGTGGGATGCTGTTGCAATGACCAGTGCCCGTCTCCTTAGCAGTCTCTTCGGCTGTAAGCCAGATCTCCTGGGGTTGGAGCAGTCAGGAAATCTTTCTCCTCCTTTATTTCTAGTAAATGGTAGCATTAGACAATGTACCAGAATGTCAGTGAACTTCTCTTCAAGCCCACGTATCAGGTAGGCTAAAGGGATGAGTGAAAAGGAGAACAGAAGAAAGCCAGAAGGAAAGCAGCAGTAGCAGCTGCAGCAGTGGGAGCAGGAATCAGAGCCCTTAGTGCTCTGCTACAGCTACTACATTCCCATCCCTCCTGTACACGAAATGGATAAAGCAAGCTGGAAAACAATGGGTTTGGGAAGAAAACTAATGACACCTGGAACAACACTGAGCTTGAAAAGAGCCGAAGCAATTCTAGTTTTTGTCTAACAAAAGAAATCACTCTTTTTGTAATTCAATCCAGACAAGCCTGTATCACTTTAACAGTTTTAAACTACATGCAGTGAGAGCACCAGAAACAATTTATTCTGCAATGGTGCAGTCTGCTTTTCAGTCATGAAGCCTTTTCCCAAATGAAGAAATGCCACTCAATTCATTTTTACCTGTGATATAGGCCTTTACTTCTTGAGAACTGGGCTGTGCTTCAAATGGTGATATACACTGTAAGTGGCTTCTCCTCTACCTAAAAATGTGCCTTCCCTCATTCTGTACCCATAAGGGATGGTCAGAAATATCCTCATGTCTGAAAGTTTTGTACTTGCAGGAAGGAAACTAGTTGCAGCTCATTGCAAGAAAAGAACATTTTACTTTGATGTTTTCAATAGCTTGGTCTGAAATAGCCTCAACCTCACTCCAGATCTGATGAAAAGTGATGAATTTGAATGAGCAATGTTGTTTCAAATTTCCAGATATATCTTGTACATGATATTTTGGGGGCCTAATTTTTATTTCTGCTTGTTTTCTCCAAGGTTATAGAGAAGAAATGGCTATAGATTTAACTTCTGGGAGACTTGATCTGTGCATAAAGGACCATTTTCTTAAACTGCCAAAAGATTAAAAATAATGTTTTGCAATCATATTCAAGGTACATGAGCAGCAGATTTTTGATGGGAAAGTGACAAAAGCTACTGATAGAAAGCCTGCCCTCTGATTCCTGGGGAGTTTATTTTGCCTTCCAACCTCTGATGAAGTAGCAGTACTTGAAGTAGGTTTTGCTTTTGGCTGAAGATACATCCCACAATGAAAGAGAGTGAGCGTCCTTGCCTTAAAGCATCTCCAGGATTCATCCATGTTGTCTGACCTCTGAGAGGAAAGGCAATTTAATAAAAAATCCTTTCTGACCCTCAGATGCAAGATCACACAGCTCCTCGAGTGCAGGCTCAGGACATTTATATCTGAGCGTGAGAGTTTCTTTTGATGGGTTTTAATGTTATGTGTTGTTGATATTCCTAAATTATACAGCTCAGTGAAGCATTCAAAAACAAAATGTCCAGCCCCCCTGGGATATGGTAGAAGGCCTAAGGATAAACTTTGATGTGGATAGAAAGCCGTGATGGCTGTCAGATCCTGAGTCATTTTCCAGTGGCACCAATGTGACCAGAAAGGGAATGTATATGATTTCGCACAGTTTTGAGCCAGAACTTCAACTTCTGCTGCTGCAAACTAATTATGCTGCCTTTGCAGTCAGTGCAGCAGTACTGGTGTATATCAGCTCAAGAACTGGCCATTCAGGTTTCAAGACTCAGAAGTTATATGATAGATAATACGAGATAATACATACTACAGGTTTAAAAAGGAGATTTGCCTTTTACATTTTAATGACATATTAAACTAAATTACAAACTAAAAAGTCAGATTCTTCATTTTTCTAATGTGCAGTTTGAAGCATCAACAGGAATTTGCAGAACTTGAGTCCTTGCCCATTTTTCCCTAGTCCCTACACTAGGTGAGACCACATGAGTTAGTGTCATTAGCATCTTGCCTCAAGTGAGAAATTGCTGCAATCCTAATTTGACTGGCTTGGCAGGCCTGAGCAGGTATGCAGCAGAGTGTCTAGAGTGGGGGCTGGCAATATAGGACATCCACATAAGGGTTGCAAAGGAGCTTAACTGGATCCCTCCAGGAAACAGAACTAGTCTAGCATACATCTGTGGCCCATACTATATTTTTTTTGTTTTTCACAGAAGTGATACATCATTTCCTAGCTACATGCCATATATATCTATATCTATCTATATCTATATCATCTATATCTATATCTATCTATATCTGTATATATATATATATCTATATCTCCATGGTGGGACCATGTATAAAATAGCATTACTCACCAAAATCTAAATGTGAGATCAAAGTGTGAGGGCCATGCTTATGAGCCACTTGTTTAAATATAAACATTCTTGTCTTTCAAGAAAATACTATCTTGCCTTTCAATTCTTCCCAAGCCCTCCTTATGTATGAACTGAATTTCAAAATGAAAATTGATTGCAGGTGTCTTAAGTATATTTTTCCAGGCCTTCAATTTAAACAAGTTACAGCAATACTCACCTTCATACAGTTTTTGATCATTATGATATGAATTCTCACTGACAGCAGTAAAGACCATGGGGACCTTTCCTCATTTCCAGAACCAGCTTTTATTAATTTGGATCCCATTTTAGACTGTCAGAAGGGCTGTTTTTTAAGGAGAATCATTCACTTGATGATCCCTAGTACAGCTGCCTACCACATGTACAGCAGCAGTGTTAGCACTTTTTCATTTTCCCCCACTTTCAGCCTCAGCACTGGAACCCATTACACAGCTGGCATCTCATAAGTGCCGTGTTACTTTGCCCCTTGCTTCAAAAAATTATCTGTAATAGCAAGGTGGCTATTAATAACTAATAGCAGGAATGCACAGAGAGCTGACAGCAGGTAGGATGAGAGATGACCACTCAGTTTCTTACTCTGCACAGGCTGTGATCTCTGGCAAATATCATTCTTGTGCCCTAGGTCCACATCTGTAAAACGAGATACGTTTTGGCTTCCATGCCAAATAAGTATAATCAAATGATTGGGTGATCAGCTATGGCAATAACCACGAGTTTGTAATTATCTGGGATAAAAGATGCAAAATCCCTCTAGATCATAATCACTGAGTCATCTCCTTGCTCTTGGAGGTAATGGGGGTCAGGTGTGCTGTATGGAATGGAAACCTCTGAATAATAGAGTCATCATTGAAGAGACAGCTGCCAGCTGATTAGAGTTTCAAGTAGATGTTGGATGAGATGAACTCCAAACATCCCTTATATCCCAAATTACCCCTGTGATTCTGTTGTAATGCTGCACCTCTGCAAATACATCCTCTTGGATCACTGGGGACCATGGTACACACACCCAAAGTAGTGCTGCAGGACACAGCCTGCCTCCATCAGGGGCAGATCAAGCCATGATGGACTGAACCAATTCTCAGGGCAGCTTGAAGCCTCCCCCAAAAGCACTTTGGTACTTGTGGCCCCAGAAACAGCATAGGTCCCTTTAGGTAGAACTGTGCCTTCATGGAGCAGAGTAATGGCAGGTTTATCTTCAGATTAACCACCAAAAGGTAATGAAAGTTTACCATGTTGGGAAATATGCTCTCTAGTTCACATTTACCTGCCATTTCATCTTATATCGCCACTGCATCAGTGTTTCAGTCCTTCTTGCCCAGCCTTTACATGAAACAGCAAAATTAAGCCTTGTGGTTCCTATGGAGTCTCTACGTGGCATGCCTCATGAAGTAATAAAGTGTGGGCTTTGCAAAAGCCTTGTGCATTGACATTGGAAATAATTGCTACTGCAATATACATATATTGTTGGGGGTTTTTAAAGCAGTGAGTAAAATTAGACAATTTCCAAAGTCTGATCAAAGTAGTTTAATGGACTGTGTCACATCACACCTGAGGACCTACTTTCTCGGGGTCTCAGAGATAACCATAGTGCCATGCCAGCAGAGCAGCACTCCCAGACAGCACAGCCCAACCAATCTCTTGGGTGGAAAGATAAATGAGAAACATAAGACATTAATTTATGTATAAAGATCTACACTTCCTCTGCAGGGGGAAAAAAAAGAAAGAAAAAATATTCTTGCATTTTTGATGTGGTTGATCATGACACAGATTTCACCCTACAAGTCTCGTACTTTTCTATCTGTGTTACAGCTCGTGGGGTCCTGGCCAAGCTTCCATGCCCACATTCACAATTGCTGTTGCAACTGCAACCCTTATGTTGGGAACTGTTTTCTTAACTCTGCATAAACATCTGTGAGGGCATATACAGTAATATCTAGTAGGGCAAATGACATTTTCAGTGACCAGTTGCCTCCAGTTGTGAGGCAACATAGCACAGGGCCACAGTAGAATGAAGCACCCAGAGGCTTGCAGTGCTTACACAGTTGTGGTGTGGCTGAAATGGGCTGGGGATAAATGACATCATCCATGCCTGGCGGCTGCAAGTGCACTGCCCAATGGCTTGTTGCTTCCTTAGTCAAAAGCCAAATCCCTGGGGCAGGAACTGAATCATGCCTGGGAATAATTAATTGGTGCTCAGATTAGTACTGTGGTTTAGATGTCCCTGCTGAAATCAACTCAGTTCGGCCCTCAGAAGTTAGGGATATATTCTGCTTGTCTCAAAACACTTCCCAGAGCAGCAGGTCATAGGTCCCAGGCAATTTTTGAAGTTTAGCCTCTTGTGATTACGGACAGAAAGCTGGATGGGATCCCAACACGCCCCACTCGCGGGACTGCTGCCTGCAACCTGGGCGTGTGCGAGCGCTCTCTGTGCCAAGCCTGGCTCCTACACACCAGGTCACAAGGTCTCCAGCATCATAAAACAAGATTAAAAGTCAAAAATGCCAGCTATTTTCTAAAAATAGGAAAGATGAGCTGGGAAAGAGGGAGAAAACGCGTCCTTGCTGATGGTTTAGCAGCGGGGGAAGAGGTCCAGCACAGCAGCTGACAACAGGCTCACCTCAGCGTGGCCGAGCAGGGCAGTGCTGCACCCACCTACGGAGAGGAGTCCTCGGGATGAGACTCGAGCCCGCTGCAGACAAAAGGTGTTCTGGTAGCTTAAGAACAACACTTGCTCTCACACTAGTTTTAAAGCAATAGCTTTCAAGCATGTATCTTAATTTAAAAAAAAAAAAAAAAAGGCAAATGATTTGAAATTCAATATATATGGTTTGATAGTGCCTCATATTTTGAAACTGTTGGTGGAGAAAGGAAAAGTGAAAACAGCAGGAAGAGCTGAAAAGAGCCAAAATTAATTTATTGCAGACTTAGGGTTTCAGTATTCGACAAAGGAAATGGATATAAATGGAAACTAAATTGAAACTGAGGTCTCTCTCATTCAACGAAACATATCACTGCTACTAGTCAGCTACAATGCAGAAAGACAATTTAATTACTAATAAACAACTTTGAAGTTATACTTGTGTTTTAGTGTCTTAATAAAGCTGCAAAAAAAAAAAAAGAAGCAACAATAAAAGCTGAACCCAAGTCTTCAGGTTCAAGAAAAACATTGATAACACACATATAAAATGTGTAGGGAATTTTTTCAAGTCCATTGTTCACACAAGGGAATAACAAAAGAGATCATTTGATCATTCTTCATTAAAAACTATTATTTCCTTAAGCTAGAAATGCTTTTAAAAGTCTTAAGGGCTTTTTTGTTTGTTTCTTTTATCTTTACATTTCATAAAGCCACAAAAATTGAATTCACAATATTTTAAAGTTCGATTGTGGAGTGTAAGCTTGTTTCTCTTTTTCCCTCCTTTGCAACTGAATACAATGGAATGAATGAGGACTTTGATTTCCTTTCTTATCTTTGCTGCTCCTTTAATATGGCTTTTTTTCATCTTCTCCATAAAACCTCTGTCCTTATCGCCTGAGAATTATAAGACTATGTTTAAACTATTGTCTTTATTCTTGAAGATGTAATTTTAAAGTGGAGCAGGGAATTTTTTTTCCTAAAACCTTACATTTACCTTACTGTAGCTTATTTTAAGCTACAAAATATTTTTGCTTTTCTTTTTTGTCTAACTAGTTGTTCTACTGAGGACTTGTTGCAAAAGCTATGCTTGTTTTTATGAAGTTTAGTAAGTTTAAGTAGACAAAAGGGAAGAAAGAGAGCAAAAAAAGTAGTAAACATCTTTTGAAGGAGAAAAAAAAATCTGAAAACCACTCATTTTGCTTGCAGGCGATCCATTGCATTTATGATATCCAAAATGCTAAACTTCAGTATGGGTTACATTTCCTGGCTGGGTTACAGAGAGATTCTCAGAAAATCGAGGTTTGAAATAGAAAGCCAGCAGCAACCTCATCTGGAACACAAGGAACCTCAGCAGAGGGGACAGAGCTTGAGAGTGCTGCCACTTGGGAGCCATGAGCTGAAATAGAGAAGCCTGTCATCTTTATTTTATTTTTAAAATACGTGAACAAATTAAAAGCTAAAAACAAGCAGTGTGTTTTGATTGTGCTGTGCCTGTGCTAGCAGCATTGCTCTCGTGCCCTCCCGGTGCAGAGCACACATGCCACAGCTCCTGCGCTCCCGTCGCTCGCTCTTATGTTACTGCTCAAGTATGCATTCAGAAAAGAGCCAGCAGATACAGTAGATTTATTCTAGTTGTTGAGGTCAAGGACTCCTTTTTTTTGGATGCAGCAGAGAAGGAACTCTTTCCTCACAGCACCAGACAGGCTTTCTGCTTTGCAGTCTACTGTCAGTGTGCACCACAGATAAAGAAACATCTGAGAGCATTTTTAAAGGATTTATCAATCCAAAGCACCGGTGAGCTATGTGCTGTCTCCAGTATCAGAGTTAGGAGGCTTTCAGCAAGGGACAATATCTGCACAAAGTGCAAGCCAGAGGCTCCAGCTGCTGCAAACTTTTGCGAGCCATGTAAGTAAAGGGCTTTATTTCGCTGAAGCAAACTTTGTATATTCTCTTGCCTCATAAAAACTCTGAGATAATCTAAACTTTAGATGAATTTCGTAATACTAGTAACGTTGCTATCCTGCTGTCCCTTTGAATAATGCATGTATGTCGGCACAATAAATAAATATCTTACCTTGTTTTGCTTGTGAGTCTTGTAAAGAGCAGAATCTGTAGTGCCTCAGGCAGGCTCTGTTTGTTTTTCTGATCACTGACCATTTCTGTTCTCTGTGATCAGCACAGAGACCTTTCTGATTTCTCTGATTTCTTTGATTTCAAGGACAATGAGAAGCTGGAAATGCAAAGACTGTGCAAAGGAAAACAAAGAGCATAAAAGTAGTTTATACAGTGTTGTCAGTGAAGCCTAAAGTGGTGTGTAACCCCCATGTTGAACTCGCGGTCTTGTGAGATTTTATGTGCTTTAAAGTGAGGTTTAAGGAGTCACAGATTATGTAACTAAATGGAATGTTAAGTAACAGAAGAAATATTTTGATTGCTTTATAAAATGTAACTTTATGTTTATGCTCATATTTAAATTTGTTGCTTTCTGTATGGTTGTCTGGAGTTTATGGCAGGAGACAGATCACCTTTCTCTGAACTTCACAACGTAATTTAAAGTCGTGAAATATTTCCTTGTTTTCTGTGTAGTTCATATACTTATTGGCATCAATAGTCCTGGCAGAGAGCTGTTGAAATAACAAATTTCTCTTCTTGTCTGTGAAGTCCTCCCTGCCATTTTGATTGCTGCCAATATGTAGACATTGTGATAAATAAATGGAAGGTGTATTAGATTCACTGACCAGGTACAGATGGTATACTCTGAGACAGAAATTTCATGCACTCAGAATTCTCAGTGTCTTCCTGTTCAGTGAGTCTCTAGTTCTCTTGCTCTCCTTATTCAAAAAGCATCTGATCCCTATGACTTTGCACATTCTATTTGGCTCACACTTTTTCCCAGTTCCCAATAACTTTTAATAGGCCCCTTCCTCCAGACCCACATGTCTGAAAGGTGCAAACCCTGCCCTCCAAGCCTCACAGTGCAAACCCTACCCTCCAACCCTGCCCTCCAACCCTCCAACCCTGGCACATACCCACAGGTACCCAACCCAGCTTTATTTATTGCAAATATGCCACTGCAATCACCTCTTGCATCAGGTGCTCAGAGGAACATGGAACATGGATGCTGCCCTAAACACCTTACCACCTCTGCCAGCCCTCCTCTTGCCCTTCATTTCCATGGCAATGCAAGATCTGCACGGGGAGAGGAGCACTGTCTATTAAGGGAGATGCCTACAATTCTTGGAAGGCCTTCCTTGGCATCAGCCAGGCAGTCAGACCTGGGTGCCAAAATAGCAAGGAAATGAATAGACCTGCAGGGCTGGGAGGTTCAGTTTGCTGTTTCCAGGGATGCTGGGGAGTCACCTCCCTGAGCGAGGATGGGGAAGGGGGCTGTAGAAAAAAGAAGTTTTCAGGGTGATAAGGATCACATCTTGAAGGTGCTCTGGCAGGAGCAAGTCAGAGGTGAACGGGGCTTGTATGGTGGAGGAAGAAGATGTTGCTTTTCAAGAGTGTGTGGAGAATAAGAAAAAGTTTAATTTTCAGCACAGAGATGGGTAGGAGCTGTTTTCTTTGCAATACAAAACTCTCCCATACTTAGCTGGTGCAACCACACTCCAGGGAGAAAACAGCAGTTTATTATAGTTTTTGAATTTATGTATATTCATGTGTTCTCTTGGCAAATTCATCTTTTGAGTTCTAAAGCTTTCTGAACCTTTCATATAGTCCTTTGCTTCAAAGCAACAGATGTCAGTGATAAGCAGATGGTTCTGGCTTTGAATTTGAACATTTTTAAATACTTTGTTGCTTATATTTTATGGTGAGGAATGCACTCTGTCTTACTATGCAGAACTGATGCACTAAATGAAAAGTACCCATGTCTGGATGCTTGATGTCACTTCCTAGCTCACAAACCAATAAACCACATATTTTTCAGGATTATTTGTTATGAGTTATTTTCATCTAATTATTCAGATGGTGTTTTCAAGCTTGAAACAAACTGTGAAATGCTCTAATCTGATGTGAGCTCAAAGAGAACAAGCAACAAAAAGAGCCAAAGGAGCTGCCCCAGTTGTGAATTGCATTTTCACTCTGATGTATCCTGTGAGCAGGCTGAAATCTTCCTCTTGCGCAGTTTCCCAGAGGAAATAATGCAGTGCCTATGGAAACAACTGAACAAAATCTTTTGATCTTTCTTACTCTAAACTCTCATTTTCAGGAGGTACAGCTATGAAATTTGATGAGTGGAGAATCTAAGAACATAAGATCTTAAATCAGGAATAAATTTGGGAACACAAATGGAAAGAAGAGATCTGAAATACGAAAATAACTCATTTTCTTTCAAAGAAAAGAAGTAATACAAACATATTTCATCCAAATAGTTTGCTATTGGATATTAATTTACTGCTCTAAAAAGATCTTTTCTCCCTCTCTGCTTGATTTTCAGTCCTGAAGAGTTTGTTTTTTAAAGAAATCACTTGAGACAACCTGTGACATGCAAACGGTTTAAACTTTACTTAGTTGATCTTAAGAATGGATTATTGCACGTATCATCGAAGGCTTTATTAATTATAATGAGATAAGACATTTTATCAGTGCTTATATAAGGCACCAGCCTGACTTGAAAGAAGAGAAATGCCTCATTTCCACCAAGCTTTGGAGCTTTTGCCTCCATCTTTGAGAAGGAATGGGGATGTTGGAGAGTTGCTGGTGCTCAGGGGATGCTAGAAGATCTCAGTGGTGATGCAGGACATGCTCTTTCCCTCTCTTTTTCCCTCTTTCTCCAATTCTTCTTGAAACCTTTTCCTTTCTCACTTCTTCAGGGTAGAGAATCTCCTAATGCCAGGCTCTTCCAGAATTCAGGTTTTCCTCAAATCAGTCTCTCCTTACTCCACAGCACCATGGTTGCTGTTCAGCCTTTCTGGAGTAGAGCAGGCTTGGGATGGAGAAGGGGCTGGATGGGGACAGAATGCCCCAGCACAGCTGGTGAACCCAACTGTCCACGTGTTTGGATTTCAGTGGCTAATCGCCATCCCCGCAGGTACAAGTGAAGTCACCCACATGTAAGCAAAGCATGAAGGCTTATTACCCTGGAAATCTGATGCCCAAGGCTAAAGGATGCTTTAATTACTGCCTAATGCTATGCATTTCCTGGTGGTTTCCACACCCAGACATCTTCTGGGACAGGTCATTACCCAAAACAACAGTAGACTGACAAATCCAGTAGCTTGACAAAAGAGAACATTTCTTCCAGTTCCACTTTAAAAGTTTTAAGATCTCTTCTCTATTCAATAGTGTAGAGTTAAAAAAAAAAAGAAAAGAAAATTATCGAGGTGTTCTATTTTAGTATATTATTTGACAATATCAGGTTTTCAGGTTTAGAAATCTACATACAAATGAGAAGGAGTTGTGAAAGCTTCTGATTGATGGACTGTCTTTCTTTCTGACAATTCTAATTATTTAAGGACTGCAAATGTTCAAATACTTCAAAAACCACAGGTAGTATTTTGCTCCCCGACAGCAGCATAACTCAGAGAGTGGCTCCCAAATAAATCCTTGCAATATGAAGAGGTTCCAGTCTGATGTGTGATAGACTTAGACTACTCTGGTGTCTATCTCAAGACCTTTTTCTCTCTCTGAAGCCCTACTATCTGTTACTGCTCTGGTACAACACTTCAGCACATATGTATTTATTTTGCCAAATACCACCTCTCAGGCTTACAGACATGAGGACTGAGGCAAGACTCAGTGACTGTAGAACTGAGATCTTACTAAAAGTCTGTGAAGATGTAGAAAACTGAAGGTAGTTTTCCTGAATTCTGGAAATATGTGTCCATCCATGGCCACCCATACATAAACAGGTTCTTTGTAAAGAGGGAAAGAAAACAGCTTTTAATCCTTTCCATGGTTCTGTGTGCCTACAGCTTTCCCAGAGGGTCAGAGGCAGAAAAAACCCCTCCAAATATGCTAGAAAGCTCTCAATCTAAGTGCTGTACAAGATAATCAGCAAAACTGACCACAAAGGACCATAAGTAGCAAAACATCCCCAGATAACCAGTGTGGAGAGCTGAGAGCAGTTATCAGTACTGTGATGCCTGTAGAGGAAAAGTTCTTGGCAGGGAAGGAAGCAGTGCAGTGCCACACCAGTCTGCAGATGGAAAGCAAGGCTGGAAGCTGCTCTAAGCAAGCTGCTGCAGTGCAGGGTTGCAGTGGGAACATGGACTTTCTGCTGTGAATCTGTGGGAACAAACACCATCATCTTTTTTTGTCAACTGATGTTTGTTAATGCAACTTATCTTTGAGTGACTGCCCGTTTCTGAACTTCAGTGAAGTAACTTACAAACTTGATATCTTAAACGTAGCTGGGGAAAAGAGTGAAGAGAAAAGGGGGAAGGGGAGGGAAATCTGCTAGCATTCATATTCCAGAGGGAATTAATTCTGTTGTATTTGTAAGGTTTCCTCTGTGGCTTATAAGTTATTTCCTGACATCTGAAATTACATTCATGCAAGATCTGCATTCAGCTTTTTCTAAAATAATGTTGAAGCTGACCACATGGTAAGTAAAACAATTTTTTCTTTGAATGTCATCTCTGTTTTTGTATATCAGCTGATGCTCTAGCAAGTAGTTTCTGCCTTGAGGAGCTGTTGATAGATAGTTCCCTGAGATAGCTCAGTATCTCAGCTACCTTGTCCCTGTGAAGTCCTTTTAAAACACTGAGGAAAAATTTCAGTGTTCACCACAAATTGATTTTGGAACTTATTGGTAGTTCAGACCCTTGACTGCACTGAAGGTGTATGGTGGAGCACGCGAGCAAAGGTGACAGTTCAGGGAGTCGGAAGAAAGCATTTGGACTGTATGAGGTTTTTTGGTGACAATCAGGAACCAGATTCAGCTTCAGCTGCACATGGTTGCAACAACAAGGGTGCTGCGAGCACGCCCTGATCAGTGCCTCAGTGCATGAACAACCTCCCACCTACGTGCACAGTCATCAGCACGTCCCCTGAATCTCCTCCCTCAGAGGAAAAAGGGAATCCTGGAGGATTACAAAAATTCTTCATGTTACAAGAGAGCAACAAAATGAATGTCTGAGCATCCTAAGTGGGCAGAATAATCCCCACTTACAAAGCTGAAGATTTGGAAATGTATATGACTGTTGTGTTGACCATACCACGGCTGCTGTGTTCTGCACCTTAAAGAAAATGCTCTGTATTCATGGCCATTCCTTCTTCAGGAAAGAAAATGTTCAGATTCTCTGGTCAGACTGGCCACCAGTGGTCATAGAACAAGAAAGTAAGAATCCATATTAACTGATAATTAAGATATTTTATCATTATAATTATTGACAGACACCACATACACCTGGAATTTTGTAATCTACAAATGTGGAGTCATCCTTCTTTTATTTATACCCACTTTTGAACATTAGTTAAATTCCTATAACTTAAGTTATAGAGGAAGAAAGTGGAAATCAGAGAAAAAACAACTACAACTTTTGGGGATTTCTGCTTAAATGAAAGTAGTTAGAAGATGAGAGACAAATGAACACAATACCTTTGGGGTTTGACAGGTGACTCAAATACAATATTTTTTAAGAATAGACATAAACTCAGAACATGAGGGAAAGAGTCATCCTCACGATTATCTTCCTAGTTGAAAAAAATTACAGTTTCAGGTCAACAGCATGCAGAGATGCCTGGAACGTGTTGCCAAAGACCATCCCAATGGTGCATCTATGCTGTAAATATCACATTTGAAATTAGTCAGCAACAGCTATGTCATCTTGATTTACATGCTAATAAGATGATGTAATGACGCTCTGCAGACATGGATGTACAGTTAGCTGGCAATAAAATTTTTGGCTTTTCTGAGGTACTGACATTTCAAAATTCTCAGGGGTGTATTTCTCTGACTTTGCACCCTGTCTCTTGAAAAAGAACCATCCCACTGTGGCCACATTTATGATATCACCTCTTCAAGGAGAAAGCAACGTCACACGTTTCTTTCTGAAAACAGCAGGTGCAGAAACTAAGATATGGACATTTTTTCATAGACATGAGCTATGACAAAGTTTTGCAAATTATCAGCATTCTTGTTGAGAATAAGGCTACATTATGGTTGAGAACAAGCCACTTTTCAGGGCCTACTTGACTCTGAAACAGAGCGCTAGACTCTGTTCCAAAAAAATATCAGTTCAGGGAGAAATATGAAATACCTTCTCATTGATAAATGTTGTTTCCTAGACAATCTCTCTTTAAGCTACAGGGCCATTTCCAAAAAGTGAAAGGATCCTGGCTCCTTGCAGACAAGGGAGGGATGTGAAAGTCCAGAGAGGCACCTCTGCACATGGGATGATTATGACTGGTGGTTTCCCTCCTTATGGCAGGTAAAGCAGCATGTGGGTTTTTGACATCTTTTCCCCTCAGTGTAGCCCTTCCTCACTTTTTTTTTCCTCACAAAAAGACTGAAAAAAACCTTCTTCAGCATCTCATCACTGAGAGAATTTTTCAGTGTAGGATTTTATAAATAATATCTTGCTACATTTATGGAAGTTATAACCCACACTTCTGCAGTCAGGGCTGTGGGCATATTTGCTCATACTGATTTCACTGTAATGCTAGATGGTTGCCCCTTGTTGTAATGAGGTCTTAAATTTTTTCCCTGTTGGTCTGAACTGGTATTTTCCAGGTCACAGGAGTCCTTTCCCTAAACTAACAGTGTGTTACGTATTGTAGCACTGTTATGTCTTTGAGGGCTCTGTTTCCATGCAGGTGCCTAATGCCATTCTTGAAGATGATGTTCCAATGCAGACAGGATGTTTGGCTGATTTCTGCTTCAGATGGCTTTTACCATCCTTTCTTTATTGCTGCCAGGGTTTTCTCTTGCTTCCCTGGGGACGCCAGATGCATTTAATGAGTCAGTTCCAGCTTCGAAGCTGAAACGGGTCATGGACAGCAGCCATGTGTTGTTCAGATTCTTGCATGGAAGGGAATTTCCTTTTTCTCTTGCTGGACCACTTGACTCAATAAGAACTTGTTTTAGATCAAATTGGCATTGCTTTTAGCTAACTCAAACCTTTTCTAACCTTATCCTTAATTCCAAGTTTTCATTATATGCTAAAAGAGGAGAGTCGCCTTACAAGAAAACTGGTGCCTCGGACAGTGTGCCTTGCTCCCAGCTTAAATGATAGGAAAAGACTGTTTAAACACAGAAGTCACAGGCTGTAGCTGGTGAAAAATTAGGCAACAGTCAGAGGCATGCTTCTCCCCAGTGTTGCATAAGTAGCTATATAGCATATAATGTACTGCAACATCACAGCAGGTCTCCCAAATTGAAAACAAAGAGGAATAAAAGACTGCCGTACCTTGGCTCTTAAATCCCTGAATGTGTTGCCTGTGTTGATTAGTTACTTTGATTTGTGCTTCCCTGCACAGCTCATTTTTCCCTTTAATAAGAGTTTGGCTTGTAAATTGTCACTTGCATTTGCACCAAACAGTGCAATTAGGCTGGAGTGACGGAATATATTACATTGTTTGTTTTCAATTATGTTTATTCCAGATGGTTTTTGTCACTGACTCTTTTTCTGAGCTGGGCTGTTAATAAACATAGGATAAATCTAATGAATAAATTTGCCTGCTTGGTACAGATCTGTGGTGGTGGCTGAGATGGGGTTGTGCTGCTGAGTAATGGGTTCTCAGCAGAACTACAGAAATGTCAATTCCTGCTTACTTATAAGAGGCAAACTGTGCCCATGGTTAGTGAGGGGTTAAAGAGATGCTTATGTGGGTTTTTTTTCATTTAAAAGCCATATATTTAAAATTGAAACTGAGGTTATGATGAGTTCACAGTTGTGATGCTTTATTGCTTCTCTGAACAAAGGAAATGTTTTATGGTACAGCTACAGAGTGAATACCCATTTTCAAGCTTTTCATTGCCGGGAAGCTACTATGTGCCCTTGAGTCAGCTGTTCCAGTTTTTGTCTTGGTTCCTGAACAAATACTTCTTTTCTTCTTCAACCATCTTGTCTCTTCAAATAGAAGTTGTTAAAAGTCCCTGACTAGGCTGGAGATGCAAAATCGATTTTAGAAAAAGAACTGGAACATTTTGGAGAAAACACATGGGATAAAGAAGAAATATGGATGTCTACAGGGCAGCACGACTTGTCTAAATCTGTTCACTTGCCAAAGTGGCGTTGACTGGAAAAAAATGAAAGCTGTGACAGCAGGTCTTGGAAAAGCCATAACACTTAAGGAGTTTTCCAGTAGTAGCCTCTTAGTTTTTCCATCAGAAAGGAACATAAGAAAACTCAGCATGAAGTACAACATGGTCTGTCCTACCATCTTGCAAAAGTTTTAAAAGCTGCATGAGAAGAGATGACCGTGGTTGCTCAGCAGTGGAATCTTGGTTAAAGTGAGTCTTGGTTAAAGAGCAAATTTTTTAGATCAGCTAAAAGCAGATTATTGTAAACAAATTTTGTTTCTACTAACGTTTCTCACTTTCTCTGAACTCTTCCAGGAAGCTTATAAACAGTAAACTGCCAGCAGTGCTGCCTTTTGTCAGTACAATGGCTTCTCACGTGTCTGTCAGCTGCTTAGCTCTGCTCTGAGCAACAAAACCAGTGCCTCTGTCTCTGTCTCTGTAGGTAATGCAAGGCAGTGCTTCCCCAAGTGAACAACCAAGTGATGAACACTGGAAGAAGAAATTGTTCATCTGGGCTCGCATGGACCCACTTGCAGCAGGCTGGGGGCCCAGTCAGTGCCATGAGATGGGTGGCAATGGGTCTCAGCCACAGTGGAGAATGGAAAGTTTCTAGGAACAGGAATAGACAAGGAAGGGGAAGGACAAGTAAGAGGTGTGGGAGCAAAAATTCAAAAGGGCCCCAAAGGAATGGTGAGCTAAGAAAGGCTAGAAAGACATGGCCATTTTGGCAACTGAAATATAAGGAAAATGAGGATTTTAAACCCAGCCTGTACACACAGCACTGGGTGCCTGGCCAGGCCGCGGGGTGTGAGAGTGTTAACCCTTCTGGAATTAATTCAGGACATTCCAGTGCTTGAATTCACACAGTAAAAATAAACCTTGTTCCAGGCTTGTTTTCTATGGGGCTTATGCTCTGCTTTTTGATTCAATCATTTAGGAATGCAAAGCTCTTCTATTAGGTCTGGGCTTTAACAGCATCTTTGCTTTGCCATCACCAGACTGCTGCTGACAGTGGAGCAGATCCATGGTAATGAAATTCATGGCAAAAAGGTCCACGTCTGCCTGCAGCTGCTCAGTCATGCTGTTCCTGTAGGGCCTGATTCACCTCTGGACTGTGCTTTCCCTCCTGTGTGCCTTTCCCACCATACTCTTCCTAGGCACCACTGCATGTCCACTTGCACAGTGGGGCAATGGTGAGTCTGCTCCACAGGTGCCCAAGGGGAGTGTTTACTGTGAAATAAGACAACTTAACAACTTGTACATCAGATTCCTGAATGTTTCACTGGTGGGGAAAAGGAGAGTTTAGTTATCCCCAGCCTGCTCTCTTTGTATGCATTGTCACACTAAAACACAGCAAGGTGCAAGTTGGACAGCAGAACTTGGAGGCAGTCAAATGGGGCTTGGCCAGGATAGGACTTGGTTTTTATAATTTTGAAAATAGTTCCTGCCTCTGCCACTGAAATTTTCATTTACCTCAGTTCCTGGCCCTCAGAGGCCTCCAGTGAGACTTTCTTCTCATTTCATGTCTTTTTCTATCACACTCCTTACTTTCAAGCTGACCATGATCAGATACTTTCGTGTCACTTCCCTCACCCCCAGGCATTCCTTTGGGTGGCAGATGCCTTCAGATTTCAGAGTTATGCTTCCTCTGCTCCCCAGACCCACCAGTTTAATTTTTCTTAGGAACCTTGAGGCTGGCAGTTCTCTGTAATTCTCACACCGAGAGGTGGTCTATTAAGAAGGTGCACGAGGAAAAACACTGTGGTGTTATTTTTTGTCCTATTAACAAGTGGAGAAGATGCAGCGCGCATGATGTTTTTGTTGATTTATTTATGAGTAGGTCTTATTCAAAGGAGTATAAGAGAGAGTCAAGGAACATGGATCAATTTCTACTTGGTTACTCCTTGAAAAACTGGAAATGCCCATGGTGTAGTCTGATGACCTCCTCTGGATTTACACCACTGCCAATGAGAATATAGTTCAGTCCACTGATTTTACATCACGTCCCAATGGACATGGACAATATATGAAGTGTATTTAAACCTATCTGAATGCTTATTAAGAGTTCAATAACAATGATATTTACTGACGATTATTTAAAAATGCATTTTCTTTCTTCACTACTTCCATCCGCTCTCTTTTGGGCTTCTTTGTTTATTGCTGTATTTGTTGAGCACCTTGGCCATAAAAATGGGCAGCAATTGCAAAGTCTTTAGTGAACTTTGTGAAGTATTCCACACTTCTCATTTTATTTGTCATAGTATTTTGCTGTCAGCTTAGACTTTCTGAGTCTTGTCTTTTTAACTCTAGAATGCATTACTGTATTTGGAAACATTTCATGTAGAGTTTTGAAAAAAAAAGAATTTATAACACCCAAAAAATATGTCATGAACCAAAATTTATTTTATCCATCTCCTTTATGAAAAGGATATTTTAGCCTGTTAAAAGAAATGTTGTTAATAATTATTGGATCTCTTCACTGACCTTGTTAACACCATCCACGATGGTATTTTAAAACTGTTAAGGAAAACTGTTTCACTTAAAGATCAGTTGCATAGCAATTTTTGTAGCAAACTCAAATAGAAAAATGTTCTAGGTCTATTATTAGGCTCTATCCAATTCTACTAATGCCATTAAAGATGATTCATAAAATACTGCACGTCTGATCCAAGTCAGCTTCTGTGCTTATAGCTTGCATAATCCTATAAACCACACCAGTGCCCATACATCACTTGATTCACATCACTACCCCCACATAGTGATGCATTGCAAAATATGCAATGTACTTGAAGTTGATGACCCTTTCACCTAATTTAAAAAAAAAAAAAAATTAAAAAAAAAAAGCAAAAGAGGAAAAGTGCCTGTGCTCTCAGTCAGAGGAGTAGAAAGCAGAAGATTGACATTACAGGATGAATCCTCCATGGAGCTGGACGTAACAGGAGCTACACCTTGCATTGAAAATTTCATGAGTCTTCTCCCATTTATTTTTATCTCTGTAATATGCTAATGTATTAGCTTTACAGTGAAGCATGCTGCCAGAGCATTGCAACAACTGCGCTCAATGCCAGATGCTAAAAAAGCTTCTTGAAATATTACTAAATAAGGTATTGTGAATGTTCTTTGTGGGAAAAATAAGTCCATTCCCTGAGCAGTAAGAATAAGGGAATCTCTCAAGTCTAATAGCTATTTGTCAAGTGCTTGTGCTTCTTTATGGTGTTTTTCTTCCCTTTCATTTAATTTCTCTAACTTTCAATCCCGTCTTGATAATTTTTTTAAACTAAAATGATCTATAATTTACTATTGGTTTATTATTGTTCGTGATGCATCTTGATCCATTTAGAGGAGTAGCAACATACCAAGATTTCAGTATATGAAAAATCCCAGTATCTGAAGGCTAGTTATTTGTAAGAAAATGGTGCTAAGGGCTAAAAGTTGGCACTGTTGCTGGGTGTGTTACTATATTTCCTATATAAAGGGTATTTTTCAGGATAATAAAACAGTTTCTGCAGGTTGCCATGATGGCTAACTGCCTCACACAGTCTCTGGCCAGGAGGAGAGCCCTGTACTCAGTGAATAGGAGGAAGACCTGGCCATGAGGGAGGGCAAGCCATGGGTCCCAAAGGATTATGATCATAATGCTAACATTCAAGCTGGAACCCAAGATACTTTTTTCCACAGCAGGGTATTCAGCTCTGGGGATAATTAAATGGCAGCATAATTAAATGCTTGCATCAGCCTGACTCAGTCCACTCCCGAAGGGACCGTGCAATAGCCCTCGAGGCAGCACCAGCCTGTTCTTGCTCCTTGTCCCCTTCCTGCCACATCTCCTCTACCACAGCAGGCTCCCACAGAAGACCCAAGGGCCTTCTCAGCACTCACCTGGTGTATGAACACTGCAGAGCTGTCCTACCTTGGGCTGGCAGGTTTCACAGCATGTGCTGGGTCTGCTGACCCTGCACATACACAGCAGGCACGTCACTACAGGGGACAGGGGCTGCCGTACAACCCCTGCTTTACAAAGGGTAATGAATCTCAGCCCGGCAGGCCCAGGCACAGGGGCACCATGGCAGCAGCAGAGCAAGGAAACAAGCTGATGAAATATCTCTTGATCTGCTGTTCCATGTGAAGGACTCCTGGATACTCCTGAGGCTGTGTGGTGCTTGCCGTCACCTGGCCACAGTATGGCTTCAGAGAGAAAACAGATAAACCCCTTCTATCTAAAACATCTTCTATCTACTGCATTAGCTCTCCCACAGGTTGCCAAGATTGCTTTATTTACTGTTTAAAATCTTTAATGGAAATTGAAAAGTCTCCAAGATCATCACTAAAATGTGCAGTGGAGACAAGTGGAAAAACTAAATTTATCACTGGAAAAACAAAGACAATACTCTTGTGAGTGGTTGGAAATCAGTTTGGCACTGCAGCTACAGCACTTCAGTGTCTTCTTTTTTTTTTATAAAAAATGTTTTTCTCAGTTTTCTTCAAGTCCAATCAGTAATCACTTGTTTTGTTGGGTTTGTATTGGTCTGACAGTTTTCATGTCTCTCTCATTCACAGCCTGATTTCTCAGTTTGCTAAAGGACAGCTGATAAAACTCAGTTTCAGATAAACCAAAAATTAAATTTATGCCATAAATACCCTCTGTGATTATGGGAAGACACGGTCAGTCTCTTTTCATTGGCAGTGAAATCAGTGCATAAAGTATGCTTGAATATAATTGTTCTTTGTTTTCTCAGGGACATCATGCCAAATTCTCTTTTTTCAGTACTGTCCTTATCTGAACCTTTAAACCCTTTCTTTCTAAATGATGAAAAGGAGTTCCCTGTATACTCTGTAAAATCCTCTGTCTCTCTTTAGGGTATCTGTATCCACTACACTCAATAAAGAGAAGAGTAAAAGGAAATATGTCATCTCATGAGCACAGCAGTCATACCAATTGCTGTGGTGAGACTTTCCCAGTTGCTAGTGATTTACAATGGAATCCTTATCCTTTTCACTTAGCTCCTAACAGTGTTCAGAAATGTCTTAGTTCATGGTCTGGGCTATCAGAAGCCATTATGATCAGATTGCATATTTCAGTGGTAAAATCACCAAAGATCTTGATCCTGGGGATGTACAAGAGATGTTACAGAATCACAGAATGGGTAAGGTTGGAAGGGAGGTCCTCTAGTCCAACCCCTCTGCTTAACCAGGTTTCCCTAGACCACATTACTCAGGATTGTGTCCAGACAGCTATGAGAAGGAGACTCCACAACCTCTCTGGGCAATCTGTTCTGGCACTCGGTCACTTGCACAATAAGGAAATTCTTCCTCATATTCAGGTAGAACTTCCTGGGTATCAGTCTCTGCCCATTGCCTCTTTTCCTGTTGCTTTGCACCACTGAGCAGAGCCCGGCTCCATCCGCCTGGCACCCTTCCTTCAGATACTGACAGACATTGATGAGGTCTCCACTCAGCCATCTCTTCCTGGGCTGAACAGGCCCAGCTCTCTCAGCCTTTCCTCAGAAAAGAGATGCTCCAGTCCCTTATTCATCTTTGTTTCTTTCCTCTGGACCTGCTTCAGGAGCTGCATGTCTCTGTTGTACTGAGAAGTCCAGCAGCAGCTCCTTTCACAGAGCTGGTTACCTTTCAGAGTGGCTGCAAAGTACTCTGAGTAACTAGTAACTAGCTTTAATTATGAATTAACAGCACCAAAGCTTCCATCCCTCAGGTGGAGGCAAGCTGGACTGTGAGTGGGGGCCAGGTCATGCAAGTCACCATCCCTCAGCATCAGGCTGTTTCTTTGACACAGAGAGGGCTTTGGAGAGCAGCAGCGAGGCTGTTTTCATTTAACATGAAATTTCCATTATGAATTACACTGCAAACACAACAACAACAAAAACAAAGTCTATTTCCTTCATTATGTTTTATATTTATCCATACTCTGTCATCATATTATAACCATCACAGTGTCTCAGCAAGAGCAGGATAGTGCAGGATGGACAGATCAGGACATCTCTCCCTTGCAAGTAGCTTTCGATAGTTGTGTTTTTCTTCTCTCTGTTTGTGCTTTATGAGTATTAATTAACTCCTCTGGTACCACTGCAGGGCAGGAAATCATTGCCCTCCATATGGAAATAAAGAAATGAAGCAGATTATGTGATTTGCCCAAAGCTAAAAAGAGAATTGTTATCAGCACTAGGACGAGAAATGATGATTTTTCTTAGTGCCTGGTCCTGTAATGCAATTAGCAGAGCAATGTCCCTTCCCCTCATGTTCTGCTGTGTTATCCTCCACCTGTGAATGGCCCTGACTCCAGCAGTGCTTGATACTCGAAGCTGAGTTTTGCTGCTAAGATTAATTTCCACTCAACAGGATGACTCCAACCAATACATTTTTGCATCTAAGAGAAACATTAAAATGTGCCTTTGAATTAAAGGGACATAAGAATCCCCTTTAACCGCAGCATGAGCCTGGCACTTAAGTAATTTTCCAGGAACAAGCTGATGCTACAGCAGTATTTTTTGTGCCATCTAGTGGTTGCAGAAAATCAGATGCCAGGCTCTGCCCCAGTGTGCCACTCAGTACCAGTGCCACAGCAAATCCTGCTCCTGCTCTGACGACCCCTGCCCTGCTTAGAGCTGCTTGTGCCTCTTTTTCTTTTGCTGCTCCTGTTGCCGCTGTTTCACTTGGATGGCTGTGAGCTGCTAAAACTCCGGAAAGCTGCAGTAAGCAGTGGTCTGAAAAAAGAGGTAAGTAAATGGATATTCTCAGGACTGCTCTCAGCTCACATATATGAAACACATATGTGTTTCTGCGGAATAGGGAACACTTTGTTCACTGCTTGGAGAGTGTGAAGGAAACTGTGGGGACTGAGGAAGCAACCAATATACACAGAGTATTAGTAATTTGTTTCCTGAGGGGAAGGACACAACCAGGTGCCTTGGAGAAAGGAGTTGGCTGCTCCACTGGGCTGGCTACCTTCAGGGAGGACAAGCACTGCTCAGAGAGGACTGCAGAGATGGGGCTTAGACCTGGGGTTATTTTCAGCCATCTTTTTGATTAACTTCTCACAAAACACAGATAGGGACTGACTTCTGCATATAGCCATGATCTTTAAAGCACAATCAAAAGAAATAATTCCCCAGCAAAAGCAGTAAGGAAGGACTGCACCATATATGCTTAATTAAAAACTGCCTTTGAGCACTAAGGAAAGCCAAGACCATACCATAAGCAATAGTGACATTTTTCCTACATTTTAGTGGAAGCAGTATTTTGTAAGGGATTTAAGTTGCTTTTAATCTAACACATTTTAACTGAGAATAGTCATGAGAATAAATATGACAGTTCCTAATGCAGACAGAGTTTAAGATACAAAAAGCATGTTTATTTGTCACAGCTGACCTTCGTGTTACACAGAAAGTCCAACACCATCTGCTGAGATAGTTTTGGGCCAGTGAAGCTAAGCAGCTCATCAGACTTGATCAACGTTGTTTCATACTTTGTCTGTACACACATTAACACACTTGGTAAAAATATAACAGCTCTATGAGAAAAGCTTCCGTGTTTGGATTGGACTGCCTTTGACAATCCTTCAGCAAGCCCACGGCCCTAGCTCAAGCCAATGCCAAGACCTTGGTGAATGAGCAGTCCAAAGACGTGGAGTCCCTGCCATTCTCCAGAACTCCTCTCCCAGAGGCCACGCACCATGACCAGCAGTGGGACAGGTTCCTGCTCCCACCCCAGCATAGGAAAGCTGCAAAGAGATGGCCTCCTCCAGATCCAGCTGTGCCAACTCCAGCTCATCCCCTGTGTTCCCACACTGTCCCCTGTGTAGTTAGGGCTCCCCACCCCCTGACAGACACAGTGAACCAGAGCGACAAGAGCTCTGTTATTCCCACTGGAGTAATTTAGACTGAAAGAGGCCAGGAGACACATTTGGAGCACTCAGCAGAGCCGACCGTGTGCCAAGGAGGCCAGCATGGGCAGGCAGGTAGTCACCTCTCCCATCACCACCCCGAAGGTGCATGTCTGCACCCCGTTTAAGCTGAAGAGGATCTGGGATGGCTGTGCCAGCGGAGCTGCGAGGGCAATAACCTCCAGCAGTGTGGCTTGTAATCTTCATCTGGCACGGCTCTCTACAAATAGAACATCTGTCCACAGCCTAAAGAGATGTTTCAAAACTGATTTAATTAGACCAGCACAAGCACCCATCTGGATACTTTCAGCTCTTTGGCTCTCATTCACCTAGCAGACAACAGCAATGGATAAAAATTATTTTCACCTGCCCCAGTTGCAAAGTGGTCAAAAGGAAAGGATGATATATCGGCCATGCCAGAATCCTAAACTTCTGACAAATACATTTGGTGAATCCTGATGAGGTGCTTTGTGAAGTTGCCACCTGAGAGCTCCTGCTCAAGGTGGCCACACCTGCAGAAGGGGCAGTGGGGGAATGTGTGCCTGCAGCCATGCAAAGCCCAGAGCTCAAACAGCTGATTCCAGTGGGTCCAACGAGCTCAGGAATGGGTTACATTACACTGTGCCTTGGTCAGTCATTTACTACATGGGAAGCCTTCCTTTTACCCTTCTGGCTCTTATGTTCCCCTACACAACAGTGCTGGATAGCAAAGAATGCAAATGATTTAATGCAGTGCCAGATGGGTTAAACAGCCTACAGAAGTAGCTAATCTGCAAACTAAGGGAGCCCCAGCAGAAGGGCAGCAACAGACTGAAGAGGGATAGTTACATTTTAAATTGGTACACAGGTTTTTGCAGAGAGAGACTGATTACATCCTTAGTTTATATAACTCCCTATTCCAGCTTGGGCCAAATAAAAATAAACTGACTGATTCTAGATTAATTAAGATGTCAACTAAGGATCCAGCATTCATCTAACAAATTATTTGAAGATAAACAAATGCAAGTTTGTGCATAAATGTTAGAAAAACATCTTAGAGTTTAAAAGAAGAAAAAAAAAAATCACCTATGACAACCGAAAGCACCATTGCTTTTTCAGCACTGTTTGGAGGCTGCAGATAACCCAGGTCTCTATTAGATTCTTTTCTAAACTCTTAATAAAAGGCTACAGTTTATATTAGTTTTAAGGTACCTCATGCTTACTATACATTGCTAAAATCCTTTTTAAGAAAAAAACATTGGAATTTTAACTAGTTACAGATGGTAGAGATTAAATTGGTCTTCATAAATCTGTGTTTAAAATAGGATTTTCATGGAGAGGACTGTTTATATTTGCTAATATTATCCAGTCTATCTATTTGTAAACAGGAGTCAAAGGTTTACAAGCTTTAGCCTGCGATAAAAGTAAATCAGAATGAGGGAAGACCATGAGCAATGAAATCCCCTGTTACACTGGAGCTGGGTTATCCAACAGGATAAAGACCAGACAGGCCACAGCAAGGGCCAAGCAAAGAGCTGAAGGGAACAGATGCCATTCAAAAAATTTCTGTAGTTTTCATAGAGAGAATAGCATTGGTAACTCATCCCATGGTCTTATTTGACTTCATGTGCCCTTGGCCTTTTCCTGGTACTTAGACTAGACCAGGATGGTAAACAGGCACGTACACAGTCAGACAGAGAGACCTCAGGATCCCTGAGCTCTCTGCTCTTTCTGGGACATGGTGCGAGTTCATGGGCAAGAGGGATGCTGCACAAAGCCTCCATCGGGCCTCTGGCCACTGTGGCTTTAGCTGCCATTGCAGGTGAGAAGACTGAGGAGCCTCAGCCATGTCCTGCTGCTCCGTGGATAAGCCTGTTTACTGCTCACTCTTGGAACACAGATATTCCTCCAGGCAAGAGCACAAACTCCCCTTTTTCTTGCCCCAGGGAGCCTTACACAATCTCTTGCTACATTCTCTGGCTACATTCACGTTTCCCTCTGAGATTCCAAAAGCAAGCTGAGCTACTGACCATTTGTAATCAGGACACAGCAGCAGCATCGTGTCTGTGCCACACGCTACACATAGAAGATCTTGGCTGCCTCAGCAGCTTCCAGCTCTTTGTGCTTTTGGGCCTCACTGCAGCACCCATCAACAAGGCAGAAACACGGAAGGTTTAAAAAATTGTAGAAAACGGAAAGCCCACAGCTTAAAGATCAAACTCCAAACCAGAACAACCTCTTTGGTTAATGGGATCCTTGTTTTCGCCAAACTCACTGTATTTGCTAATAGTCAAGGGTGAGTCATTACTGCCCTTCTCCACAGCCAAGGGTCTCTGGAGAGGAGGCTATTTTGGCTGTGATTTCTTCTGTGCAAGTGGTACCCCCTGCACAGCAGCTCAGTTTCCAGGGCTCAGAAGAGAGAACTCATCTTCAAAAGCCCACAGTTGAAGGGAAGGCAGCGACAGTGCGTGAGGCTTGGGGCTATGCCCTACATCCCGTGGCCTTCTAGGAGGTTCTTTCTCTGTAACTAGTGGCCTACTTCATCCCTGCCAAGGTCTGAAGACAGACTCCAAACAGGGAGAAGGGACCATGACATCTGAGCTCACCACAACTTCAACATTCTCATCAGCAAACACTCTACTTCAGCCAGATTTCTGGCAGGAAAAGCAAGTTCCATGTCTGAGATTTCCATTTAAGGACTTTTCCCAACCATCTTTTAACTCAGCCAGCTATAGAATCACACAGAGGAAAGAAGCCTTCGCATTGCCACCTTCCTGTCACCATGCAACTTTTTGGACAGGTGCCCTTTCCTGTCCCATATGGACATGGAGGAACATAATTCTGGAGGAACAGAAGTGCACCAAGGTGGCCCTGCCTGCTCCTGGGCTTCTTTCACATGCTGCAGTATCTCTCCTTTTCCCTCACCTTCAGCCTTGTGTCTAGCAAATTAAAGCAAAAAACCTGGAGGAATCCACATCCCAATAGACAGGGAACAAAGGGGAAAAGGGTGTTTTCCCAACATGCCTGTTGGGAGCAGGACAGATTTCAACCTTTGGGCTCCTGGTGCTGGTATGAGAGCTCAGCAGTGTCAGGAGCCCAGCAGGGAGAGCGGAGCTCTGTGCTGGCAGGCACAGGAGGAGGAGGAGGAGAAGGAGAGGGAAAGCCACCCTGACAGGCAATGGCAGTGCCACCCCACTGTAACCCAGCCAGCCCCGTGGCTGTGACAGGCAGCCACCAGCCACACCGCTGTGTACAGCTGGCTACTCGTGAGGAGCAAAACAAGCGCCTAAACAATCTGACAGTCTGAGGCTAGAACAGATAAATAAACAAACTAGGTTTTGAATAATAATGCGACATACATGTATTAAGAAATCATGATTGTTTTGCTAAAAGTGTGCCAATGAAAGCAGTATTTTATAGAGTATTTGAAAGACTGTCCTTTGAGTTGTTTGTAGCTAGCACATAGTTTATGCAGCTTTGATGAATTCAAAAGGGTTTTTTTCTTCCTATAAGAGCCACTGATGTCACATAGAAAAACATTGTATATACTACTTTCCTTGGCTTTTAAGTCCAGCAGAACGACAATTGCTACGGTGGGCAGAGGCCAGATAACACAATTCAGGCAGCTGCATTTTTCGCAGCTGTACTTCTGCATTTTTTGTCAGAGATGATGGGTTTACACTGACCTGAGGACATAACATGAAAGCTGTTCTTGTGTGTCATTCAGAATCTTGCTTACTAATGTTAATAAACTACAGGAAAACAGCTCTTACAATTTGGTGGACCATATAACGACTAGAATTTTTAATTGTAAATTTATAATACTCAACAAAGAAAAAGCTGTGGCTATCATAAAGTTACTACCTTGCTGAGAAAGATAACACACTAATGAGCAGATTAATCACTGTCTCTTAAAGCAAGAAATAGAAGGAACCGAATGAAATTACCAGTTAAAAAGATTTAAGGGGGACAAAAACGTTTAAGGGAAACAAATGCATTCTGTGCATAATTAATTCAACAAATTTACCAATTATGAGAAATGTTGTGAAAAGACAGAGTTTAAGCTCCTTCCAAGTTTACGGATAAAGAGTCCAACATGGCTGAAAGGACTCAGGAAGTATCTCGTTTGGAAGACCTCAGCTGCAGAGGAAGCAGGCAGATAACCTCCTGGCAAGCATCGCTGTGCTGCCCACATGCCTGGGAACAGTGCAACAGCCTGCTACAGGACGCTGCCCAAGACAGAGGGGACAGGGCTAGAAGGGCTTCTGATCATATTTACCAGAGCCCTTCATATGTAACATTCATCCCAAAACAGAGACATAATGAAATGACTGTTACGGATGATTTCATGATTGCCCCAAGAGAAAAAGTTGGGACACCAATTAATTTTATTGAGAAGGAACAGCAGTGGCTTATGAACTTCTGCAGAGATCTAGTTTCCTGCATTAACAAAATAAGCAGAATAGATAAAAACCATAAAAGAGCAGCTGTGCCAATAAAACTGTCTCCAAATGAAGTGTTTTGGTATTCTCTCCCATGAGCTGATAAATTTATGAGACTTATTTTTTTAGCTTTACAGTGTGTGTACAAATATATACATATTTGAACAGACATACAATCAAACTTTTCCGAAGAAAGAGCAAAAAAAGAAGCCTCATAAGAAATCACAACATCTCACAGGTAGAAAAGGAGAATTCTGTGCAGGAAAGATATGACTTTTGAGCATAGAAGAGTTTTCAATTGCAATTATCCTGTCCAAGACAGGATAATTTAAGCAATAAACAAAATCACAAATATCAAACCAGAACTTTCTGCAGTGCCCAATGAAGATAACTAAAACAAAGATAAAACCAACAAAACAGCTTATTGCATGTCAGCTTACTGTTTATCAGCTAGAAACAAATCTAAGTACATTGTTAATTTAGGCCATCAGAGAATAGATCTGTATTAAAGAAAATTAATTCCATCAGTCAAAGTCAAACAGATGAAAAAAATCTTTAATAATATATTTTACATAAAATGTATCCAGCACACTCCAGGGCACTGAAGAAAAGCTAAGCGAAAACAGGACTCCTTTGGCTGGTTAATGTAAAGATATATATGTGCACGCGTGCATACGCACATACACTTATTTTCCTGTGACGAAAATATGCCCAAGCTGAGGGAAAAGCGACTGCCTGAACTGATCTGAAAGACTTTAAATTATAATAATTTTTTTCAGTTTTACATCTTGATTCCACGCCATAAAACTTAAATAGGTTTATGACTGAAATGAAAGGTCATTTTAACCAAGGCAAGAGAAAGCTTCTCCATGTTTTATGTATTTCAACTTTATTTGCAAGTCAATATGTTCTGAATCTCTGTAGGTTTCCATTAAAGTGGAAATTGCAAAACCCTTTACCCTGATGGAAATTTGAAGCTGATATGCTCTAAGCCCTGCATGACTCCTCTTTTTTATATATATTTTATTTATATTAACAATTATGTAAGGAAATTTCTGGGGGACAGATCATTAGAAGTGATTCTGGCATACTGCTTGTCTCAGACTTGCCAGAATTTCTTAAGAAATAAATTTAAATCAAGGTCACTGTTTAAAATGCAAAAAGGCTCATAGCAGTCTGCTGCCATGGAGTTGCAACTGCAAAATAACACTGCGTTTATTGTCATCATTGAAAATTATATCCATAGATACTTGAGAGAAGCTTGAGCAAAACTCCGGGCACTACACTAACGGAGAATTTTATTCACTGACTATGGAATTGTGAAGAGGGCTCTCTACAATCACTTCTCTTTGTAAGAAATATATGTCTTTTGGCATAACCCAGCACATACCACTACCTTGGGTTGTGTTTGCACTGCAGGTGCACCCCAAGACTGTCACCCGTGGATATGACTGTGTGCTACCTGTGTGTCCTGTCTGCTCCTTCCCCAAGGGAAGCCCTGGGATGCTGTGTCTGGACCAGCCAGCTGGTACCCCCCGGGCACAGTGCACCACGCAGCTTGGGGTCACCCAAATGGGCACTTGCTGGCTGTGCACACTGATGCTGCTGTGTGTGGGTCAGACGGCTCCAGCTGTGCTATTGCTAGTGGCATCTCAATCAGTGAGGGGAAGACCAGCTGGATGGGGGACATCCTAAGGTGACTCTAACACTCTGTGATTCAAGGTTGGGTGGAACTTGTTGACAGACTGAGATCAGGGGAAATTAAAGTGAAAATGAGATTTAACTGGTTGCTAAACACTCTGTGACCTTCAGACCATCTGGGAATGCCCACTTATGCCCCATGGAGACTGTGCTGAAATCACATCCCACCACATGCAAAGTAAAGCCTGCTCCTTACCAGACAAAGGCCAGACTTTCCTACTGAAGAGTGGCATGTTGACTGACAGCTGCAGCTTTTTGTGCTATTCCCTGGAGGAACCCAAGGAAACAAACACTTCCCAGACAGAATGGATTTCAAAAGAAACCAGACCAATTATTGTTGCAAGAACTTAAGTGAGGAAACACCTTCTGTCAGAAATGACCAGTTATCAGATGCTAGACCTCATCTGCACTGCAATGAAAAAACGGCAAGAATTATGCTGACTTCATCCATTTTAATCTTCCATGAGAGAACTGATTTGAAACACAAAATGGCATTTCACAATTACTTTAGAAAAGCAAAATCTGAAAAGTGCTTTTGAAATTACCTGCTTTTACATCAACACAGCAATATTACTGCTGATATTATTGATGTTGTTGTTTTACTGGTGAAAAAATAGAATCATGTAAAATTAAATAATTGCCATGGAATAGACATTTCTGATCGAGGAACAGAAATTAGATCTCCTGAAATAAAACTCTGTGCTCTGTTTTCTTTCTTCCTCTCTGTGAATTTGATCAAATGCCACTAATGAAAGAGAGATTTGCATTTGATTTCAGTACATACAGAAGCAGGCTGACAAATGATTATGTGTATCAAATTGAAGTTATTATATCACAAGAAAAACTGTCATTCTTCTAAGTGAATTTGTGTCAGACAAATTTGTGTCAGACAAATTTGTGTCAAACAAAAGAAGACAAAGCTCTTCCCTCTCCTCTCCTCTCCT
>VZTF01006691.1:136797-249065 GCA_013397755.1 Cnemophilus loriae
TCCTCTCCTCTCCTCTCCTCTCCTCTCCTCTCCTCTCCATCCTCTCCTCCTTAAACCCTTTTAAAAGACTTGTCAGAACATACTGCAATTAGGACATATAGTAGTCTATAGTGGTTAACTAAACAGATGGATAGACGCTTCACAGTTCTATATAACAGCATGAGTTTTTCACTTTCAAGGTTTGTACAAATTAGAAAAAAAAAATAAATGAGATAATACTTCCATTTTCTTCATAAGCTTTTTACTTGAAAATTTAAAACTGCCTGCCTGAATTGTCCAAATCAGAAGGAAAAAAATTTGTCAGTGTTATTTCAACATGAATGAGCTCTTAAACCAGATTTTAGATTTTTACAATGTGTTGTAAGAAAAATCCAAATTTTTTTTTCAAATAAGCAAGCTTGACACTTCACAATACATGGCAATTCATGTATTAAACAAACTCTACTCAAGTTGTAGTGAGACTCTGCAAATCCAAACAGTCCAGCATAGAAATGGTTCTCATCAGGAGACAGATGAAAGCAAGGCAAAATTCTGAAGGACACAGCTTGTCTATGTGGCTCAGTGAATACTTCAGTGGGGGGAGGCATAAAGATCCATATGGAATTCAACAAACCTTTGAATGCCTTGTGCTGAAAAGTGTTAATTCCATATGTGTAGAGTGAACTTATGCTTCCAGACTGGGATCACAATGCTTTCTTCCTCTTTGAATAAGTACAACCTGCAACCTCCCAGAGCCCTGTGGTCACTGACATCCCTGAAATCTCTGCCAGCCTCTCCTGGGGTGTTCCATTACTCTGCCCATGGTCCAGGACCCCATTTCAGCCCAGCTGACCCCCATCCACAAGCTGATAATTCTGGTCTGGCCTCGGATGCTAGGGTTGTCTCTGGCCACCTCCAGGCTGCCCTGGTCTCTGCTGGGGAAGGGCTCTGGCTGGTGAGATCCTGCCTTGCTACCCTGTTCCCTGTGAGTTCCATCGCTCCCAGTCCCAGGGAACAGCCAGCCCTTGCCCAACACAAAAACCTCCACAAGATATGAAGTTGTAGGACGTTGGCCTAATCAAGTAGAAATGCAGGTCCTGAGTGAGTGCTTGCTGGGCACCAATCGGGTGCTGGAGGTACCGAGGGCAGGCTTGGGTGGAGATAGCACTCCTGGGAAGTCTGCTGGGAGGAAGGATGCGTTGCCCCTTCTGCTTCTCTATGGAAACAGAAATCTTTGTTTCAGTAAGAAAATATCAAACCATACAGAATTTAAATGGAATTTTATTTTACAGCTCCAAATTGTTTAGAGCTGTCTTTCCAATGTGCATGCCCTTCTGTCTCACAAAGTCAGCCTCACTGAAAATAAAAAGTTTGATTTAATCAGGAAGAAGCATACTTTAAAAACCTGTTATTACCCAAAAGCAGACATTACATAAATTTTATTCTATTTTTATATCTTCCTGGCTCCAACCTCCTGAATCTGACATTAACCATAACAATCGCACATGTGACTAAACCAGGCCAACTTCTCCTTTTTCTATTCCAATATAAATATGGAAGTAATACTGTTGAAGTAATAGCTTTGAGGTAGGCTCCCTCCAAGAGAACAGGACTTTTCTCAGAACAGCCAGAGTCAGGAAAGTATGCTGATTTTGAGGCCAGGTTCTTACTGACAAGTTGGAGCACTAAAGTGGAGACCACTAGGGTTGATGTGAGAGTCTGGCAGTCCCAGAGACTGGGGACACAGGCTAATGTTGGTGCCATTTTGAAAAGCACAGGAGGCTTCAAAGCTCTCATGCCATTTCAAAATGCCTTAGGCTTTCAGAAGTTCAAGCCCCACTAATTTACAGTAAAACGTCAACTTTTAAATGCATTTATCATTTGTGCTGAGACACAGCCACTCATACCTCTGTGAGATTCAGATTCACAGTCACAACCTCTCTCTTATGTTTGACTTCTGTTTCTTGTTGAAGCTCTTATCTTTGCTGCTCTTGACCATGCCAACGTTACACCAAGGATCAGAAGATGGAGACCTTGCAGCTAACTCTGGGCAGTGAAAACTTCAGTGTCCTGTGGATGTAGTCCTGCAAGAAAGCTGCCAGCATTGATATGGCCCCAGGTTGCTCAGGCATTGAGCCCTGTCAGGTGTGCACAGCCTCACATTGCTGTCCTGAGCATCTGTGTTGCTCAGGTAGGCAAAACTTCCAGTTTTCCTCCTGGAAAAGCTAACAGCTTGGTGTGTTGCAAGTGTACCCTTTGTACACCTAAATGCATTGCTATCTTTACTATGACTGTTTATGAAAAA
Organism: Cnemophilus loriae; assembly: GCA_013397755.1. Lineage (NCBI taxonomy): Eukaryota > Metazoa > Chordata > Aves > Passeriformes > Corvidae > Cnemophilus > Cnemophilus loriae. The sequence goes on from VZTF01006691.1 coordinate 139,082, forward strand.
AATTTATTCATGTCAAGCCATGGACAGATATCCTCTTCCATATACAGCAGAACAGGGACAAGAGACTGCCACTCAGCTGAACAGGGCTGCTCCCTGCCCCAGGTCACAGCCTCCACTGCTCCTCTGTCAGAGAAGTTTATGGGCATCTTCCCCAGCTTGCTTCAGAAAAATCAACAAGCTTAGTGCAGTCTAAGGCTTTAAACTGCTCCTTTGGTCTTTGCCTAGTGCATTGTAGAATGTAGTCCCTGGCTGGATGCCTACTTTTCCACACAGTTCCCAGAAATGCACAGTGCCAGGGTGATATCATTTGATGATCTTTCAGAAGAAAACAATGTGCTGGGGGAGGAGTGTCCTTTTGAGGGTCTGGAAGCTTTCTTCTCTTCACTTGTTTCTTCATACACGGTGAACACTGTTCTTTGGGGCCATATGCTGTAGCAAGGGAGCAACTGGGTGAAGGAGAATCCATCTTCAGAGGTGTCCATGATCTAATAAACAACATTTACCTTGAGGGCATGAGAATTAAGCCATGCCCAGGGACTACAACATATTCAGCCATATATCCAGTGAAGTTCCCAAAGTAGTTCTTGCTTTGCTGGCTGTCCCCCATCAGTCACTCTTGTGCAAAGTGATTGCTCTCACGAGGGGAGCTCTCTATGGACTTCTGCTCCCAAAGCCCACATGGGAACACAACCAAGCACAAGGCACAAGGCAGGAGAAGTCTGTCCCCATGACTTGTAGCAAGAATCTGTGACTTTCGTTCTTATTTGTCCTCACGTGCCTTGCAATTTGACATTTTATTTTTGCACCCTGTTTTTCCTCTTTCCAGGCCATCCAAAATGGTTTTCCCAGCCTGTTCTTTATTTCTCTTCTATCATCACAAGGTTGGCACGGCAGAATGATCTAAGACAGGAGATGGAAATTTTCCTGGTAAGGGCTGGGGAGGAACCAAGAGGAGGAAGCCTGCTTGAACCGAAAGGCATTCCACACGAGATGGACACACTGCTCTAGGCATCTAGCCACATCTTTAGATGCCTACATGTTTCCATATGCTGTATTCCAGTCCAGATTCATAACTAACCCTTCAAATTGTAGGTCATCCCTGAAGAGAGCTTCTAATTTATGGCTCCTGTCTCTTTTTCTTATTTTGTTTTAAGAAAACAGAGAAAATATTTCAAATAAGCCTGTACCTGAGGTGTAGGGACACTCCTATCCTGAGTCTTTCAGTTTTAAATCCTGGCCATTTTTCTCTACACTGCAAGCAAACATGTTATTGTCTTCATGTTAATTGCCAATTGCAAGCAACTGGCCTCACTTCTTGGCTTTCTGTCAAAACAAATTCTGTCAGGTTATATTTATTTGTGTGTTCTGGTACAGCTGGCAGTGAAACTGCTTTGCCTGCCAGCATTCTTGTTAAAATTCCCCCTAGCTGAGTCAAGCTATCTCACCAATACACACCTTGACCAGGTTCTTGGGCATTTTTCAGAAAAACAACCTCTCAAATAGTGGGAATACCTGGAGATACTATGTTTAAAGTCAGACACTGAGAAATAAAATTGCTCCCACTCTTTTGATATTTTGAAAATCGAACATATTAAACTTCTGGCCTTGATTACAAGCACTCGATTTTTCATGAAGGCTTGAGACGGTTGAAGACTCTGACTGCATTCAACGTAGATATGGAGAAGATTGTTCACACACAACTGAGCACAAACTTAAATGCGTGAGACTGTTAAATGTCATCACTGCTAATGAGGCCTTTAAGGATTGTGTTCTCAGAAATATTTAGCTAATGGTCCTTCCCACTGGCTGATTGATTCCTTTGGGCACCATCAGCCATTCTGGTACTGGGAATCAGAAGTTCAGACTGCTCAAAAACTGTTGAGTCACTTTCCCCTTCTTACACAAGGGAAACAAAACAGCGAAAAGCCATGTGAAAATTGCTAGATTGTGTAGCTAACCCCCCAAGCAGTGTGGTGATGGCCAGCTGTGGTCTTGATTCATTACAGTAAGGGGTGGTGTTACAGATGGAGCTCTGGAAGTTCAGCATAGTCCCCATAACACAAAACAAGCAGGGGCATGCACAAAGCTGTGACCAACTGAAGGTGGATGATCACTGTAAAATCCATGGAAAAAAAATCCGTCATTAAGACTCGTATTTTAAATGGAATAAAAATCATACAGAGCAAAGAAACTGCTGAATGTGAAATGCCAAACCATAAGCACCTGTTTCTAAGGCCTTTTAGAAAGTTAAGTGATGGTGGCAGATTGAATGGCAGATTTGAACCCTTCAGGCATGTGGACACAGCTGACTTTCGTGGATCATGTTTTGAGAGGGAAAAGACTGGCATAGCCTGTGAGATTTCAAACGAACTGTTGAAGATGTCTCTCTCTCTGCTTCTCATCCTGACTTATTACCTCCTTATTCACATTGTTTCTCCTCCCACAGTTCTTGGATGCGAGAGTTGGGGAAGGTCTGTGCATCTTGCAGTGAAGATTCTTGGTAGCAATGTGAGGTATTTGGGGCCTTTGCATTTGGGAAGCCAAAGGACATATAGACTATGCTGTTCTCTACCACTAATCCATTGCCAGGGCTGCAGACAGAAAGGGCCCACTAGTATCACAGCTTCTCATCTGCATCTTTGTGCACAAGGAAGTTAAAACACATCTTCTACTGCTAGAACAGCTGTATGTATGTATTGGAAGTGAATTCAAAGCTAGCAAGGCAAGACAAAAGTAAGAACGTAGCCGGGGTAGCTTGTGACTAACAGCTACTGGCGCTTGACCCAGCTTTTATTTATAACAGGTTCAAGGGAAATCTTCTAAGCTTGTTTCAAAACAATGCCAATTAGTAAATTTTAGAATTAGCCCTAGTTCAATGTAGTTGAACAAGTGAGAAAGATTAGATCATATACCAGAAAGTCTCAAAACTGGAAATTTGTTACAATCCCTTACTTTCTAAGTTTAAAAAATGTTAATGACATTGTTTGAGTATACCAGTAATGAAATGAGATTTCCTAATAGCTTGATGATAAAGATCCTCTGCTGAGCTCTGGCTTCAATGGGGTCTAACTTACAGAGTATGTTCTCAAGGGAGATCACAGAATCAGAGAATAGTGTGTGTTGGAAGAGACCTTTAAAAGTCACCTCGTCCAAACCCTCTGCAATCATCTGGCACATCTTCAACCAAATCACTTTGCTTAGAGCCCTGTTCAACCTGGCCTTGAATGCTTTCAGGGATGGGACATTGACCACCTCTCTGGACAACCTGTTCCAGTGCTTTGCCATCATCATTATTAAACATTTCTTCCTTCTATCTATTTTAAATCTACCCTATTTTAGTTTAAAGCCATTACCCCTTGTCTTATTGCAACAGGCCTTATAAAAAGTCTGTCACCATCTTTCTCGTAAGTACCACCTTTAAGTACTGACTCTCAATGCATCTTCAAAGAAGAGGTGCTCCAGACCTTTGATCATCTTTGTGGCCTGCTCCAGCATGTCCATGTCCTTCCTACGCTGAGGACCCCGGATTTGGAGACAGCATTCCAGGTGGGAATTTCTCACGAAACTGGAGTAGAGGGGCATAAGCAGCTCCCTTGACCTGCTGGCCACACCGCTTTTAATTCTTTAGATCTGCCACCTTAACAGACTGCAACAATGTCCAGAAAAGCTTTCTGATTTTTTTTTCCAATATCAAATGAATGAGATGACTTTAAGAACAGTGATGGAACCAAGGAATCTGCCACTCACTTGGAAAATCTGTTTCAGAAACCATTCTGAGCAACCTGGTCTAGTGAGAGTGGACCTGCACAGGAGGGAGGCTGGAACAAGATGATCTTAAAGGTCCCTTCCAACACAGACCATCCTATGATCCTACGACTAGAACTGATCAGCATGTCCATCATCTTCCAGTGAATGCCTTGATGTGCACTCTTGCTCTATCTAGTGGATTTGAATCCTATTGAAATGCCATTTCCTAAACTTGGAATAACATTATTCTAACCCTGAGTTTATGTCATTTTCATTATTATTTTTGGTGATGGCTATGATAAAGATGTCTGTTATTGTTCTGAAGAAGAATACCACATGCTTATTCTGGCTTTCAGTTTTTGGAAAAAATACATGGAACTCCTCAAATGTTGTTTTCCCCTGGAGAAAAATCACTTGGCATATATAAATGGCTTTGTTTCCTACCCCAGTTTATGGACAAAAGTTTTTATCTTCGAAAAGGACAACCAGAAGCCAAGAACAAAGTGCTATTCATGATTCACGTTCTGCCTCTCAGTTAACTCTCTTTGAACAAATATTTAACTGCAAGGTAAGCAACTCCTGAGAAAGTGATCTGGGAGGTCTGTTGTACCCTCTAACTTCATAAACCCCTGTGAATTGAAATTTCTGATTTTGGCCTCCTAGGTCAACTCGAAATTTCAAAAGCCATGGTAATATGTTCTTTTTCACCTTTAACGTTTCAGTGGTGTTTTTAGAGCACTCACTGGGTAACAGGGGGCATGGGTTCAACACTGTACTTCCTTCCTGGTCTGAGGAGATTTCTTTTTGAGTCCCTTTCCAAGAGACTGCAATAACAGACAGGCGTCCTCCCCTCCATTTAAAATGACTACTGCTATGCACAAAGAAATGCAAGAGTGAATTCAATGGGCAAGAGAATCATGCGTGGTTTCCTGAACGTAAGGTTTTGGCTACCACTGTTGGAGGCAGCTTCCTGTGTTGCCCCCAAGACTAAATTCAGGTCTGTAAACATCACTACCTGAACATTATCATCATTTTCTTGCAAGCCCAGCTCTGTTTCCCTTACTGCATTCCCACCATTCAGCTACACAGCCTCGTCACTCCTTAAGACCCCCAACCCACAGATGAAAGCTCCATATATTGTCCTCTATGCCTTCTCCTTCCCAAGCTGGTTTTCCAAACACAATGTCCCAGCCATCTAAGGCACATCCCTACCTCAGCAACCCCATTCCCTTCACCTTCCCCAAATGGCTTTTTTCCCATGGTCTTTTCAGAAATACATGTCCCAGACTAATTAATTTCCTGCAGGCACATGAGAAGAACAGCAGGGGAGGTCTGAGAACTGGAGACAGCTTCACACATCAATAAGGAACTGGCCAGCCAGTGACAGGAGCAGCTGTGTGAAGGTTTTTACTCCGATTTGTAAAAGATCCTTGACACAGGCAAAACCAGCAATTGTGGAGATTGTTTTTGCTTGGCTTATATGCAACACAGTGTGGGAACATCCACCCTACTGATTCAGACTTTCATCTGGCAAAGAGCACGATTTTTTTCCAGTCCTTGATCCTTAGGTCATGTCTGCTTCTTATCCATCAGCTTTGTGTAAAATGCATATGCAGCCTTAAGCATGAAGTCCCTCCAAGCTGTTCCCTCCTGGCTAAGTGTTTAAAGTTTTTCTTCTCTGCAGAGAGCTTTGTTGTCCTTGATTTAAGTCCTATGAAAATCCATGAGCTTTATTTGAGTACACTCAGTAGTGTACATCAGAGCGAACGTCACTGTGAAGTTTGTGCTTGTAGCTAACAACTGCCTTGGAGTTATCGTTTGCTGCTCTGCTGTAATGTTCAGCATTCATATGCCAATCCATTCATGGAGACTGCTGTGCCTGACTGTATGGTAAGGTTTTGTCAAATGACAGCAAAATTAATAGTTTGGTTTCTGCCGACTGGATGCAAGATGTCTAAAATGAAAAGCAGAATATATATCACTGAAGAGAATTTTGGAGCATTGTTTATTTCTCTCTAAATACAATATTTTCATGGGTTTTTTTCTGCATTACCACTGATAACATAACAGTTTCTAATTTTCTACTCTGTAAAATAAAACATTCTTCATAAAGACCATGTATGTGTACATGCATGTGTATATGTATATGCTGATCTTTTCCCTGCTGAATAGATCTGACCATGCCATCCATATACCAGTTGAAATATCATGAACTGCAAATAAATGTAATGGCTTGGGGTTTTAAATAAATCAGTTAATGCCAATCAGTATCACAGAGAGGAGAATGAGAACAACAACCTCTAGATTAAAAGGCTCTGCAGAGGATATCTGGACAGACAAGATCAGTGGGCTGAGGCCAGTTGGGTGAGGTTCAACGAGGTCAAGTGCCAGGTTCCGCAACACAAGGCAGCACTGCAGGCTGGGGACAGAGTGGCTGGAAAGCTGCCCAGTGGAAAAGGACCTGGGGATGCTGGTGTCAGCAGCTACACATGAGCTAGAATGTGCCCAGGTGGCCAAGGAGGCCAATGGCATCTGGCTTGGATCAGCAATAGTGTGGCCAGCAGGACCAGGGCCATGACTGTCCCCCTCTGTTGGGCATTGGTGAGGCCACACTTCAAATCCTGTGTTCAGCTCTGGACCCCGCTTCAAGAAAGATATTGAGGTGCCGGAGCATGTCCAGAGATGAGCAGTGGAGCTGATAAAGGGGCTGGAGCACAGGTCCTGTGAAGAGCAGCTGAGGGAGCTGGGAGTGTTTAGCCTGGAGGTTCCTGGGGAGACCCTATCACTCTCTACAACTCCCTGAAAGGAAGCGGTAGCGAGCTGGGGGTCGGTCTCTTCTCCCAGGGAACAAGTGACAGGACAAAAGGAAATAATGTCAAGTTGTGGCACTGGAGGTTTAGACTGGGTAGCAGGAAATCTTTCTTCACAGAAAGGGTTTACTAGCATTGGAACAGGCTGCCCAGGAAAACGGCAGAGTCACCATCCCTGGAAGTGTTCAAGAAACGTGTGGATGTGACATGGTTTAGTGATGAACACGGCGATGGTGTTAGGTGGATGGTTGGACTTGATAATCTTATCTTAAAGGTCTTTTCCAACCTTAATGGTTCTATGAGTCTATGATTCGCTGTAAAAAAAAGATAGACTGCATTTCACAGATGTTTTTCTCAATCACCCATTCTATTTCTTCTTTTTCTCCCCACAGAAACCAGTGGATTCCAATTTCCTTGAATGCTGTAAATTAGCTCTGAAGGAATGGACAGCTCCAACAAAAAAACCCACACAAGCTTTCTGAGAAAAGAGCCAAGAAACTAGAAAAAACAGCTTGACTTGCAGGTTCTCACCTGACCCATGACTGACTCTCTGCTAATGCAAGACTAATTCAAGACACCTTTGTATATCAGGTACTGCAATTACTCAGCATGTCGCTGTTTGCGCAGGTTTTTTTCTTTAGTATTCCAGTATAAAGTGGGACAGAGAAATCTAATTTCCACCCAATAGTTTATGAAAACACCCAAATACTGTATATGAAGACTTAAACAATTTTCTTGCAAGATATTGCAACCCAGTTCATTGTATATGACAGCCCAGCCAGGCTTAAAAAACCCAACCTGGTAGCAGCCCATTCACACTCCACCATCCCCTGCAGGGCAGGGCAGCTGCCTGGTTCCACCTGACCGATTAGGGTGAAGTGTTTATTTGTGCTGTTTCCAAGAGGCACTGAAGCTGTAGCTCTCTGACTGCCATCCTTTCTGCAGCTTCAGCAAGTTTCTGCTGAGGTTATTTAAACTGGAGATTCATTTGCTACCATAAGGGCAAATTTCAAAATGAAATGAAGGTGTAAGCTTTATCCTCATTACAGGCACATCCCTCTAGCACAGACTAACTCCCTCCAGCAAGAGGGATTTTCTCTGTAAAGCTTATGTAAGGCCCAAACACAAAATAAACTATGCAATCAAAGGCCTTTGCATTGAAAAAATCCAGATTATTTTTTCACGTTTCAACATTTGGCCCCAAAAAGATGATATTCACCAGTTACACTATGTCAGTCTACAGCTACTTACTTGAAAGACACACAGCAACATGTACAGAGCCCAGAAATAGCTCCAACCTGACAGACTTTCCTCCTTGCCTCCTACATGGATTTTGGTAAGGCATACGTTCCAGGTTGAGCTCTGCACCTCTGCCTGTGCGTAATGCGTCACAGTGTCACACTTATTTGCATATTCAGAGCCATTTGCATGAGACTAGAGTGTCTTATTCATATTTTTTTTTCCAGATCTGAGGATGTTTGTATTGCTGTACATTACAAGTTTTGCCATCTATACAAGCGAACAACCTCTTCAAAGCCAGACCAAAGGAGAAAATTACTACACCAGATATATCTGCAGCATCCCAGGTTTGCCAGGCCCTGCGGGCCCCCCTGGAGCCAGTGGATCCCCAGGGCCACATGGACGCATTGGTCTTCCAGGAAGAGATGGCAGAGATGGCAGGAAAGGAGAAAAAGGTGAAAAAGGGAGTGCAGGTATTGAATATTTGTGTAACCTAACACAGTAGTACAAAAAACTAAGACCTTTCATCATCACTCTTATACATATATATATATATACACACACATACGTGATGAATGTGTGTATGTGCCTGTATGGGGTTTAAGTGTGATGCATGTGTAAATATAGTGGGAGAAAGAAAGTATGCAGATATATTTTAGATATGCCTAACATGCACATACTGATATCAGTATAAAGAAATGTAAATGCACAACCTTCCGTCATGCAGATGCTAAGAAAATAATTGGGAAGAATGAAGCATGTGTGGCGTCAAATAAATAGTCTCACCTGTGCCATTAGCCAGGAGTAAAAGATTAGCAGGTGCTTAGGTATGCTCTAAAAATGCTCTATTTGTAGGAAATATTTAGTGCACAAGTATCACCACATAGGTAGTCGTGCTGCTGTTCTTGCCATCAGCAGTGCCTGTAGTTCACGCAGCAATAGACTGATTACATATAAAATTCTTTAGTGTGTAATGGAGACACATGAAGATAAGTCGGAATATAGAAACAAAGGACCTGCAGGCTGTGAAGTCTGGTCATTTGCTCCAACCTGGCATTCCTTTTGCAAACTTAATAGAAAATTTTGAAAGTATTTCTGGAGTATTTTGAAATTCTGACCATGCTTTTCTTGTTTGTTAAGGCACACACAGTAGCCCACACAATCATTTACTGAGGTGATATGTGCAACAATTAACTAACTTAAAATGTTTTTGAAGGTTTAAGAGGAAAGACTGGGCCATTAGGACCAGCTGGAGAGAAAGGAGACCAAGGTCAGTCTGGTAAAAAAGGACCTGGAGGATTGACTGGTGCCAAAGGTGAAGTAGGTCCAGCTGGACCACCTGGACCTAAGGGAGATAAAGGAGACCGAGGAGAGCCAGGTGCACCAGGGGTCTGTAAGTGTGGAAAGATAGTGCTGAAATCTGCCTTTTCTGTTGGCATCACCACGAGCTACCCAGAGGAAAGATTACCAATTGTATTCAATAAAGTCCTCTTCAATGAGGGGGAGCATTACAACCCATCCACAGGAAAGTTCATTTGCGCCATCCCAGGGATTTATTATTTTTCTTATGATATCACCTTAGCAAACAAGCATCTCGCGATTGGGCTGGTTCACAACGGGAAGTACCGGATCAAGACTTTTGATGCGAACACAGGCAACCACGATGTAGCTTCTGGATCCACAGTGATCTACCTTCAGCCAGAAGACGAAGTATGGCTTGAGATCTTCTACACTGATCAAAACGGTCTCTTTTCTGATCCAACGTGGGCAGACAGTTTGTTTTCTGGATTTCTCTTATACGTTGATACAGATTACCTTGATGCCTTATCAGATGAAGATGAGCTCTGAAGCAGACGTCAAATTACATTCAAACTGGAGGCCCCAGCACAGGATTTTATTCAGCTGTGTGGGGAACACAAAGCTGAAATGAAAAAAAAAACCTGGGAGTTCATTCTTGTTTTGATTGGAACCAAATTTGAGCTCATAAGGATGTTTCTAGAATCCAAGATGGATTTTTTAATGAACAGCAGGGATATCAAAATGAACTGTTAATTAACAAAAGACTGCATCACTCCAGGACTGACTCTTCCCTAAAATTACATTATAATACTATTTAAACAAATTTAAGATACTGTACATTGGATTTTATATAAAATGTATTAAGTTGCAATTTAGAATGGATATTTTGTATATTACATTAAAGTAAAATTGAACAATTCACTACGATATCATCTTTGGTCATTTTAAGATAGGCAATACATTAAAAACAGATAAAACATTGAATTTTGTGAAGAAGAGGAATAAAATAGGAATGACTGTTTCAGCATGCCACTGCACAGGTCACAAGGACAGTCCCATCTGATATTTACACCAACAAATAGCGTTCATAACTAGCCAACCTCCCAATAAGTACATGAAGATTTTTACTTAGCTGAGGACTACTCAACAGCAGCCATAAAAGACCAGAACAAAGTTGTCAAATATATAAAGAAATTAAAAACAGAGAAATCTGAAAACTTGGAGATAGACAGTCAGTATTTAATTTAGGTATTTTCAGTGTAATTCCATGTGCCTTTGCTATTCTTTCAATGCTATCTAGTATCTTTATGAGAAATGTGGAAAAAAAGTATAAAATTTTGCTGAAGAAAATTGTGGATGCCAAAAAATGACAGGACAGTAATCACTAATAAGAGTAAATTATATGAAATGAAGTGAGTCACATCATTAAAGCAGAAGTTATCTTTCAATATGGCCAAATGTAATGAAATAAATGCAGGTCAAATACAAGATGAAAAACTGCATTCAGGAAATCAATGAACCTGGAAAAGGTACATGGGATCTCATGGATCATCAGCTAAATAGGAGTAATAAAAGTAGGCTGTTGCTACCACCCTTTGGATGTATGATAAACGGAATTAAAAGTAGAGATGAATAGTAGCTACCTAGGAAGCTACTACTTCTGTCAGTGTTTCAAAAAGTCACTTGAAAGTTGCGAAAAATATTTATACCTCTATTCATGGGGATTATACAAGACATGTAACAAGGTCAATTTACTTTTCTTGTCAACGAGTTTAAGAGGTGATTTAATCACCATCTGCAGGTACCCATCTGGAGATAAAATATCTGGTAGTACCTGGCACTTCCCTCTATCAGATAGGAGCACAGCAAGGGGTGAGAAACTGCATCAAGCCCCACTGGAAACAAGGAAACCATTTTACCAGTGGCAGCAACCAGTCATTGCAAAAATATCTTGGAACATCACAAGTTCTCCAGCATTCAACACCAGTCAAGACTGGTAATCTTTCATTGGGTCCTCTTACTTTCCAAGAATTTACAATCTTTTATTCATCCTAGATTTACAGGGACCTGCTACTTCTAACAGTTATTCAGATAACGTTAAATATTAGTCGTCTGTGTCGCACAACTCTCGAAACCACTGTAGTTATGACAAAGGCGGAAGGAAATTTCTAGCTTTTTTCTGTGTACTTGACTGAATTAAGAAAGTTACAACCAGACAAAATTACACTATCATACTGCTAAGGTTGCAGAACCAGCACACTGGTTATGTGTGGGACATCAGCCTGTGCACTCTGCACCCGTGCCCTCATTCCCTCCCACATTAGCATGCATGGCTGTGAGTACATGACTGCTGCTTCATGCACTGAACAGGTGCAAAGCCCTGACCACAAATCAAACTGGCAATGCTTGTACAACCATTAGTTTATTTGACAGTGAGAGATGTCTGATCGAAGACAAAAGTAGATTATTTTTCTAACTAGACATCTAATTTATTAGTGTCACACAAGGGCTGCTTTCTGTGAAAAATATGGAAGAGAACATTTGGAGATCCAGTTTATCACTCTGCTGTACAATCATTTATACATCTGCAAATTAAGGACAATATGAGTGCAAAATGCAGTGCAATCATCATTTACAAGTATGATTGATGCTGATGCTTCACTGCCATCAGTGCCTATCTGAGGCACAAAGACCATCAGCATTGCTCAGTGCTGCCTGCACTGAATTCCACAGGACAGAGCAGAAGATCATATTGAGCCCGTGACTTTCAGGAAGCATAATTCAATAGATGTAGGACTGGACCCAGAATATGTATCATGCAGCAAAAGCAAGTAATAGAAGTTTTTAATTAGATTATTATCTTAGAAAATATGGAAATAGGTTTCCGTCATTTGAATCAGTATAAAGTTTACGTTACGAGTAACAAGTCAGTTTTATCAGAATTAGAAAATCTGATAAAACCAGCCTTAAGGAAAGAGTGTGACTGATTTTCTCCAGATTCTACAGAAATGTATGGTAGTTATAATACATCTGGAAATTTTCAGACAAAACTAATTTTTCTCAAGTAAACCAAGTATATATACAGCTTTATAGTGAAATATTCCTGGTTGCAATCCTAACTATAAGCAAACTGCTCTCACGTAAAAATCTGTAAAAATGAATCCAATATAAAAGAGATATTTTAACCACACCTATGTTGAAAATGACACCATGGGAATAAGTAAACCAAGAGTTATTGCTTTCCTTTTCTTAGCAATTTTAGATTTATGTTTGTACAATGATAGAAAAGTAACTTTAGCTTCCCAAAGTTTTCCCATTTGGATTCTATACTTTTTTGAACAGTTTAATATTTTGGCATGAAGAGTTAAAAATAAGTAAATCTGTTGAATTATTTCTATAAGTTTTGGCAAGAAGAGTACTTACTACTACACATATGGACAACATATGTACACAAGCACCATGTGTCCCTGCCCTCATTAAGGGTCTCAAGACATTATCCTAAAGTAAATCTTTGGTATTGCTAGTATATTTTTTGAAAATAGATCAACTTTGATGACATAATTTTGCATTTGGGGTATTTATCTGTCTAAATTTGAATTTATATGGAAAATATCTTGGGCTAATGTCTTCCCACAATTCACACCAGTGCACGGGGAGGTCTGGTTGGTTTCAAAACATCGTAGGATAACAAAGACCAAAATTTCTAATTTGAAATTAATCAATGATTTCTACACAATATATTGGTCATTCTACACGTGTCATAACACCATATAAATTTAGGCATCCAGATCAAATTAGTCATCTAGACTTTGCCGACAGTCCACAGAGAGAAAGAAGTGTCACCAGGAGAAACTCCCAGGAGGAAGGATGTCTTTACTGCAGTACCAGCTCCTGGGCTTCCTGATCAAGGCTGCAAGAACTCATACAAACCTCAAACCATCAGGAAACGGTCAAACAATATTAAGAACATCAGTATTCCTGAGATTCTTAAGTAAAAGGATATATATATTTACTTGGGATATATGTATGTAGAGATAAATAAGTAAAAATAAAGTTATTTGAATCAAAACAGCTCTCCACAGTCTTCTACTCTTTCAGACTTTCTTTATACTTGGTAGAGTGACATTAAGGAAGAAGTTAGTCAGGTGTTCCATTGCTGAATATTTTTAACCTAGATAATTAATTAAACATTTATCTACATTTTCAAATTTTTGTGAATATGTCATGTAGAATAAGTACTTTCACTTTCTTGACTACTGATATTCATGTTAATATGGTTAGGCTGTTATACAATTTTTTCAGGAGCAATAGGTCCTCAGTGTTTTACAATGCTGAGACAATATAGAGGAAATAATTACTAATGGACATCAGTACTGAGAACATAATCCACATTCTTCAAATCTTTTCAAATCTACCTAACATCATTTAGGTACTTATAGGATACACAAAAATATACAAAACTGGAAGCAACTTATTTCATTTCCTACCAAGTATGTTACACTGGTTGTTGCAGTTCATTTAATGCCCTATTTACCTTCCACAGATCACCCACTAGGTTCCGTTCATATTCATTCACTAAGATATTTGCCGAATAAATTAGTTTTCACTGATTAGTTTATTTATTGATTTATTTATCCATTGGCAGGTAATTCATACTCAGAATAATTATACCAATGCTGTACTAAGCAGTTTTGTCATCAGGAACTTCAGTTTTATGTGGAAATGGAGCTTGCTTTGTATACGTCTTTCAGTAGTTGATGAGTCCCATCCAAGAAATAATACATGAAAGTAAATAGGAAAAAATATAGTTGAGAAAGCAATATACCACTATCTTTACCAATGAGTAATGCTTTCGAGAAGCAATTTATTCCTTTCAGTATAAACTATCTAGACTTCAGCTCAGAGAGCATTTAGAGGTCATATACATTTTCCTGTAACTCCTTAGGTCAACACTCCCAGCTGAGTTTATATCAGCATTTCTGAATTTCAGAGGCATGATTCTTCCTCACATCCACAGGAAGAAATTTCAAAATACTGTCATGAAATTCTCAGTCACTGATACCTGGTTTTGTCCTAGCTGCATACATCAGATCAACTCATGAAAGTTACTACCTAAGGGAAAAGAAAAATTAATTAGACATATTATATACATATCTTTTAATAGTGAATATTCACAAAGAGAAAGGTGTCTTGGATTGTTTGGCTCATATTCCTCAATTCTGAGTATAATTTCGGTATAATTTTGGCAGCTACCTGCTGAAGAGGTGTAAGGAGATTTTTCCTCTATGCAGATTCTTCTTGCAGCAGCAAGTATTAGTATAAAATTTCTCTTACCTGACTTTAATCTCTAAAAGTTCAAAGATCATTGTGTAGGTTAAGTTAGTTGTTGGCTCTCCTGCCATCAGTGCAAAGAAATAGATGGGGTAAATCTCTGTTTGGACAACCCTGTATTAGAGACTTATATTAAGAAAGAAGGAATCAGGAGGTACCTGTGTCTTCACATCACCTGTATCTAAGTTACTAACTTAGGTTAGCCTTTGACTTTGAGACAGCAAAAGTTAAATAAGATGTCTGCTCCTCCAGAACAATCTGCTAAGTGAAAAAATTGGCATAATTTAATTTGGCAATTTACATGTCTCAAAATTAGAAAGAAGTGGATTGATGGGAATAGAGAAGTACCCTGATAATGATGGAAGTGACCTCTTGGCAGATCTTCCATAAAGTATTGCTCAAGTTCCTCCTGGGACAACTTCAAATGAAGTAACTTGGCTGGTCTCCAGAAAATTTTGCAATGTATTAAGATGGGCTAGCCATCCTCTCATGCCTCTAAATTCAATACACTTAATTATATAAAAATATTGATGTTTTTAAGGCTACATAAACAAATCCAGAAGTGATTCAACTTACACCAAAGTAAAAAATAAAAAATTTGTTTCTTTTCAACTTTAAAGAACCTGTCCTAAATCCTAAATCCAACACAAAATATAAGGCAGAATTTGTAAAATCATCTCTGTGGTAGAATAACCTTGTTTATGTCATCTTAACAAAGGGACAAATAATACTGAATTCTTGAAAAATATAAATGAACCATGGTTCTCAGTGGGCTCTAAAGTGAATTTTTTGCAAGAAGAAGGTGGGATTTCTAGAAATGAGTGAATTACATGAAGGAAATTTACCAGCAGTGATTTTTCTCTCACTTATTTCAACGAAGCGTTATCTCTAGGCTCAGAAGAAGGTGAAAAGGACTTAAAACTTTTGAGCTGAACAACAACCTCTTTCATCATCTAAAACTTGCCTACCACTGATGCTGATTTCCCTTCCATGCACCACCTGCATTCATGCACATTTTGTCAGATGTTCTGATGTGTGAACACAGACTTCTAAACTGCATGTGACAAATTACAGGAAATGGTATTTGTGATTTCTGTCATGCCGGAGTAAGGTGTGATCAGTTTAAATATAGTTAAGATGAGCAGAGTTTGTTCTTTCTTGTTTGTAACCTGCCTGAAACTGGGATCACTGTAGGGTTGCACAGAGTACCTAAATTCCTATTCTAAGAACACAGCAACATGTACTCTTATTCTGTAAATGCTGCATGTGGCTTGTAACATTTGCTGTTTCTCTTCTGTTGATTTTACAAATTTTGACTATGATTGTAGGCAGGCAATAAGAGGTATACACAGCAAAGCAAACCTTACATTATCCTCAAAGCCTGTGAAATAACTCCATTGTTCATTGTGCTCTGTTGAGTTTTAAACTGCTTTAACTCTGAACTAGGGGCCTATGATCCCACTGCCCACTCCTGGGGCATCCTGCATCGTGGGCACTACAAGCTGGTGTTCTAAAAGCCAGCCTTGACCATCACTGACAAAACATCGATTAATGGCCAAGTGTGACAGTGCCACACCTAACGAGGCAGAGAAGCTCACACCATCTTGTGCAGAGCACTAAGTCTGCTGCCCAGTGTAATCAATGGCATTAGGCTGGCTTTTGTTTTTATAACACTGACCGAGACAAATGAGCTGTTCTCTACCCCAGGAAAAATATGTGATTCGGATTCTGTACATCTCCTGTGAGCAGAGCCATTGTATTGACATGTGTTTTTAAGCAGCTTTCCATCCTGTTAAGCAAAGGTTCCTGACTGCTCATTTAGGGTCTCATAGTAACGTTCCTTAAATAAATGCTGTTCATATTTGTCCATTATTTAAACTGTTTGTACAACTGTTTCTGATACTGGAGTATATTTTTGGGACACAGACTTCTTAGCAAAAAAAGATGTTGAACCTGAGTTCTTGCCAAAATTTTGTACGAAGTTTCACCCACTGGATCATTTCCACAGTCCCACATGTGGTGATTCTCAGCAGATAATAGAGATGTGTACTGTGCATGTTACCCTAAGAAACCTGTCTCCCTGTTACATATCTTTCCCATTCTTGAAAGCTGTTGTCATGTCAGATGTTTCTAGCTATGACAGTTCCTCTTTCCACAATTAAAAATGCATACTCCTAATCTCTTTTAACTATGATGTTTACTTCTTCCCATGGTCTCCTTCTTAGGATAGCATTCAGAAAGGAGAAGCAATTTATCCACCTCTTTTCATGTGATTCCAACTACTAAAACTTTGCAACAGACCTTCAGCTGTTATAGGGAGAGTTTATATACAGACAATTATAAAGAGTTCTAATAACTCCATTTAATATTCCCAATTTTGTTTATTCCGATCATACTAGAAATATGCATACGCATGTTAACATAAGACATTATTTTGTTAACAATTCAGTGCAGCAGAAAAGACCCCTCTCCAGACTTGACAGGAAAGTTATAAATCCCTTTGTATCTTCAGAAATTAGGAATGGTATATAAGACAATCCACATTTCTACAAACCATCTCACAGTGCTGACATTTCTGCCATCCCTAGTATCAACATAAGCTGGTTGTGAGCATTTAGCAAGCAGATTACCTATGCCTCCTCTGTTTCTCTAACGAGGGCTTCAAGAGGGTGGTTCCCTTTAAGCAGGCTCTAAAACAACTATCATAGATGTCATATCTTTTTTTTTTTTTCTGCTACAGAAGTCTTAAAGTATATGGATAACTCTGTGAAGTAATGATTTGTCTTACTTCTTATTCTGAGCATTTACTGATACATTTTTTAATCCTGGGGTGGCAAAAAGCCTGCTTGTTAGTAACAGCTTCTGAGAGATGATATCCTTTTTAACTCTGCTATGTTTCCTGTAATTTTTCCCCCAAATGACAAGCTAAGAAGTTTGCTCAGGCTGATGCTGATTTGTAAAGGTCCCCTGTAAAGAATAATGCAGTGTTGTTCCCTTGATGCATCTCCAGTAGTTACTCCGTGTACTTTAACGCATTGGAACACAGAGAGCACTAGGAAAACTGGCTACTAACCATCAACTTCAAGGATTTATCCTTACATGAAGTTTTCAGGCATTTTTTTTCAGAGTGAAATGAAGGGTTTCTAAACCAACCTAAAAAAAATATTTACTTGCTGGAATGTTGTCATATAGTCTGAATTAGAGGTTTAACACCTCTCTTTAGTCAACAGAGTGAACCAGTCTCTTCCATAAATTATTGGTATTTAGGAATCACTGCTCTGTTTCGCACAAGTCCCAAGAAGGTCTGTGCCACTCCTCTACTTACTTTAGAAGAAGTACACAGAAATTAAGTCAGATAACTTAGCAAAGTTAGATACTTAAAGTTAGGATGAGTGACTATTTTATTGTATTTCAGCCTAAAATAACCATCCTTAACCCTGTAAAAATATACTGTGGGTATTTGCTTTTTAAAATCACTGCAGTAACTGAAATGGTCTGCTGGAGCTGCATCCTCTCCATATTTTATTTATTATTTCCCTTTTACTGCAGATGAAATTATTTACAAAAAGAAGTTTGCCAGAAGTGTTTTAGTGGTTTAAGCAGGAAATCTGACTCTTTAAAAGCACAGCCGAGGTGCTGCTTTTAGGTGTGGTGTTTGGCTCTTGCCTGTAATCCAAGAGCTGCTGTATAAGAAAACTCAGGTAGGAAGCAAACATTTTCCTTAAGCTCTGTTTCAGTGTCACTGCATTTAGTGTACTTTCATGAATGAGACAGATTTAAGCAACGCAAAATCCTCAAAATTATTTTCTAGGTACTTTTGATGTAATAATTTTTTTAAAGAGCAGTGAGAGAAACATCTCTGTGTTTCTGTTGTTAGTTTTCAGTGCTTGGAAACCAGCTCTGAGCTAGTGGAGAGCTTTATAGTTCTTGCATCCAGTTGTTTATCGCATTTTAAAGTGTCTGTTATAGTACTTAACTTCAAGAAATTCTACCAAATTGTTAAAGAAAGCTACCATAAAGCACTTCTTCAATGTTGTCAGTGTTCTACATTTACACGTGCCTTTAGGAAAGACTGTTTAAATTTGATACATAAAACTTGATATGAAAAAGAGATTTATGTGCCAAGTGATAAAAATGTTGCCGCTTCTTGCAGTGCTGTACTTTTTGTGCCGTGAAGGGGGTATTTGATGAACCCTGCCAGCAGCAAGGAAATGTGGCCATTTTTAGGCACAGAACCCTTGGCCTGGTGACAGATACTGAGGGAAGTGGTGCTGAGGCGAATGCACAGGTGGTTTGGGAGGGAGTTACATTTGTCTAAGAAAACCATTTGCTTAGGGTGAGTTCAGCTCCCTGTGCTAGTTGAGACATATTTAGAAACCTGATAATACTTGAGGCCAGTTGTTGGTAAAGCTAAGCTTCAGGCAGGAGATAACTTCTCCTTTTTTATTAGGTATCTCCTAAGAGATAAGGAAGGATATGAAGATCACTCTGCATCTTCTAGGCTGGGCTGGAAGCACTTTTTGAAGCAAGTATGCATGAGCCTGTACACAGCCAGTACAAAGAAGTGACAAGGAAACCACATGTGACCTGTGCCAGCCTCAGCTAGCCCTCTTGCCAAAGAAGATTTAGCCAGGTACACAAAAAGGCCCCGCATTTTACTCCCGTAAGTTGTTTCATGGGGATTTTAAAATCCAGAATAAACTACACTGTTGTGATTTACTTCATCTGTGAGCACAGTGCATCGGCCCTTGGGTTTTACACTGGTGCAGCTACGCTGGCACAAGCTTTGTGCCAGGAACAAGGACAGCCGTGGTTGTGTTTCCATCTGTGAAAGGTAAAGCAGGACAGGAACCTGCAGTAACAGTAGCAACAAACTGAGTTGTGTAGATATAAATGTAAAAATTTCCCCTGTGCTTGTAACCAAATACAGCCACTTTCCAGTGCAAACAAAACCAAAGTAATCTAGTGGATAGAAGTGATTTCAGTCCAATGCTGAAAGTTGGAAAAAAAGGGATTGAACATTTCCCTGTGATCTGAATATTGCAGTTGGCTTAATGGATCACAGATGGGTTGTTTACGTAAAAAAAAAAAAAACAAAAAAACAAGAGTGTTCATACAGCATATACAGCCCCACATTATTCACTATTATATGGAATAATTAAATGGATACATATATTTTTAATCACTCCTTTATGAAAATATAAGGCGTTTTTTACATTTTAAGGCTGTATGTTAAATAGTGTAACTTAAGTGTTTGGGGGAAAAATGTTAGATGGAACGTCTCTCATGATCTTTATGCATATATTGAACCATATCTCTCATGAGTAATTCCTGTGTTGCTTGTGACAGCCAGGTGTCAGCCACCGCCCAGGTGAACTGCAGTGAAGAATCCCAATGATAATCATGGAGGTTAGTGTCCAGTTCACAGAGACAAACACCGTGTATGATCATTTTTCAGAGAATAATAGGAATCTGTTATATATATAGCTCTGAAAAGTGAAATAAGTAAGCCAAGACTCTCTTTTAAGCTCATCTGTCAGTACCATTCTAGTTAATACTGATCTGCATAATTAATTTCTGTGCCAATACACTGCAACTGTAAGTACCACTGCTGGAAGTAGGCACCCTTAATGTGTTTTGGATATGTGTTTAAATTCTGTTTGGTATTGATCCACACTTAGTTGATTAAATTATCTTCAAATTATCGGTTAAACATATTTAGCCTTGCGTAGGTTGCAAAACCACGAAGTTACCCTGTTTTCTCATCTGCAGAACCGCTTTTGAGTTAATGATGTGTAAACACTACAGTGTCAGGAGGGGAAAAGAAACCCCAAACTCCTATGGTATGAGGAGATCAACTGTAAAGACAGGGCAAATACATCTATTTGTATATATAAAATATATTTGTGTGAAGCTGGCGCAGTCGGGTGTCCGTCTGTCCGTCTGCCCCCGGGCAGCTCCGCGCCGCGCGCTCCCGGCCCGCGCGCACCGGCGGCACCCCGCNGGGGCCGCGGGCAGCTCGTCCCGGCTCTGTTCCTTGGGCTGTGTCTCCGCTCCCAGGTTGCCTGCGGCGCACAGACGACGGCACTGCTGCGGGAGGGGCGTGGGGCGTGCCCACTCTTCCTCAGGCCCTGCCGGCATCCGAGGGATGGACGGGTGTCTGTGTTTGTACCGAGTCAGCTCGGGCTGTGAGCGGACAGGCAGCGCTGCACTCGAAAGACATGCTCCTGTCGCATTTAAATATGGTTGGATTATGAAATGCCCTTACGTTTTTCAGATATATTAGTGCAGACGTGCAGTATTTGTATAATTAAACGTGAACTGGACAGTCAGCCTTGTCTCCATCCCTGGGAAGGTGATGGAACAGATCATTCCAGATGTCGTCACCAAGCATGTAGAAGAAAAGAAGGGCATCTGGAGTAGTCAGCGTGGATCTACCGTGGGGAAATCAATAGCTGCCTATCATGGCATAGCAGGATGGATCAGTGAGGGGAGAGCAATGGGTGTTGTCTGTCTTGACTTTGCAAGGGTTTTGCCCTGTCTCGCATGATATCCTTGCAGGTAAGCTCAGGAAATGGGTTTAGATGAATGGACAGTGAGGTGGATCAGGAACCGGCTGAATGGCAGAGCTCAGAGTGATCAGCGCAGCAGGAGGCCTGTAGTCTGTGGCATTCCCTGGGGATCAATAGTGACTCCACTCTTACTCAGTTTGTTTATCAACGATCTAGACAATGGGATGGAATGTACCCTCAGCAAGTTTTCTGGTGGTACAAGACTGGGGGAGTGGCTGATACAGCTGAAGGCTGTGCTGCCATTCAATGGGACCTTGATAGGCTGGAGAGTTGGGCAGAGGGAAACTTAGTGAGGTTCAGCAAGGGCAAAGTGTAGGGTCCTGCACCTGGGGAGGAATAACCCCAAGTACCAGCACAGGCTGGGGACTGACCTACTAAAGAGCAGTTCTGCTGAAAAGGACCTGGAAGTCGTGGTGGGTGACAAACTATCCATGAGCCAGGAATGCCCTTGTGCCAAGCAGGGCCAATAGTATCCTGGGGTGCATCAGTAGAATGAAAATCTAGTGAAGTATAAACATACTTAGTTTTTCATCTATGTCAAGTTTTACCAAAATAAAATGTATGTATTGTCCTTAAACACATTATAACAAAATATGGTACAGACAAAATTTTTAAAGACATTTACGGTTTAGGGATGTTTCCAGCTCTTCAAGGTCTGTGTACTTTTCTTCTGAATGTTTTTTGGGTCTCACTGTGCCAACTTATGCTAGGAAGTGATATGCTGTTGACAGATGGAGTCCAAACAATTTTCAGAATTGATTGCATGGGGAAATTAAGAGACACCCTCTAGTGATGGTTATTTTCTTTTACAGAAGCTCATTTTCCAAGAATAAACAGAATATCTCAACAGTACTCTTCAGGAAAAAACTAGTTGCTAGTTTCCCAGTGTGATGTTTTGTTTTCCAAAGTATTTTGCTCTGTTACTTCTGCTTCTGAAATACCTGTAATTTTGCAACTTTTATGCGATCAAGTGAAAAGTACAGCGTGTGGTATTCTGGATAGACTGTAGCAGTGGTTTATTTATTTGTGGTATAATTTATCCATCTGTTTGGCTGATTTCTTTAAAATTGCATCTCACATTTTGAGAAAGACTACACCTTGAGCTGAAGCCTTCATGCATCTATTCAAAACTTATTTCAATTCCCTCCACCTCTCCAGGATTCACTTTGACAGATTTATAAATAATTTAAATTTCCATGTTCTATATATTAAAGTTTTGAATATGCTGACACTGCTATTGTGTTGCCCAGTTATAAAGTAAGAGTAGATTTGAGTTTCTCACTCCTTTGTTAGAGCGATGATCTGTGTATGAATTTCTGATTATCATTTTCTTGCTAAGTGATAACTAACCATTTTAAAAAAAAAAGGTAATATCCTCCTGCAGTTTTCCACGTGCCATTGAAAAGTTCTGCATTGTCTGTTTGCTCCACTATCTTGTTTTGGTTTTATTTTAATGCCTGTGATAATGCATCACCTCTATTCTGAGGCCTTTCTCGTTTGTCACAGTTGTCACCATTTTATGTTAAATTTGTGGTGTTAAAAGTATACACATCCACACACTGCTTTTTTCAAGAAAAGATAGCTGTATTTTAACGCAAGTGGGAAGTAGATAATGTTTCTGGAATCATCAGTTTGTCACGTCCCTCAAATAGGTGGTTTATTTTCTTCTAGCATGGAATGATTATCATTCTCGGCCCACTGTGGCAACCTTTTCTTGAAACATGTCCATCAACTACTTCTTCACCTAATATTCAACATAATCTCTGTACTAGTCTTTTCAAGCATTCAATCAGTCTCTACTATTTTTTAATGCAATCTGTTTGCAGAAATTCAGTATCTTACTCTAATCCAATTATATGTGTGCTTAATGCCTTTACATCTTTCTTAAATGGAACAACGTGGCTATATGTCAGTCCACTAGTCAGACTAGAAAATAAGAGTTTCAAAAGAAGAATTGCTTTAAATAAAAAACCCATGTCTGATAGTTATTACCTTGTGAAGCCAGCATAACTGCAGTGTTGCTGTATCTTTTTCTTCATTGTTGGGTTTTTGTCTTACTATGCATTTATGCAGTTGTTGTATCCATGAAAAATACAGTAGTGTTTCTAGGATCTGTGCTGAGTTACCATTCCCTATTTTCATTCAAGTAACTGATGCTTGGTCACAGTGTTAATATCTGTCTTCTGCCTGGTTTCTGCATTCTTTGAGATACTTGCAGAAGTTCTGAGTCTGTGTCAGTGCAGAGAGCTTTGAAGCCACATGGAGATCCAGTGGGTTTGGGCCCCTCTGAGTGCAGATGAAATCAAGGGAGAACATTTTACTAGATGACATTTTGAGGTTCTCAGGTTTAATTTCAGTTTGACTGTCCAGCAAACTTGTTAGGTCTGCCCGACATAAAATATGGAGCACTGTAGGACAGTGACACTACCAATGTAAAACATGGTGTGGATTTTTTTCGTACAGGCTCGTAATGGTGATCCTGCGAAGTAATGTTTTCGTGGATATCAGTTTTAGTTTGTTCACATCAAAGATATATTTTGAAGTTGAGCACATCTTAGTTGGCTGTAGAGCCCATTCATGTAAGCAGAGCAATAGCGTATGTCCAGAGAAATAAAGTAACAAAACCTTTTTTTTTAATATGGTCATTTTTAAAAAAAACTACAGTATCTCACTGTATTTGATGCAACTACCAAAGCCTTAAAGTGGTTTTCACTATATATAGAAGAGATAATGACCCTGTTATCTCAAGGAACTGATTAATTAATAAAGAATTCTACATACAGAGCATAAGTTCTCATGCTTTATGAGGTGCTTAAAGTAGTGGCAGATTTTTTCTGCCCTAATTTTGCATGTTTACACTGTTCACCTGGCTTGTCTGGAAATGTTTACAGACAATTGTAAAAGATTTCAGAAGATCCTCTAATCTGTTGCTTTCTAGTTTTCATTTATTAGAATGGAATTTAAATGATGCATTTGCTACAATGAAATAGAATGTGTTTTTGCATGCTAACTGAACAGAATAAAATGGTAGAAAAAATTCACAGGAGGAAAAGCAAAAGGTAACTCTAGACCAGCTTCTTCCTTGAAGTATTTTTTCTAAGTCTTGATACTTGGGTTTGGTGGAGGTTTTTTTGGTTGATTGAGTTTCTTTGAGGATTGGGGTTTGTTTGTTTGTTTGTTAACTTAAAAGCTTGAACTAGTGAAGGTTCCGTAACTGTTTAAGGGACTCAGTTCCAGTGCTAGAATACCCCAAAAGTTAAATTTTTTTCCAGTGTGTACCCACCTTTCATACTGCAATTAAAGTTCATCACTTCCATCTCCAGCAGACAGAGCCTTTCTTCTGTGTGCCACATTCTTTCGTGAGCCTAAAGTTTTAAAAATTGCTAAAGTTTTTTTCTCAATTCTAAAAACTTTTCAAAGGCTGTCTTTGAGCAAATGTGACTTTCCAAGAATTCTTGCTTGTGTGTTCTGTATACAGATAAACACTGTTGCACCATTCAAATCATTAATAAATGTTTTAAAGGTGTTAGATTGAGGTAGACCTGAAAATTCCTGCAAAATAGGGGGTTTGCACTTTGCACCTTGTTCATTCTTTTGAAAGTTCCCAAATGCAATTAATATTTCTTTTCTACAGATACAGGCAGTAAAGTGTATAATTTGGAAATCTGAGAATTCTCCCAAATCTCTTGATGATTCTGAGTAGAATCAGTAGTACTGAGGTTTATCTTAATGTATTTTTCTTTTCTAAATGTTGGTGGACTAAAAGTGTGCTTAAGCATTTCTTACAGTGGTTCGTAGTATATAATGAAAGGTAGATCTGTTGCTGTTTAAAGGCATTTAAGTGATACTTTGTAAGGACTGGATTCCAAAAAATGTTTCATTCATTCAGAATTTCTCATGCAAGTTCTTTCTGTTGGAACATGGGACTGTGGTATAAATGGTTTTATTTTCCGTACATTTCTTTCAGAAAGTACTTAATTTAAACATATTGCCATTTTTTCTCTCTTTCAGAGTTGCCACCTGTTCCTTCTACATCACGGACAAGTTTTGCAGAGCTTTCTGTTAGGCAGCGAATGAGAGAGAAACTAAAAGCAGCAAGGGTAAGAATCCTTCAGAAGTCCTGTTTGCTTGACCTCAGTCTTATAAGGAACACCCAGTTCATTTTACTTGCTTTGTGCTATGTGAATTTGAGTTGGGATATCTGCTTTTTTATTTCTGAAGCTGAAAGAGTACTCAGTTCATCAGTACAGTTACATTCTGTATTGCTATTTTTTTTCTAAAGTATATATTTAATTTGTTTATAGTAACATAAAAGGTATCATTGTTTTGTAATTCAATGATACAATCATTGCAAGTTCCTTCTGTGCTCTGTCAAAAAATTTCTTTCACTATTTTGAAAGCAATGGATTTCTTTGTACGTTTACTGTACAATTTAATAAGGCATATTAATATATGGATCTGGAAAATCACTTAAGCTGATTTTATAATTAAAAGATTCCGTCCCTAACACAAACATAAGTAAGTGTTGAGTTCCTGGGAATTATTGTAGCTTTGATCTGTTTCTGTTACAGCTAAACAATTTTTTCGTTTGTTTGCTTAGACAAAAGCTGAAATTACTTTATCGCAAGAAGACCCCAGTCCACAACCAAGGCATTTGAAAGGCATCAGAGAAAGAAAATCAGAAGTCAGACTGGATAAAACGGTAAAAATGTGCATTGTATCTTGCTATTCTTATAATAAGAAAATTAATGTGAAACATGAAAAAAATCAGTCTGCACACTCTTGAAGATCAATTTCATTTATCGGAATTATACTACTGTTTGAATTAGTAACTAGAAAGGAACCATTCTGATTATTGTTTTTATTGTATATATTTAACAGTAATAATTTGCCTACATTGTAGTATGGACACCATGTGAAACTTCTGTCATTTTGAGGTTCATGACTTTTGTTGCTTAAGCTGCCTTGAAGTATTTAAAATTTGCTGTAACAGAAAGGACCACTGTAACAGAGCTTTATATAAATTTGCACAGTGCAATTGCTAAATGCTGGATATTAACTTTATGCCATTGTATTTTATTGTATTTCCTTGTTACTATTTTATATTGAGGTTTTTTTGGATAAGCATGTTCTTTGTTAGAAAATTAATTTTGAATTAAAAAAGCAACAAAGGCTCTGCCTGTGCAGAACTGGCACTCATATTCTTCAGAATTCACAAAGAGATTGCTTGCCTATGGAAAATGTGTTCCAAAGAATGTGTTACTCCCAGGAAATAACAGCATATAGCAGTAAAGCCTTTATATGGAATTCCAAATAGTATGATTTAGCCTGGCTAAATCACTTGTCTAGGGGAGAATTGCCATTTCATGTACATTGTGGGAAGATTCTTGGCAATGTTATCTTATGATAAGTAATTATTACAGCTTTCAGTGAAGTAGTACTGTTTTAATATATTTGTATTAGGAAAATGCAGAAGTGCTAACCTTATTAGAGTTGTTTATTAATTTTATATAAGGTATATATGAAACCTTCCACATGTTGGTTTTGTTTCTTGTACTTATTTACATTCATGAGGTATTGTTTTGTTGTTAAACAAGTGGCCAACAGATTGACAGAGTTTGAGATTTTCTTTTCGATATTATTATTTTGAAGTATAGGTGTAATAGAAGTAAACTTGAGAAGTGTCTCCCTTTAATCTAACAATTCAGGCCACAAGGCGGAAGGACAGATAGAATGGAAAAACAGATAGAATGGTAGATGTGTTTTTGTTGGTTGAGCCTGATGAAAATCGCTTTGAAGCACTTAAATGAACTTGCTGAAGCAACCTTAGAACCAGTGACCTTTACAGTGATCTGTGTGTAGGGACAGATAAGGCTTCAGAGAACTGGGAATTGATAAACATGATGCCTCTTTTCTTGAAAAGGCAGGGGCGTGTCACCCATGGAGTTAGAGAGTAGCCTAGCAATAATTCTTTGAGAGAATAAAATAAATAATGAAGTTTGTATTTCAGCACCCAAGCAACGAACACCACCTTTTTTAAACAATACCAGAGAGGTTTTCCTGATTGCAGCAGGGATTGTCCGAGAAGCTCCCTGGTTCCCTTACCTGGGCCGCAGTCCCTGCCAGCAGCACCCCGACACTGCTGCCCAGCTGGAGCTGTGCCCAAGGGGAGGGTTTGCCGTTGCTGCCTCTTTTCTCTCCCTTTGGACATCAGCATGTGATTGCTTGTGTTCAGGAGTGCAGAAGCAATGATCCTGTCAGCAGTGAAGACAGCTACTGTCATTTAGGAAATGAACCGTTTCTTCATACTCTACAGTCTATTTCTTGACCCAAAGGAATTAAATAACAGTTAGATGTACCCTTGTAAAATAAATATGCAATCAATTTGTTACCATGGTGGCAGTGTTTCTCTTTTGTTATTTTTTTCTGTAAAAATGAAATATCTAATAACTCTAGTCAACTGTTTGTATTTTTTTATGATTCACTAAATGTACACTTAAACTTATGTATATGTTTTTATGCAGTCTGATAATGATAAACTCAGGGAGATGCAAGAGGATGAATCACACTTACCATCAAAAGTAAAGTTTCGTGATTCTGTAAAAAAGCTTAAGCAAAAGTCAACAGTAAGTACCAATTCCTCCATTTCAATAATGAATTAATTTAACCTTTCTATTGGCTTCATGATTCTGTTTGAAGAAGCAGACAGAACTCAGTCTTAAACAGTGAAGAAGGTTTTATTTAATTTAAAAATTCACAAGCAGTATATGCCAACAATCTAAATATATAAAAGGAACCTTCATCAAATATAAGAATGGCTTTGGATCATTTGATTAAAAAACCCAAAAAACTCTAGTAAATCCATCTGGACACAATTAGTGGAGTTTGCAGGAAAAATGTGTCTTCTGTTTAAATCCTGTTTATTGAATGCCACCAGTTGGCAGTTAAAGCATTTTACAGACTAGTATATTCATGTTTATTAGCCACAATGTACTACTGTTAATTCTTTTCTTAGAGGATTCATCCTAAAGCTAAAGGGTCCTGGGTTCTTCAGAGGCAAAAGGCCATTAGAAATTTCTCTTCATATGATTTACCTGGATATCTGCATATGGCCAGAATTTAAACTTTGGTGTTTCTGATTCACAAATGGATTATATTTAAAACAATAAGCATGTTAAAATTAGACCAGGTAGCCTTTTAAATAAAACTTTGCAAGAAATGTTCAATGAAATATATAGCAATAGGGAAAGTTTCACATATCATGTACGCATTTCAGTTAGCTTCAGCATTTGAGTGAGTTCTGTTTGAGCTAAAATAATAATTATCTTGTAACAAATGTTTATACATACTGCTGTTTCATATTATTAACGGGAAGATTTATTCACTTGCCCTAATTTTCTTAAAAATGCCTTAATAAAGTATCTTTGTCTTCTTTTTTTAGTTCCAGAATGATTTTCCTTCTGAGGAAGAAGCGTATAATTTCTTTACCTTCAATTTTGATGCAATACCAGAGAAAATGAAAGCTGGAGCCAGGAAGAAGAATGGATTAAATGAAGAAGAGGATGTAGAAGAGGAATGTGCTGAAACTCATGAAGATGAACAAGAGGAGGATGAAATGGTGTGAACTGTAGGATAAATGTTCATATTTTTTATTCGGACTTCTGTTAATTTTGTTAGTCTATACAAAATGGCATCTTTGGTTTCCTTAAAAATTGTCAAAGTGTACTTTCTCAAGAAACTTTCTTAAGAAATAGACAAACTAACAGAGATGTTTGCACTTAACCTATAGGATGAAGACGCACGCTTAGTTAAAGATGATGAGTTATTCATAGGGCAGACAGATGAAGATCTTGTAGTAATGAAACCTGTTGATTGTGAAAGCTACTCTGAGCAGCTGAAAAGGGAAAAAGAATTTCTCTTCATTCCCAGCATGTTACCAGGTATGAAGATTGTGCTTATGCGTTTAGTTCCTGGATTTTTGCATAGCATGGCACCCTTTGATCTGCTGAATAAATCTTGTATTGACTGTCTCTGGCAGCAGAGAGATGTTTAATTGTAGCTCTCGGACACTGATCATCCAGTCGAGTCTGAAAAGGTCTGACAGAATGGATTAGCTGGGAGTGCGCACACCTCAGCAGGTCATCGCCTGCTACACTGGCAGATGTACTCAGGGCACCTCAGTTGCTCAGGGCTAACTTCCTCACTGCTGGCTGTAGAAAGTGCAAGGTGCTGGCCCCTCTTCTGCTGTTACTTAATGTATGCAGCCCGTTACAGGAACACACATTTAGGTACTAAGGGTGGCTCATGCACTGTACATTATAACTTACATTATTTATTCACTTGGCTACGTCTGCAACTTCTTCCCTGTGGCAAGTTTGTCATGAGTCATGCAACTAACATAACGATTTTAGTGATTCAAGGGGCTATTTTCGCAAAATCTGAGTTTGTGAATTGGAAATAGATAGTCAACACTGATCATGTCTCTGACCTTTTTGCCTTATTCCCACAGAACTACAAAGTCCTAAAAAATTGCTTAGTAATATCACTTGCTATTTAATATTTGAACTGGAAGAAACAGAAACAAGTCTCCCAGTGGTATATATCAGAATGGTACCAGTACAGCTTGCAGTGCAGTGTCAAAATATTTGACATTGTGTGCCTCTGTTTTTTCATGTCTTGTCATTTAGTTCTGACTACTTCCTGTGTGATCCACTGTGTTCTGATTTAGGGGAAAACTTTTATGGTAACCCTCAGTATAATCCCTCCCTGTTTTGAGATTGCATCTTGAAAAATACTGAGTCCTTACACACAGTAAAACAGCCTTGCAGGCAGGTCCTTAGAAAGAATTCCACCTGCTGTTATTTGGCTGACATAATTCTTTATGCATATTCTATATTTTGTATGAGACTAGCTTAAGCAAACTTTTTGTTAACAGTAGGTCTGATTAATCTGAAAGTTTCACTTTCCATTGGAAAGGCTTAGAAATGCTTCTCTAGTCAGTTGCTGCTCAAGGTTTCTTACACGGTTGTGTAAGCAACCAGTAATGCTAAACTCCACTAAGTAACTTGAAGTATTTTTTGGTAAGGAAATTTTTAATTATCGGTTTATTAGAATTGTGACACTTCGTGACACTTTTATGAGAGATCTGTCTTGATTAAGATAAGGACCTGTTTTAATTCTATATTTATTTCTTTTTTTCCTATGTGGAAAAATACTTCTGACAGCATACTCAATATGCAGTGCCATTCATTTTAAGAAGTAACAAACTAAAACTACAGTTACAAGATATTTTATATGGTTTTCTCTTTAATTTCTCATTAGTGCCTGCTTCTGAGAAGATGCCTAGAAATATGCAGCCCAGGTACCTTGAGGAGGAAGGTCTTTACACTGGAGAAAGGCCCTTTGTATCACAGTCTAATCAAAATATTTTAGAAAACAGAATACTCAGACAGGACCGAGTAAGTCACTGCTACCTTTTTAGTTGTAACTTTTATTAGTATTTTATTTATCTTTATAAGTATCTTATTTTCGTTACAGTTAAGTAAGTGAATGGTCATGCTAATATGAGGCTTTCATCTTCAAAATGTTTAGCAGCATCAGATGTTGGGAAATACAGATTTTTGTAGGAATGTATTTTTAGGGTAACCCCATTGTCAGAACTGGGTCTTAAAAAACTGGTTTCTTTTAATGGCTCTGCTTGTAGCCTGCTGGGGAACAAATCACTGATCAGTCTGTAAGGCTAATTAAATATTGGTGTAGATTATCAGAGAAGTTTTATAATCCTTTCAGATTTTTAAGAATATCTTATGGAAAGATGTGAGAAAGTGGTTTGGATATATTTTGTCCTACTATATTATCTTCCTGCACACAGTAAAGTGTGTATTGTTCAGTATAGACTTAAACTCCTGGGCAGCAGCTGCCCTTTATATTATATTTTTTTATGATTCTTCATGTGCTTTTGTGAATCAGATTTGGAACACTTGGATCTAAAATTTTTGAATGTTCAGTTTCAACTCATTTAGTTTTCTGGTTGACTTCATGGTATTACCACATCAACATTTGGCTCAATGGTCAGACTAAAACAGGTATGGAATTAACAGGGTAGGCAGTATCCTTGGACAGCTGCACTGGTTTAAGCTATGTTTGAATCCAGTTAATGAGAACAGAGGGATGAATTAGGACAATGTTGGATATGTGAAGCCATTGATAGCAATTAGTGTGTAAAATACTTACCTAATGTGCTTTCATAGATGCTGTGTAAGTTGTTCAGGTTGTGGACTAGAAGATTTGAGAGATGCTTTGATAAATTATCTGACCTGCCATTTAGCCCTTGTGTAAAACAAGACTTACATTTTTTCAATTTAAGTGATTTAAGAAAATAACATTTAAACAATTGACGTGTAGATTTTATTTTTCTTTCAGATCTGTAACACTGAATGTTGAAGGAAAAATAAATCAGTATAATCAAAGTTTGAGCAATGTCTTGGTCTTTTAATGTCAAAACTTACCCCTGGTATATTTGAAGATTTCATTTTGGTGTATTAGGAAAGTTTTGGTTATTTCAGTCACAAACAATTCATAGTCACCTTTTATTCTGTATTTTTATAAGAATTATGATTTTGCAAGTAATTCCTTTCTAAAGTAAGAAACAATATATAATTTTGTTTTCCTTTGTAGGGGAAAGAGTGGTTTGGTGATGATGGCAAAATCTTAGCATTGCCTAATCCAATTAAACAGTCTTCTACTAGGCCTCCAATAGTTTCACTTGAAGAAGGCATTGCACCAGAACTTGAAACGGTGTATAGAAAGGTAGGCATATTTCATATATGTGGCTTCTGAGACCCAGCATCCCAGTTCTTCTGCACCAGAAACCATGGTGACCTGAAGGGTTTTGTGCTAAGAACCATGACTATTGACTATTTTTTGTGATTTCACATCTGTTCTATAAATCAGTTTTACTTTATTAAGTAAAGTAAATTTTGCATTTTTTCCTGTAAAAATGCATACAAAAGGCTGAAGAGTTTAGCTGGTAGTGCTGGTTTAAATAGTAAAGTGTCAGCCCATGACAAACACCTTAAAGTCTGTGGGTCACTGGGATCGTTGTGAGGCTCCCTTGGATATTCTCATGCCAAAGTAAGGTAGTTCCTATATTAGTGTATCTATAATGTTTGCTGATGTAGACAGCAACTAATTTTGAGTTATGTAGCATCAATTCAGATATTTTTGGGAGGTTGTGGGGGTTTTTTCTTTGTTGTTTTTCTTATTTGTTTTGTTTTGTTTGCAGGGTTTTTTGTGGTTGTTTTTTTCCAGTCACAGCATAGCTACTCTGGCAAACAGCAGTTTCAATGTGCAATCAGTATAAATCAAAATAAGTTTCAATTAAAACCATTCAGCAAGCTTGAAACAAGCTTTAACTGTACTGCTTGTTAGAACTCTATTACCCTCTTGGAAAAGCTGACTTATAAGACTTCTAAAAAGAGTGCTCTTTCGGGACACACAAGTGTTTCTGACTGTTGTTGATACAGATTTAAATGTGGCCCTTTAGTTGATACTGGTGATAAATATGCAATCCACAGGCTGCGTCGAGTACCACAGATCTATGCAGGGTGCTTCTGCAGGCAGGAGGAATTTACTGTTTAGATCATGTAAAGATAGGCCAAGAGAGCTTATGTTTCAAGAATGCTGTGTTTACATGAACAGTGACATAGAAATATCTAAATCAAAGTGGTAAGACGCTGAGCTTAAGAGCCCTTTATGGGCAGAAAAATAGTTAAAGCATAAGGAATTCAAAATTGTCATTTTTATGACACATTGTATTTGATTAAACATTTTGATGAGAAATTGAATGTGGAAGGATCAGGTGGACTCAAGTGTGTTTCATGGCCATTTATATCAGTCCTATAAAAGAGCTATGCAACAACTAAATTCCCCCCCAAATCCCTCATTTTCCTGTTCTCAGCAAGGGACTGCAACAAACACTACATAACTAACAGCTTCATCTTTTACGGTACCAGAATATCTCTGATGAATCTCTCCTGAAGGATCCTAATACGGGAGCAGGAGTAGTCGGGCTGGAAGCAGTGTTAATTCTCTTCTGATTTCAGTAACTTGAGGATGTAAGGCAGGGATGTCTTTTGGTTGCAGTGAAGTCTGCAGGGTTGAAGCAGACTTTTTAAGCTTTGTTGTTGAAAGCTTTCAGCGGCCTTCATTGGTCTGAATTTCCCTGGTGTTAGAATGGCGAAGCAAGTGATATATTTCCTAATCTACACAATCTCTGTGGTCTACAAGGAGAGCTGTTCTGTGAGAGCCAGGCTGTTTGTCTTAGAGCTCAGTTCTAGGAGGAAATAAAGCAATACTAAACAAATGTGTCAAAAGAGAACTAGTAAGCTCTGCTTTTTCTAATCCAGTGTCATTGTCTTCATTGCTCAGCAAAACCTTCAGTATAGGAAGATGACTTCTTATTTCAGCCTCATGTGGGCTATAAAAATTCTGTTGTGTACAATATCCCTGCTGGTTTTGTGCCACCCACTTGTCAATAGAGCAAGAGGTTAACACAGTTGAAGACTCAGCATTTAAATGTAGGTAGTGCTAAATGGGTCATTTTCTGACAAAATCTTTGAAAGATACTGTTGTCAGAGTCTGTAAATCCATTTTATTCTTTTTTTCTTTCAGGCAATAAAAATGACATCTACTAATCAGTATTTTGTTGGACCTGGAGATTTTCAGGGGCTGTTTCAATTGGATATTGATATTTCTGGACTGATATTCACCCATCATCCCTGTTTTAGCCGTGAGCATGTGTTAGCAGCTAAACTGGCTCAGTTATATGATCAGTATTTAGCAAGAAAACAGAAGAATCTTACCAAACTTCTCACAGACAAGGTACTTCTGTTCTGTCTTCATACCTTGTTGAGACAATGATGTGACAGTTTAAGGTAAAATCTGAATTTGTCAGAAGTTAAAAACCTAAATATTTCACTGAGGTTTCTGTGTGTTCAGTGCAGAATTGCATTTTTAAGATTAGGAATTTCTTTGAGCTTTGATTTTGAATTAACTCTGAAGTAAAAGGAATCCGCTAACATTTGCATAGTATTCCTTAGAGTATCCAAAATGTTTTCCAGTGAGTGACAGATAAGACATATAAGACATTGTGTACAGCAGCTCTGACAGGTAGACAGCAAAAGACATTATTCAGTGATGGAGGGAAGTTAGTGAAGTTTAGGTTCAGTTATCAAATCAAAGTAAAAGGAAGCAGTTTAATTTCACCAAATTGTACAAAAGTAGAACGCATTTCCAGTGACAGATGCTGTGTTTTAAATGCATACTGCTGCCACGTTTACTGTGTCACTCTTGTGACATGGCACAACCCAAGGCTGGATGTAGACTCCTCTGTTTCTGGCTCTGTTGCTGACTTGCTGGGTGAGCTTGACTGGGCTGCTCATCCTTTGCATACTGCCACTCTTTCTCCATCTGTACACTGGAGGTAACGGCAGTGCTCTTCCCTGGTGTAAATGTGTACATGAACATTAGGCACTGTCAGTACAATTCTGATGTCATCAGGGCACACAAGAATACTTGTCTGTCAAAAATTAGTTGGATTATTAAGTATATATACATTCAGATTTCCATAAATTAAAGGTGATGATTTCCTACATAAAGAACTATTATAAGGGAAAAATAATCATTGTATACAAGCTCATTTTTATATTAGTGTAATGAGGGTCAGTAGGTGGTGTACAGATGCTTCTGAATTTCTGTATAAAGCATTAGGTTATAGTTCTAATGATGGACAGATATTTCATACAGTGTCTCAAAATAATTCCTTGGTATACTTTGTTCTGTTAGTACTTTTGAAGGATTTGCCTTAGTGCTCTGTGAAACAGGGCATTTGGGTTATCCATGTCCTCATTACAGGAACTTATAAAACCATGGAATCATTAAGGTTGGAAAAGACCTCTAATGCTATGAAGTTCAACCATTGACCCAGCACTGCCAAGTCCATCGCTAACCCATGTCCCCAAGTGCCAGTCTGCACATCTGTTGAATACCTCCAGGGGTGTTGGATGTCCCTGCACAGCCTGTTCCAGTGCTTGACAAACCTTTCAGTGAAGACATTTTTTCCCAAGATCCAATCTAACCTCCCCAGAACTTGAAGCCATTTCATCTTGTCCTATCACTTGTTACTGGACAGAAGACAGCAATATCTGTCTACAGCCTCCTTTCAGGTGTGGTTTAACCTGGAGAAAAGGATGCTCATGGAGGACCTTATTGCTCTCTACAACTGCCTGAAAGGAGGCTGTTGCCAGGTGGGGGTCAGTCTCTTATCCAAGGCAACCAGAGACAAGTCAAGAGGGCATAGCCAGAAGCTGTGCCAGGGGAGGTTAAATTGTATATCAGGAAGAATTTCTTCACTGAAATGGTGATTAGATATTGGAATGGGCTGCCCAGGGAAGCAGTGGAGTCACCATCCCGCTGGATGTGGCACTTAGTGCTATGGTTTAGTTGACATGGTGGCAGTTCAGTTAAAGGTTACACTTGATGATCTGGGAAGTCTTTTTCAACCTTAATGATTCTGTGATTCTATTCTACTATTTTGGGATTTTCTAGAATTACATTTAGTGGCCCTTCCTAGTCCCAAAAAAGACTTTTGTGAAAGTGGGGGTTTTTTTTCTGACTTGAGGTCTTTTTTCACCTATGCCTTTGATTCCTGACCTTTCAGAATACTCCCTAGATCAGTCTTTCCCTTTGATTAGATCTGTTGCAGTGATCAAAGTTAGTAAATCTCCCTCATATATCCAGGGATCCTAATTAAAATGTCACGCTGAAGAATCACAGACATGGCAAAACCCTGTAAATGCAGAATCAGGCCAGTTCAGGGTTTTCTGTCATTAGTAACTAGCTCTTTCCTGTCAAGGTGCATTACACTGGATTGCCTTGTTAAGCCATCTGTTAATTGCTTTTTTGTTTGTTTGTTCAAGCTGCATGCTTTGAGGAGTGCTGTGCAATATAGTATAGAAGGTGGAGGTAATGGTGTTCCCGTGGCTCAACAAAGCATACCTGAATACAAAATGGAGATCAGGTGGGTATGAATTCATTAAATTGTTGGTTTTTAAAACTGTATTCCTTTTTCCTTTTACATGTTGGTATAGAATACGATTCATGTCAGACTTAAATTCTACTGTAAATAGCTCTAGAAGAATTTTGAGGATTTAAGAGCTCTCACTGAGAAGTTGCATAAAACATTATGGAGAAAATACAGTTTAGGCTGAAATTTTCATTCAAAAGTGGTCTAATATGATTACTTTTATTAATTTCTTAGTAGCTATTTACTAGTGTGTTTTGTATAATTTAATTAAAGTTACAGTAGACTTCAGCTGGATGCACAAAGCTTTTACAATGCAATAACATAAGTTTTTTAAGAGACAAAACCCCTAGTTTTTTCCATCCTCTTCCTCTTTTACACAAGTGTTCTTGATTTGCTTCCCATTCTTACGTATTTTGGCCATGTTTTTGCCAGTGGGTTAATACAAATAAAGTGGTTGAATTTTGTTTTACAAGATTACCATTATTGTTCTTGGACAAAAGCTGGGCAGTAAAAATATATTACAGTTTTTGGCTTGGTAGTGACAGTTTGTATTATTTTTGGCAGATGGACAATGAAGAACTGTAAGTGTTAGCAGTATGATAAAGAAGTTATTTTGGACATCCATGCTGAACAGCCTTTTAACTAGTAGATAATAAAAGTCTGAAAGTTTTTCACAATCTAAAAGTAGGCAGTAATGTATTCATTTAAAGAAACAGGAGTATAAAGTGATGTAATGGGTCACATGATAACACAATGTGGAAATTATTTTTTTTTTAATAACAATTCTACTTTCAGCCTTGAAATTTACATTTGCCAAACTTATGCATCCACACATTTCTCTTAGATTGGGAATTATTTCTTCAGATTTTCATTCTTCAAGTACACCGTCTTGTAATCCATTGGTATCTGTTCAGAACATAAAGTAGTCTATAATTTATCATTTTATACTGAAGGACAAAGACTTCCCTCCATTGAAAATGGAATGGCTTTTATTAGTATCTTATTAACATATCTGCTAGAGGGCAAGGAGCAGGAGGTGTGCAGTTACCATACAGTACCTCAGAGACAGGAGCTTTCACCAGGGAAAGCATGAGCATGGTGATGAGAAGATTCACTGTGGGAATGAGATTCTTGGATTTTGGCATCAACCCTGAGGCTTGCTTGATGATGAATTCCAATTAGAAAGAATGTGCTTTCTCTGTATCTGATGTTATTTTCTAGATCTTGAGTGCTTGTTTAGTTTCATGCTATTATGAATCTGGAGAGACTCAGCTGAAATCAGTGAGATCAGTGTTGCCTAAGTAACATGAGATGAGTTTGGCTGGTATTATTTTAGGGCTTTTCATATCTATAATTCTTTCTGGCTACAGCTCTGTTATTGGAAGCTGTTACACATATGAAGCTCAGATGGGCTCAGGAATTTTTGCTGTCATGGTATTCAGTACTAACTTGGACCACTTGTGTTGGTAAAATCATCTGACCTGCCTTGTCTCTCTTTTAAAGTTGCATTTCCCTGATGGTCAATGTAGAACACTCATGAGGAATTACAGACATGTACCATGGAAAATAATCTAATTGTTTCCTCCACCCTCCAATAACATAAAAGATGTATGCACTTTGCTTTCTGAAGATCAAAGCTGTAGTTTTCCCTTGGCTTGAGGAAGAAATGTCATCTGAATACAAAAAGCTTCTGCAAATTAGTAATCTCAGCCCTGCTGTCTTCATTTCCTGAAGCAGAAAGCCAACGTATGCTGTGGATTCTATGATTCAGGTTCTTGTGAGTGATGTATTTTAGCAGAGATAATTCTCTGCTGAAAGGTCCTGCTTCCAAATCCAATACATTAGATAAGTGTGATTAGTGATCCATATATTCCTCCTGCCTTTAAGTTTTGTCTTCTAGTGTCATCTGCTAGACAAAATAGAAAAGGTTGCTACATGGATAAGTAATATTCAAACTGCTAACTAATGAAGTGGAGAAGTTACTCATACTGCTTTCTGAAGTCTGCATTTCTTCTTTGTTTATCGTTTTACCTAAATTGGCTTATGCTGTAAAATGATGTATGATGTCTTTCTTCCCTCAGCTCTAACTCAGCCTCTGTCTTCCACACTCCCTGAATATTACAAGTAGTAATGTGTTAGTTTACATCTTTTTTTTAATCACGGGGTTGTTTTTCTACCAAGATAGTAGTGGAAACAGCCTGTGCTTGTGCTGCATGGACCTTTACACTGAAAGTGTGTGATGATCATTAAAAGTGCTAATGAATAGCTCTTTTACAAACAGGTTAGAGAGTGGAAATGTGAAATACCAATTCTGAGACAAAAAAAGCAGCTGTGTTAATTTTTTTTCTATTAAGAATCTTGTATGTCTGTCAAAGGACTTATTACATTACTTCACCTCCGCATGTTCTTTTTACTGGAGCTAGAAGCACATGAAGTTTAAAACATCTTTTGTAAAGTACACGTGTAATAAGCATTACTTCATAGCAGCAGTGTAGGTTTCCTGGGCTGTTGTTTACACGAATTTACTTCAAAATGGTTCTAATTATGTACAGCTGTAATAAGCATTTCCGAAAACTTTGAGAACTCTAAAGAACGGACTTAATTGAAGTCAGATTGTTCAAAATGAAAGAGACTGGAATATAGGAGGAAATCAAATCCTGCAATGTTCAAGTCTGGGTTTTATGCTCCTTGGATTTAAACTACTGCAGCCATCAATCAACCTGAAATTCCCATCACTTGGCTTTTGGTATCCCAAGTTTTCAATCTGTTGTTCCACTGAGTTAGACAATCCCGACTGATCTTGTGCTGTATATGTGTATTTCTAGACAAACCAGAAGACTTCGTGATGCTGAACAGGAAAAAGACAGAACGTTGCTTAAGACCATTATCAAAGTTTGGAAACAAATTAAATCCCTCCGAGACTTTCAGAAGTTTACTAACACACCCATGAAACTTTATTTGAGGAAGTATGTCTTGATAACACTTTTTGTACTTTATTTGCTAGCAGTAGAGTTGTAATAACATTAGTTAATTTGGAAACTTAGAATTCTGACATGCAAAAATAAGACTTTGAGCAGTGCTGGCAGTGTTGAGCCTGCCACTATTCCTTTTGAGTTTGAGGAAGAGGGAAGGTTAAAACAAGTAATTACTGTAGCAGAAAGGAATTTCTACAGGCTAATGAGTCAAGAAAGTTACTATCTGGAATTAATATAATTACTCTATCTGCTATCAACTCTTAGAGTATCTATGCTAATATTTTTAAATAAAACACACTTTTGATATAATGAAATTAATTCATGGAGAAGTAGATTTCTCTTATATGTTACAGACTTAATTGTAACCCTTATGTAATTTTATGGAACATGCTGATAATTGTTGTTTTGAAGGGAAGAGGTTGATCGGAAATCAGATGAGAAAGCATATGAAGCAGAAATTCAGGCCGAGGTAAAGGAATTACTAGAAGAATGTATGGAAGAATATGAAAAGAAAATGGAGGAGTATAAAACTGAACTACAAGACTGGAAATCCTGGAAGAAGACACAGGTTTGTTTAAATCATTCAATTTCACAACAAACTAACATTATTACTTAATGTGTCAAAAAGTTTTCCTTCTAATACAGAAGAAAACACGGGAAAGTTATGCATAACTTTTATAATGTTCAGATACATTCTGTCTACTTAGAATTTATTAGTCAGTTAATTGTTAACTTAAAAATTTGAATGTATTAGGTTTTTGTGAAGCATTGTTTTTCTGCTGTTCATTTTCGGCACTTCGATCCTTTCTTTCAGTTTGTTAGTTTTGCAGCATTCCTGTTAAAGTCATGTCTTTCTTGCAAAGAAAAAATATGGATGAATTTTGTGCATGTGAGTGGTGAAGCAAAATTATTATGGGGTGTTTCTAACAAACGAGCAGTTGATGTCAACTCATGTAAATCAATGTTTGGGAATGTCTCACTATGTTCAGGAATGTCTGACTGAAAGAGTTAATTAATATTCTAGCCTTTCACCTCTGAAAAGCTTTATTGCTAATAACCTCTACTGTAGTTAAGGTCTCAGTTGTGCTTTAAGGGGATATTGAGAAATACAGGTGCTGCAGCAACACACTGCAACAGGATGATCTTTGAAATATCAATATGTTTTGTGGCAAAATCAGGTTTGCTTTCATAGTTTGGTGGCAATGTACTGGATACCTCAGGGTAATGGTGATTATACTTGAATATAATTATTACCTATCTTGAACACCCTGGGTTTTGGGATACCAAAGCAAAATAAAGCTTAAGGAAATGCTTCAAATACAGTTTTCAAGAATTTAGTGTGTCTGCTGATACTTTTATGGAGAGTTTTTTCATGTACATGCAGCCTCTATTGAAAGCATTTAAAATATTTGAGAGGAAGCTGATATGCAGGAATTGGAAATTCCTGTTATCAGAACACGAGAGGGCACATGACTCATTAGCATCATGTCGGTTCACTTGTAGGATAAGATGAATACATGTAAACCTTGAAATGAAGGCAGGTAGTCATGGACATTGATCCTAATACAAACTGTTCATCCACCAGTTATGCCTTCACAAATACCATTGTGGCATCTTTTTATTGTGCTAGTCACAAACTATTTTGGGACTGAGAGGATTGTGGTTCTTTCCTTTTAGAATGAAATGATCTTTCTTTCATACCCAGAAGTGCTTTATTTTATTTTACTCAAAGTACTTTTTAACTAAATCTCTGCTGTTGGTTTCTTACTAGTACAGATCACATGAATCAAAGACAGTAGAGCTAGGTGAGACTAAATAAATTTAAGAGCAAATACAAGAGCAAGAAGGATACCATAAAATTAGGCAAGGAAAGAATATTTTTTAAGAAAAAAAATTTAACAAGTTGTTTGGCTTACTACTTTAGATAATGAGGAGAATCTGTTTCCTTTCCTTACTTCCTCTTCTTTTGCTTATGATGTCTTAAGTCGTGAAGTGGCTGGTCCTTCCAAGCAAGCTGTACTTCCAAGTACTCTAAAAGTCTGTGGAAGGAGGAACTGATCTGCAGTTGTTTAAAGCTCAACGTGCACGTAGACACTGGAGTTCTGCAGTTTAGGAGATGCTGAAAGGCATGTTCTGTTTGTTTATTCTTGTTTGGCGTGAGGAAGAGAAGGGATTATTCTGCTTATGCTAGAGATACTGCTAAGCTAAAAACACTTGTGCTCCAGAATTTGTGGCACATGTGCATTTGTTTTGTCAGTGTATGTGTAGACAGTGCATCTCAAACAACTGTGTCTACTGGCTGAGTAACCTTCCTTAAATCCTGACAGAATGTACGTGGTAACTCAGGCAAATGCAAACTCAGCATCTAGCCAGAATATTCAAGAAAAATGTTGGTTTTGAAAGTTGGTAGGGAAGATTAAGTAAATGTTTTGCATGGGGCACATTATGGATTCTGAATCTGATGCAGTCCTTTACAATGAGAGAAATCTTTTATGTGTGTGTGTAATACTAAAACTATACTGTCATTTTACTGTACATACACCATCTGTGTTTAGCACTTGTGAATCAAGAGAACAAGAGAAAAAATTGCAGAGATTAAAACAAGTTCAGAAAGAATGTTATTGTTTTTATATGCAGAAGTCCAGGAAGAAAAAGAAGAAAAAAGATACTAATGTAGGCGAAGAATCAGAAGATTATGATTCTGGTGAGGAACGTATAAAACCCATCCCACCTAAAATGGCCAATAGCCTGGAAATAGAGCAGCAGGTTAGAGAAAAAGCTGACAACTGCAGAAGGAAACCTGGAGAGCCTATTCTAGTTCCTGAGCTGACCCTCTCAGGAAGCATAACTCCAACTGAGCAGTGTCCTCGGTAAGATAAATGTTGGCCAGCAAATTACCGTATTCATGATTTTCTGTTATTTATTAATTGCTTGTTTATGCAGCTTCAGAAGCATGAGCTCACCATTCTGTTTAGCCTAGTGATGAAAATTCTGCTTCTGAAGGTGATATAACTTAATTAGTTTTCAAGTCACATATAACCTTGTACATAGTGCACTTAAAAATGCGTGTTTGCACATTCCCTTTGAACCTTCTGATATTCCTTGAGCATCTGCACAGAACAGAGGTGCAGATACAAAGTAGCTGGTTTCAGTGTAGAGTCTAGGTCACAGCTGGCAGTACCACTCTCACTAGCTAGTCCTTTACACTACGTGCGTGCTGTAGTCAACAAAGGGAAAAGAAAGAAATTGTGTACTAAACCAGAGGTTTCACTGTGGATAAAAGAAATAAATGTACTTGTTTTCTGTTACTTTCCACATTTGCACACAAAATTTAACATACATCTGCTGGATTTCAGTAATTTAAATACTGCTTTGTTTTGTACTTAGTTCGCAAATAGCCTCATCAGGGAATGCTGCTTGGTTGTTGTACTCCCAATGACTGAAAACTTCAAAACTTTAACTCAGTTTGGTATCATTTGTTGTGCTTTGGAGGAAGGGAGTGGAAGAGAATTTTTTTTTTTCCTAGATAAGTTCTTTTACATGGAGTTAGCTTTAGTGGATCCAAAATTTGACTTGATCATTTTGAAATAATTTTATATTCACAAGAAGATAAAACGGCTGTTAAATAAGGGTTCTAAAGTCATTCCTGTGTAGTAACATTTTTGGAGGAATACCATCTCTTTTTAGGAGGGTTCTTTCCCCATGAGAAATAAGATTTTCATTAAAAATAAATAATAAAAATGTTATTAAAAATTATATGACAACTTGTTTGACATATTTACAGAGCAGAAGTTTTGCGACGAGAAGATGTGAAGAAACGCTCAGCATTTATAAAAGTCCTTTTCAACTCCAAAGAAGTGTCAAGGACTGTTACCCGACCAATAAGTTCTGATTTTAGAGTTCACTTTGGACAGATTTTCAATTTACAAATAATCAATTGGCCAGAGAGTTTGAAACTACAGGTAGATGATGATTTATTGCAATAACTTTTAAAAGATTATATAAAATATAATTACTGCTGTAATTCTTGTGTTTTGCTCTATGATAGTGTCATAAAGACTGAAAAACCTGTGAAGGACCCTTTGTAAATCATCAATCTTACTCTCCTTCCTTGCTTCTCCAGTCACAAACTGTTAACTTTGCTGCTATGTTTTTGATACTTATGCTTTCTAGATATATATAGAATAAAACTATAGGTTGGATGGGAGAAATTAAATAATTGGGACTTGTGATTAAATAAGTTAGTGGATCGCCCTCTTAATTTTGGAAAAACTGATTTGTGTTGCAGATCAAATTGCTAACATGGCCTTCTTAAAACATTATTTTCCACACAGTAAAACCCTCATAATGTTTACTGGAGGAGAGTAAGAAAAAAAATAATTTCTAGTAATGTCCATAACTGCACTTGACTTGATGACTAGTGCAGTTAAATCAAGCCACTACCATCCCCCATTCCAAGTATGAATTAATAAATGATTCGCATGAATACTTTTCAGAGTTAATGCAAAATATATTTAGGGGAAACTGAATCAGGATCCTACTTCTCCCTTTAGAAGGCTTCACTGGTTAGGTAAAACTGGTAGTTCGGGGAAAGGTGTAAAAACCTCTTCTGTGCTTATTTATTTGACACACAAATTGAAAAGGAGAAGGAATACCATTTTTGGGGATTAAAAAGATTTGAATGGAGAAATCACTGACATCACTCTGAGCCTGCAGCTGGCTAGGAAAGAAAGAAGCAACCTGTGATGCTGCCAGAATGGGAACTGTGTGCCATACCCTGCCTTTCATGGTAAGGGAGAATTAGTGAGGCAGAATCCCTCCAGAATCTTCACGTGATCCCAGTGACTGTCACAAGCAGTTGCATATTTACAGTGATGCTCTTTAAAGCCTAGAGTTTGTCATACTCATCTCAGGTGCATCAGAAAAGTGAAGAGGGTAGATGTTTAGGAAGAATTCAGATCAAGTAAGCTGCTAATAGCTGAAATGTCTGCTAATTGGGTATTTTAGAAAGTGAATTAATACAATTGCCTTAAATTATTTATTTTATGCTTAAGCCATAGTAAAACCTTTTATCTAAATACCCTGCAATATGTTTTCAACTTCTCAAGAATGCCCATGTAAATTTTTTCCTCTGTCCCTCATTGTATTTTTTTTCTAGATTTATGAAACGACGGGTATCAGCAGTACCACCTTGTTGGCTGAAGTGTTCTTACCTGTTCCTGAGACTGCAGTTCTGACAGGCAGTGCTCCTCTGGAAGAAATAGAGTTCAGCAGCGATCAGCGTGTGATGTTAGACCATGAAGGAGTTGGGAGTGGTAGGAACTTGTCTTCCTCAGTTCAGTGTTTCTCATTTTTCTGGAACCATGTAGCAGTAAGAGGTTGGAGTAGGTTTCAGAGTAAATCCTGCTAAGAGCCTTTACAACTTCTGTAACTGAGTCTTCCATAATAGTTATGATTCTTATTATTGATGTTTGCTGTGGAATTTTTGGCTCTTACTAGTTTTAAGCTCTACATAATAAAAATGTGTCTGTTTATTATTTGTCTTGTTGTATTAGTGGAGCTTTACAAGCTATAGAAAATGTTTGGGGTTTTTTGAGCATTTGAGTAATCAGGCCTCTGACACTGTAGAGAAAGCAGATATCAATCATTTTAGCTCCAGTGATTTTAATGTTTTAAACCACTGAAAAACTGTAGAAGTGAATATGCAGGGTAATTTTTTGTCCTCCTATTTGCTTTGTTGACAGCCTGCACACAGCTTTTCCCTGGGGCTTTAGGCTAAAGATAAAACAAGGGAGAGGTAGGAAGAGGGGAAACA
This sequence comes from Cnemophilus loriae, assembly GCA_013397755.1. Classification (NCBI taxonomy): domain Eukaryota; kingdom Metazoa; phylum Chordata; class Aves; order Passeriformes; family Corvidae; genus Cnemophilus; species Cnemophilus loriae. The sequence goes on from VZTF01006691.1 coordinate 183,955, forward strand.
AGAAGAATACATAGTAGCATATGGAATTTGCAAGTTTGTATAATGAATCTGAACAGTATTTTGAGATGATTGACTTGCATAAATTTGCTGCATATAAATACAGATAAAGCTAGAGCAGAATAGATAAAAAAATGAGGAGGGAAAAAATAGGGTAAAAAAATCATTACAGCAAATGTGTGTGTAAGTATCACTGACTATGATGACCATATCTACAATTGTGTGTCAAAAGCTTTCAGATTGACTTTTCAATCATAAATAATTCTTTTGACTCTGAATTTCTGTTTTGTTAATAGCAGTATACTGAATCTGAAAACTACTAGAAATATTAAATGGTGTGCATCTGTGGAGAAAAAAAAAGAGCCTTTGGCATAAAGAGCCTTTCCTTCCAGCTCAAATGGAAAACCTTTCTGTAGGTGTAATGGAATCTTTCCCTCATTATTGTAGAACAGAATTCTTCCCCACAGCATGCAGCAGAATCATTGTTTCACATTAACCTTTTTATATAAAGGCATAGGTTATCTGACTACTCATTTTCTGGAAGTATTTTTAAAAATGTTAAAACATTGTGTTTGAATGCATAAATATACTACTTTGGATTTTTCTCCCTTGATAGGTGTGCCCTTTTCATTTGAAGCTGATGGTAGCAACAAAATGACTTTAATGACCTCTGGGAAGGTATCCAATAGTGTCTCTTGGGCAGTTGGAGAAAAAGGAATCCCCTTAATTCCTGCGGTATCTCAGAAAAACACAGGCATTCCAAGGTAATGAGATACGAATTTTCAGTGATTCGTGGGAAACTGGTTATACTAGTATTTAAAAACAATGTATTTTCATAATCAAGAATTTTCATAATCTTTTTCCTTAAATTTAATGTTTAACTTTGTGCTGTAACCCTCTGCAGATATCTTAGGGTACATGTTTTTGGTAAGAAATTTTTCATTAGAAATTTTATCTTTTAGCATATTATTTCTAGACAGCATTAAGGTTCAATTTAAGCTGATTAATTCAATTTTATGATTTTCTAATAGAGAGTGAATATATTGTCAAGGAAACTTCCTGTAATTACTTTGCTAAGAGCAGAAACTCCAGCTCTTTCTTATCTGAAGTGCATTTGGAGAGGCTATGTCTAATTTGCCCTGGGGCTGCATTTTGTTTTTGTAGATTATTTGTCCATTCTGTTGCTTTTATATAATTCCATAAAGTCAAGGAGATGATACATAAAGGCTGCTTTTGTAATGTCCTTAGGTGCTTTCACCATAAACCCTTAAAAATTTTCCCATACTTATTAATACTCATCAGGCATTATTACTTCTTCCAGCTGATTAGTTTGTCAGGTTTTTATTTATTTAGAGGCTAGACATTGGCTTAGAAATCACTCTGTTACTTTTGTTGACCAAGCTGCAGCCATTCGAGTACTTTGCTGATCAACATATCAGTACTCTGCTGACTTCAATGAGAGTAGAATAGCATGAGATTAAGATATAAAGATGGATTCCCAACGGCTAACTTTAAACTCTGGAGACTAATCTCTATAATAAATGGAAAACTGAAGAATTTCAGAAGGAAGTTATCTGTGAAACACTCTTCTTTGAAACACCTTGTGGAGATGAACAGCTCTCTGTGGCTTTCCATTGTCTCTTGGGAAGGTCGGAGACAGGATTTTCGTGACTAATGTTAGCTTTTGCTGCCCATGAGCTTTTTAGCACGATGGTGATTCAGTGTGCATTTGTTCAAGACTGGTGCGTAAAGTAAACTTGATGTTGCTGCTTTATCTGCTGCTCCAGTAACTGCTGGATATTTGGCTGATTCTAATCAAGCACAAGACAGACCCATAAGTTTTTAAAGCTTTCTTGAAAATACTCAAGTAAGCAGAGAACAAAGACTCAAACTAGCACCCGTAACAAGAGAAGGGGCAGCATCCACTCCTGTGGTACTTGGCTAATAACACACATGTCCTGGTGTATTGGGCTTATGTGTCAAGGTTTGAGTAGCAGTGAGGTGGCTTCAGAGGTGGCTTCTGTGAGAAGATGGCAGAAGCCTGGCGAGCAGGGCAGTGTACAAATGGCCTCCAGACTACCTACCATACTTTCTTGCCTACTGTGAATACAAGAAAGTGAGCAGGAGCATCCAGAGAGTAAAGGCTTGGGACTTGCAGTTACAGGTAGGACCATGAGCAGTGCTGCATCACGAGAGAGAAGGCTGCAAGGCTTTCCCAAGCACAGGCAGTGTCCTTGCCAGCCAGCATGCAGTCTGGACATGACAGGCAGAGCAGAGTGCTGGCAGCAGTCCCAGACATGGTGGGGGGTTGATTCAGGCCCAAGGGTCTATGCAGAAACAGCAAGGAGGGGGTGGAGATGAGGGCTACAATGCAGGTCTGAAAGCACCATCCAGGAGCCAGGTCAAAGACAGGAACTGAGATATAGCACAAGCAAGGGCTGTATGTATGAGAAGTTCTTTGTCAAAACTTCTATGTTGCCTTTCACAGTGTGAGGCAATTTATCTTCTTACTTGCTGGTATGCAGCAACGTAGGTATATCAGAAATATATCAGTAAGCACCTTATTACCCTGCATAAAAGTTATTTTCCACTAGTTCCTTCATATTTCCACTTTGCTTTGCAATTGATCATTCCCTCAGTTCCATAGCTATAACTAAGAACTGTGTACTGGAATTTCCCATTCAGGTTGTGAGGAGCTTTTTGGGTTTTTCTAAGATTGTTTTAAATACTTTTTAATATTGCTAAATCAAATGTGTTTTAGGTGTAAGTTCTGTCAATTCTGTCTTTTTAGTGCTTTAAAAAATATTGATGCTATTGCATCCATTGGCACATCAGGCTTAACTGATATGAAGAAACTAGCTAAGTGGGCAGCTGAAGCAAAACTTGATCCAAATGATCCCAACAATGCAGCTCTGATGCAGCTGATCATGGTAAGTGGTGATTTTACAGCTGAAGGGCTAATGAAGCTGTGAAACTCCTAGTCACCAGGACCTCCCCAGGCAATCTGCATGCATGCCAGGGAGGTAGCAGCATTTGAATTTGTGATGGACATACGTGTGTGAATGTTAAGAAGCAAAATATGTACTAAAAATATGGTTAATGCATTTAGTAGTGGGTTGTTTACATATTAATGAATATGATTTATTATTCCATTCAGTAGTGGCAAAAAATAGGTATAAGGGAATGCTCATACAGATCAGTTAATAAATTAAAAATAAAATATGAATTTTGAGTTTGTTGTTTGCCTAAAGTGCAGGGGAATTTCCAGTGTACTTGCATGGTACTAAATAAGAAGCTGCTTATTACTGAGGATTGCACAAAGAGATCTCGGGTGTTGTAGAAGCTTCAGCTTTTCTAAACAACAAATTGAGGAGCTCTTTACATAGCTGTTTAATTTATATGGCTGTTTATTTACATAGCTGTTTAATTTACATAACTATTTACAAAGCTGAAATTCTGTAGATGGATCTCCTTTACAGCTTCCTAGGTTACTCTGGCGTGTTATAGTTTTCAAACTCTCTAACCTTTTGTTTATGATACAAAGAAATAGAATTTTATTGTATTCTGTAACGTATAATCTCATATGATTTGCTCAGCAAAACCCTACTGTAAAATACTTGGTGTTTCACTCTATGTGATCCATCTTTATTGCTTTTGCTTGAAATGAACTTCCTTGCAATATGCATGTAAACTTACAAAAGCTATTTTATAGATTTTTGTCACTTTGTATGAAGAAGGTAATACTTTTGTTGCTACTTTAGATTTCTACAAGCGGAGAGGCACATGTTCCTGATTTCTTCAGATTGGAACAGTTGCAGCAAGAATTTAATTTTGTTTCTGATGAGGAGTTTAATAGATCAAAGAGATTTCGACTCTTGCAGCTCAGAAACAAGGAGGTGGCAGAGTTCCGAAACTATAAGCAAGTCCCTTTACATGAACGAGAAATCAGTGAGAAAATCTTCCAGGTAGAATGTTATCTGAAATATTTCTTTTCTAGTTTAAATGCTTATAATATTTGATTTGCAGTTAAGTCAAGCTTTAGAGAATGTAAAGCTATGCTGGCATGAAAAAAATGAGAATTTTATTCCTTCAGTCTTTTCTAGTGTTATTTTCATCTAATTAAAATAGCTTCCTTCCATGGCAATATTTCCACAGCTATGCTGTGTTAAGAGTTAAATAAAACAGAAAAACTGCTGTAGACACAAATGTTATAAGATAGTTTTTGGTAAAGTTGAGAGACTTTTTTTTATAAGTGATTTCTGATATAGAAAGGTAATTCAGAGATAATTCAGGCTCAGGCTTATTAGCTTTTGAGCCCTTTTTGAGGGGACTGCTAGAAGCAATGTCTCTAACAAGAATTATAACCTTTTTTTGTTTTATTAGAGCCTATGTTACAGATATTTCTGTTTTAGTACATTACTCCAATTAGCTTACCCTGTCCTTGCCTGTCTGTTAATTACCTTATTGAAATGCAATGAGTGCATTTTTTTTTATTTGGGTTATACTTCAATTATTTTTATCTAAGCTCTGTTATTAGTGTTAAGTCATGCATTTTTTTGTTCTTAGCAATTCATATAGCTAAAGAGCATTTTAGTGTGTTCATTGCCTTAGCAGGATCAGAATCATCTCAGATTCTGGCAACTGCTGTTTCATCCCTACTTCTTCTGACATAGATTTATTTGAAAAATGCCTTTCTTCCTTTCTATTGGATGATATATTTTTTAAAAAGATATCTGTTACTTCAGTCATATCTGGCTCTTTGCAATAAATATTACTATTTTTTAAATTTTAAGTTAGTTTTGTATCTTTTATTTAAAGATGTGCCACATCTTTGCTGTACCTTTCTGATCCAGTTTATTTTATGGACTAATTTCATTCATTCCATGTTATCATTCAAAATTTGAAAACCATAGTTTGAGAATTATTGTGATGGTTTTTTCTTTTTCCGTTAAGGTTAAATTGGATAAACCTATGGTTGCCCATTCCAAGTTTATTTTAGGTGCTGTGATCTTCAAAACTAAGTTTCAAGTGATATTGTTCCTAGTTGGTTTACTAGGTATTTGGCAAAAAAGTCTGAAAATTCGTAGAATCATGGAAATACTATTTGGAAAATATTCACAGGAGATCATCTGATCCTGCTTTCTACTGGAGTGGTGGTATTGTTGCCAGCACTAGATGAGGTCAGCTGTTTATTTGTCTAGCCAGGTCTTGAAAACCTCTAAATGGGAGACTCCACTGCCTTTTTGGATAACCTGTTCCAGTGCTTCGCTATCCTTCCAGAGACTGTTCAAAAAAAAGAAAAAAAAATCGTGTCCAACCTGAGCCTTCCAAGCTGTATTTAATGGCTGCTTTCCCTTGTTGTACTGTCTGGAACTAGAGATGGTTTTGGCACCCTCTCCTTTGTAACTGCCTCTCAAAGAGCTGTGAGCAGATACTGCATTGCTCATTAATCTCTTCCTCACCAGACTGATGAGTTTGAACCCCTTGCCCAGTGCAAGAAAGACTCTGAAATACCGGAGTAAGTCCAGTAGAGAGCTACCAGGATATGTGCAGTGCTGAAGCACATGACCTACAAGGAGAGGCAGAAAGGACTAAGGTTGTTTTTGCCTAATCAGGCAAGGCTGAGGGGGTTTCTTACTGCATCCTTCAGGTCCCCAGCGGTGCAGTGAAAACAGAGCAAGACTCTTCTTAGAAGTGAAATGATGATAGACACAAATTACTCCAAGAGACATTGCAGTCATTTTTCACAAAGAACGTATTCAAGGTCTTGAACACATTGTCCATCAAGTTTGTAGAATTACCGTCTCTAGAGATACTGAAAATTCGACTGTCCAAGGCCCTGAGCATTCTGATTGGAGTTGTTCCGAGAGTTCCGATCAGATGACCACCAGAAGTCTCTTCAAACCTACATTATTCTAAGATTCTGACCTCTTCTTGTAGGTCATGTTCTTTAGGCCTCTGGCTGTCTTAGTAGCCCTTTAGTGGATCCCATCCAGTGTCTCCACATGCCTCTTGAACTGGCAGCTGCAGACTGGCTGCATTATTTCAGGTATGCCCCCTCAAGTGTCGGGCTGGAGAGGCTGGTAATTTCCCTTTGTCTGTAGGACATGCTGATCCTTATGTATCCTGTGGTTTGCCTTTTGCCAAAAGAACATGTCGTTGGTTGTCATTAAACCTGCACTTATTTCATCATGGCTGTTATTTTTCTGGTTGCTTTCCAGTCTGTGCCAGTGCATGAAATTACTCCACCCTCAATACAGTATTTTCCCTTTTTTTAATTGAGGCTTCAGTTGTCATAGTCTTAAGTTATCAAGAGTCCTTTGAACTATGGTTCAGTCACTCATATTAACCACTCTTCCTAATAAAGTATCCTTGGCTAAATTGCTGGCAGTGCATTGAATTTCCTCATCCAGGTCACTTGTGAAGAAACTGAATATAATCAATCCCAGGGGCACTTTTCTGTTTAGAGGACACTAACTAGACATTGAGCTGTTCATCCTTACTGTTAGAGCTCAGACCTGAAGATTAATTTTACTGAGTACTTTTACATAACTAGCTGTGGTTCTAAAGCCGCTGTGATTTGCAGATCCTGGGAGATCCTCTTGACTTGTAAGGACTGGTTTGTGCTTGGCAGCTGAGTGTTAGCTCTAGCCTTTTCTTAATTTATGAGACACTTCCCTAAACTTGTGAATAGAAGCTGCATCTGTCAGTAGAGCTTTCACAGTAGTCCGTCAGAATAGTAACCACAACCCTGAGAGATATCCAATCAACATGCTTCTCCCTAAGAGCCAAGTGCAATTCTACTCACCAAGTGAGTTTTACACCCTATGAAAAGTAGTTACTAATTATTTGGAAAAGTACATAGTAGTATTAAAACACAGTTCAGATTTCAGACCATCTTCCAAGAATACTGCATCATTTCTGCATGTAAAGAACTCTTCCTGTTGAAGCTGCAATAAGTGAAGCCACTTCCAGTTCAAATGGAATTTTAGTTTATAGCAGCAGGTCAAAGTTCAGTTTTAAAAGAAGAGAGGGAAATCATCAAGTTATTTGTTGTAATTTAAACCACGTGAATCTTGTAACTGAATGGTATTCTCGTCTCTATTCATGGAGGTTTGGCATATATTGTATACACTAGCATTAAAAATAGGTTTGCAAACTTCTCACATCTGCTGTGGTTTACTGTGATCCATACATTATTATTAACAAAATACTTAGCATTTTTTTTATATGCGATAAAGCACTGAATATATATTGAATCACAAACTGTAATAAATATCTTTAGGACTATGAGAAGAGAGTGCAAGAGAGGGATGTGATTGACAGCAAAAATTACCTAGATGCACACAGAGCAGTTGTTGCTAACTATCTGCAGAAGGTAAGATGCTAAATATATGGATCCATCATATTCCTGTAGGCTGTATGTTGATTCTGTGCTTGGATACTTTATTTCCATGAATACTAAAACCTGATTCATCTCTAAACGTGACCTACAGACATCTTTAAAATTCCGAGTTAGGCCTGAAACTGGTGTAATTGAACAAATGGAGGTCTGTGTTTCTTAATGCTGTTGAGAAAGATGCAATATACAAAATGAGCAGCCATTCTAGATATTTCTGTCAGTTCTGTAAATTCTTCTTTGCTCCAGTGCCCCAGAGATTTGTACTGTTGAGTCCCAGGAATTCAGTGATTTCCCTCCTCCCTGTTTTCCTTGTTGCAGGCTGTGATGCTAAGAGCTAAATTATCTCCATGAAAGCGGCCCTAATCACTTCTAAAAATCATTTAATGCAATACACGGTGTCTTGTCCTGCAGCCTAAGGCAGAGGGCATATCTTCCATCACATTTATCTTCATTGTGGTATTAGAATAACGTCTTCCCCTTATACTGATTTAATTTATTTTTCTAGTTTTCATTATATTGAGATGACATTCTCTATAATCCTTAGGGAAAACGGAGGAAAGCATTCATCATCTAACCAAGAAAAGTTTGCAAATTCAGACTGGCAGAAAAGCAAGTGCGAAACATGGCTACCAGTTTCTTACCAGTTATGTAAATATCAAAAAGTGTATCAAATCCTAGCCTGCCAGCAAAACATGAAATACGATGATAAGGTTGAATTAAAGTAGGACAAAACAAATTGTTGTTTAGAAAGAATGCTGCATGAAAGAACTGTTAGAGAAAAAAGTGTTTAAATCTTCCAGGTGAGTGCCAAAGTCCAGATTCAGTATTATAGTATAAAAAAATTATTTTTGACAAAGCTGTCATGTCTGTGTCAGCTCCGTATGTTTTGCATGGCATTGAACATATGGGTTTTGCAGCATACTGAATAGTAGTGGAGTAGTACAGAATAGCATACATTATAGTACCTTTGTTTGCCTCTTTCTTAGATTAAATACAAGTAGCCTTTTTTAAAACAGTGTTTGGGTATTTTGCACTTTTATAAATTGTCAGATGGGCTTGAAAATTAGATTGCTCATATCAGAACTGAAATTCAGTTCACTCAAATGTGATCTTTATATGTGTATTGCTTCTGATGTTGTACTAGCACAGAGTATAAAGGCATTACTAGCATTAGTGATAGGAAAAAAGGACAAAGGCAATATTCTTTCAGTCTGCCTCCTCAGTTTTTAGAAGCAGAGGGAAGACTTTCATCTCTGTGCTTCACTCTATGACCTCAGCAAAGATATGAAAGGAACTAAGAATTCTAAACATTTATTTGCAATCACAGTATTTGTAATACAGGCTTCACCAGTTCTGTAGTCCAAAGTATTTCTTTTGATCCACGTAACTGGTGCCATATAGATTTCTCGACAGCCTTTTTTGCAACTTCATTTAGATGTGGAAAAGAGATGTCTGCTAGTGTCACTTATTGTTGTAATTGTTTCTGATGGTGAGTTATAAGCAGATGAAGACATAATTTTTTGATTGTATGTTTTCATATATTCTTCTATCAATCTAGCCAGTATGTTTCTAGAGAAGCATTGTATTGATGAAATGAGCTGCTCTTACATTCCGAAGAAATAGCTGGTGGAAAGAAATTTTTCTTTCAACTGTGACCCTCATAAAATTGGGAAAAAATGAAGAATTTGTATGTGAATGTTTTGTTTGTGTTTAATGCAAATAGTGGCAGTGGGTTTGGATTAGAAGTGCACTTTTGTCTCTTCTCCCTCCACATTCACAGGTTCGAGAATCAGTAATCAACCGTTTCCTCATAGCTAAACACCATTTCCTTCTCTCTGACCTTGTCAATGAAGAGGAGATTCCAAGCCTGGGGTAAGACAGCTATCTTTATTTGTTCCAAATAAAAAAATTAATGTAAAACCACCTGCTTTTTTTATTTCTATTTTGAAAAGTGTGTTGATGTGACTAACTGATGTGATTTTGTGTTTAGCATAATAGATTAACTTCCAATCACTGTGCACACCTCTGCCAGTACAGTGTATTGATAAACAAAGCGTGTAAAAACTTTTTTAAGAAAAAGTCTGGTTTTGACAGAAATAAAGTGACAGCATGTAAATAAGATATAACAGGATATGATGCATTTCTGATGAGCTGAGCATAGTCCAGCTGGTGCCAGATTGAATATTTCCAATTTCCAGGCAAGTGTCAAAGTTAGTAACACTATTATTGACTGGTTCTGTAGGTGATGCCTACTAATAGTCAGTGCCTATGTCCTGCAAATAATGTGCAATAGATTTTTAACTGTAATTTTCTTTATTTTACTTCCCATGTACTTCTGATGCTGAATGTTGTCATATGCTGTTTATGTTCAAAAAAGATACTGAGTTTCAAAATTACTGCTTTTCTCTTCTATTATTGTTTCTTTTATTACTTGAGCGCTTTCTTTGGATTTTTGTTTCAAATCCTATACCTGTTGATTTTTACATGTATCAGTCATCACAGCATAGATGATTCTTAGTGTTGCTCACTTAAAATCTGTGTAAGTAAACAAATTGTGGAAGTTATTTTTTTCTTTCATATAGGAGTTGCTTCTTTTCACTATAAATACAACACCCTTCTAACACAGTCAAAGTGTTTTTCAACCAACTGTATAAATCTAAACAGTCCCATCTGCTGGAGATACAGAGACTTGCTGTCTTACAAAAGACTTCATGCTTGGTTTTATTTGAAGTTTTCACATCACAGTGGAGAAAAATCTGAACAAGACTACAATTAGCTTTTTGTTTAAAATCAAATGCTTCATTTATATTTTCTCATCATGAATCCTAATTCATGTTGGATTCTATTTGCAAAGTTTTATGGTTACTGAATTGAAAATACACCGTGGCTTGTTTAATATTCACTTAGTGAGATATTTTAGTAGCTCATGATTTTGTGTTATTTTAATAACAGTAATTACTGTGGGGGCTTTTTTATATATAAGGAAGAAATGCCATTTGCTATAAGTTTTTAAATGTGATTTTTGAATGTCTGCAGTTGATATCAGTGATGTAAACATTACATACATCTGCATAAATAAAACACACATCTTCATTTTATTATTTTCCTATTTTTCTTTTTTCCTTTGGTTCTGCTTTGCCTTGGGTTATAAGTTCTGAGGGTCCAGGGTATGTTGTGATATATTGATCCTGCTTCCTTTCTGTAGCCTGTTGTTCAGTGTACGTAGCTGTGTAGTTAGATGCTTTGCCTCTTTCATACAGTGGTTATCATCATCTGCTAGATCCCTTGTTTATAGCAGTGTAGTTTAGATCTGTCTTGAAGCTGTGTAATTGTCTTTTTTGCACATTACACAGTTTTGGGGGAAAAAAACCCAAACAACCAAACTTTTTTGCACATTGAAGTTACAATTCCTGAAATATAAGACAGAACTGGATTGTGCAGTACTAAACAATTGTAACACAATGACATTTCAGGGAGTTTTGTTTGGCACTAGCAGGAGCAAATATATCCTTTTCATGTTAGTGAATAATTTTCATGTGTGTCACGGTAACGCTAGAATGCTGGATTCTATGCAAAACTGACTAAATATCTGGTTTATGATTATTAGCATTTTGGGACTTGGCCTCTTTAAACTGGCAGAGCCAAAACGACCTTTAAGGCCAAGAAGAAAAGAAAGGAAGAAGGTCACAGCACAGAATTTATCAGATGGAGACGTAAAACTGTTAGTGAACATCATTAGAGCCTATGATATTCCAGTGAGAAAACCAGTGATGAGGTATGTTTAAAAGCTTGTTTCCAGTACAGATTCATTTTCTGGCTTCTGCTGTTCTGAGGACAGGTGAAGCAACGGACGTTGCAATTCAGCCATGTGTGCTGTTTTGATTCTCATGATAAAAACATACATATATACATTTATCTTTTTATTAACGATGATAAAGGGCTGATATTTTGTAAGTTTGTAGATTAATATAATAATTTTTCAGTAGCTGTGAAATTCAAGACATGTTTTACCAGAAACTGTCTGAAAGATAAGTTACAGCTTTGACAGCATTATAACTCTGGTGATATCGGATGAATTATCCCTTAAGCAAGCCTCTTGATAATACTCAAGGAAATTTTAATTCATGATATCTTAATTAAATACCGAAAACAAATATTAAAAAATCCAATTCTTCACTGTGGGATGCTATATTTGCCTCCTGAGTGTAGCATGTTGGTCTTCTCCTTGATGAACCATTGAAGTTAATAGACTGAGCCTAATGTGGCTCTAATTTTAAAGGTGACCTTTACATTCAGGCACATTAAGACAATGCCTGCACTGCGTGATGGTGTGTCATGTAGAGACTCTGAACAGTCTGGTTCAGCTCCAAAAGCAGTGTATTAGTGCAATGTTCTCTCTCTCTCTCTCCCCCAAAATGAATACACCTTGCATTTAACTCAGTGGTATTTCCAAGCTGGCCAGTTACAGAATTTAGCATCATCAGCTGTTCTTTTTCTTACTGTATTAGAGGTTCTGTTGCACTCTGTAAATGAGTTGGTACTGAGAAGAGCAATTCATTGGCAGGAAAAAAAAGATGAAAATTTCAATTCATTACCAGAATTACAAAAATAATTAAAACCTCATCCAATCTTTTTGCAGTATATGATACCTTATTTTGAGCTGCTTTCTATGAGAACAGTTATTCTTTTATAGTCTATAATGTGGTGTTATCACAAAAAAAAGTGGAAGTCCTATAAAAATAAATGTTTTAACATATATTTTCTTTTACTTCACTCATGGGTTGCCAAATCTATAATATTCATATGGATTCTTTTTTGCCACAGAGGCCTTGCCTGAATACCATGAGACTACACTGTTCATGAATTCTGCAGGGATTCAACTACTTGAACTTAAAAACCTGTAGCTCAAAGAGAATGTGTGGGGTAGGCAAAAAAAGAGTCTGCAGTTGACAAGCTCTTCAAAAAAGAGAGCCTCTAGGCACAAAAGTACTCTTTTGCAATGAGGCTTGTAGGAAGTATGCACTCAGTACCCCTTTCTAGCATTTTATTTGTGTTACCTGATAAAATAAATAACAATAAAACAATAAAATTGTAACAAAAAACATCAGGAGTATTTCCAAAATTCTGTATGGCTAATAGAGAATGTGAGGGAGTCACATTTTGTAATGAACTCTCTGTCTTCCCTGGTCATAATTGTCTGTTTCCTCTTGTAGCAAACTTCAACAGCCATCAAAATCTTCAAGGTCCTTTAATGAGATGTTTGCAGCCTCTCCGTCAGCTCAGAGCCCACCTAATAGCCCAGACTGGGCATTCAACCAGGTATGTTACAAATCTGATGTTTTCTGTGAAGCTGTGAGCATTCCTCTTTCCCACAGATGGTAGCATTCACCCTCAGAAAGATACCTTGTTGGCAAGGTTGCCTTGCCCAGTCCTTGATCTCCAAAAAGAGAGTAAAGCTGCAAAAGGTTCAGAGAAGGGTGATAAGGATGTCAGATACACGGAATGGCTCCTGCCCAGTCAAAAATGGTGGGGCTTTCAGCCAGAACACCCATAACTGTGAGTAGAGGAGGAGGAATATGGTAGAAAGGCACAAAATCACGAGTCATAGACACTGGATAAGGATTGACTGTTTCCTGGCACTATAAGGACAAATGTGAGTGATGGGCAAATGAAACTGGTAGGAGTTAGGTTCAAAACAAACCTTCAAAAGAAGTTTGTGATTCTTCATTCAGCAGTTGGTCAGGGCCCAGAGAAGTTGCTTACGTGTATTGTGGATTAAAGAGGTTTGTCTGTGCTGAAGTGGGTATTGGACAAGTATGTGGAAGAGTGATCCTTTGGGAGTTACTTAATAGAAAAATCATTACAGATTTAGGAAAGTCTTTCATTTGAAAATGTTTGAAGTCTGAGAGAGTAATAGGAGAAAATGCCATCTATGCCTGCTCAGTTCTTACTTTTCTGTATGTGTTGGCTGATGGCTGTTCACAGGCTGCACTTTGGGTCCAGTACACTCCTAGTCTAAAGCAGCACAGCCATTCTTATGGCTGACACTGAAATTACAATTGCTTGCTATTTAAAACTAAATTCAGCATCCTTCTGAATGAAGATGAAAGACTTTCAGGGTTTTTTCCTGGTTTTCTTAGGATTTTCCTTCAAAATTACAGCTTTTTGAAATGTAGAAAAGGTTCTGCCATATGCACTTGAATGTTAATGAAGGCATTTTTAATCACATTAGGGGTTTGTTTTGTCTAAATGAAGTTGCTTATCTGTCATAGGAGCCAGTTTCAGGGACAACTGGGATTGTAGCTGTAGGCTTCTCGGATTACAGATAAGAGGATACAAGTGCACTTTTTTCCACTGCTGTCTGGATCACATGTTCTGTTTCAGTTACTTTCCTTGATTAGATAGCCTGTAGCTTTTCCACTCTCAGGAGGAAATGTGGTTTTGCCAGTGTATGTAAATACGTCAAGTATTCTGAATACACGTAAACTTTTGGAAATGCTAGCGTATAAAATATTTTTAAAAGCTTCATAAATGCTTAGAAACCCATGAAGTGCAATATTTAAGGTGTATTAAAGTTATATCTGGGCTGAACCAGCCTGATCGCCACAAAGTATGTTTTTCTAAATACATGAAATGTGTAATTTAATGTGCTCTGATGAATTTCCACAGAGGTCTGTTTCCTTTGTTTTGATGTCTGTTTATAGGTTTTGGTCCGTCCTTTCGTAGAAGTTTCTTTTCAGCGAACAGTGTGCCGGACAACAACAGCAGAAGGTCCAAACCCCAGCTGGAATGAGGAACTCGAGCTTCCATTTAGGTATGGCAAAATGAAACCAAATTATTTCTGCCTAATAATAATTTAATTTGAGCATGCAAATTTATCCTCATTTTCCTGTACTGTTCAAATCACTTTTTTGATTTATTTAACCTCTTCAGAGCTCCTAATGGTGACTACAGCACCCACAGTTTGCAGTCAGTAAAAGATGAAGTCTTTATTAATGTTTTTGATGAAGTACTTCACGATGCTGTAGAGGTGAGTTCATAATTGAAGGACAGTGTACATTAGAGAATATTGTGAGCTTTTTGAAGCTGACAGAACAAGACTTTCCCATGTAATAACTTTACTCCTGCTGTGCCTCTCTTTTCTCTATTTTGTCATTCCTTATGATTTTATATCTAGTCAAATACTGCAGGGTTATCATAGGGAGCAATCTTTACAGTGTTAACCTTTGTGCGAATTTAGCTTGTACCACATAAAATGCTGCTAGAGTTCAACACGTCTATGTAATATGTTTTACTGATGTTTAATAAAATTGGAGATCCTAAAATTGAGAGGCATCATGAATTGTAATCTGAATTCTGTTCTTAACCTTAATTAGAATTTTTTACATCATTCCAGATAAGTGATCTTGTATTTTTTGCTAACTATCTTGTTACACTTTGTCTCATCTTGTTTTACAAGCTCTTTGGTGAAATAATAAAAAAAACCCCAAACCATCTATTGGTTGTTTGTATTATTTTTTTGAATGAGACAAAAATTGCAAGTACTAGTAACAAGAAATTTTTGTAAGCTCTCAGTGCTGGCATAACTCCTTCCCTTGTTGAATCTAGTGAAAGCTTTCCTAGTCAATTCAGCATACACAAAAATAGCAGCACTCAACATTGTTGAAAACATAACCCAGAAATAAATAATGCACACACTTCACTGAGAATGGAATTCTGTCCTCAAAACTGAAATGGCACTTGATGAAGCAGAAGGAAGAAAGCTACACTCTTGAAACTTGGATGTCATTCTAGAGTTTTTTTTTTTTTAAATAACTTCTAGGCTGATCATCCAAGATTTGGAAAGCTCTGATAGGCAGTACACATGAAAATAGTTTTTCCATTTCACAGGGTTTAGTTAGATTTTCATACAATTCTAACATCAAAAAGCTTTTATAAATACTAATAAAATAATTCATTAGAAGACCAGAGCTTCATTTACTTAGTCTGAGAAGAGTCTTGTGGACTCCTTGCCAGAGTTTGAAGTTCTCCATCACAGATTATACAGGACTTAAACCCTAAAGTACAAGCACATTCTGTCTTGGACTGTGATGTTCTTACATGTTTTCAGCATCTGGTGTGCTTGAAAGGTGTGCAGAATAATTACTGCTGCACAAGTAAAGGAACTGATACTTACAGAAAATTAATGCAGAATTTTTATTAATGCCTTGATTCAATTGTTGATTGAACTAAAGGAAATGAAGCTGTCTTACAATGTGTTATGTTGGGCAACTTTTTAACAGGATGATCGTGAAAGAGGAAGTGGAATCCACACTCGTATTGAGAGACACTGGCTGGGATGTGTTAAGATTCCGTTTACTACCATATATTTTCAAGCAAGGGTAGGTGATTTTATTTGAAGTAAAATACAGAACTGAGAATGGAATAGGGTGGAAATGGAATGTCAGATTTAATTATGTTCTTTGTTAGTTTATTTTTATGGAATTGTTTGAAGATATCCTTGAAACCACTGGGATTTTTTGACTGATTTGGTGAGTATTTGCCAGTAAGTTCAAGGTTTTGAAGGGAGAAGAGATAAAACATACTGAACAGTGACAGTGCAGCCTGGCTTCCTTCAGTAGTGAGGTTAAAAACACAGATTTTTTCGATGGTTTTCTCATTAGCTTTTGAGGGCTCTGGTATTCTGCAGCCTAGATAGATGAACTAGGAACAGAATCACCTAGATAGGTGAGGAAATTTGACCGAACCTTTTTTTTCACACTTTCTGTGAATCACCAGATTTTCACCTTTGCCTCTCCCAATCCCTTCTTTCTTCCATTTTTAGAACTTTTCAAGAGAAGCTTTCCTCAAGAAATAGCAACAGTTAGTCATGGGAGTAATAGTAAAACACGCACTTCTTCGCAGAGGACTTTTTTTTGTCCAGCCACTCATCCTGGACTGAGTTTAAAGAAACTAATTCTTTCCATTGATAGTCCTATGATACTATAATACAGCTGTAGGACTTCTTCTGCATGGCAGTTGCTTTTATGTGTAGATCAAATCATCTTATCACAAAAGTCAGAATCTTCATGAAGTAAGAAACTGAGACATCAGTTGCATTCCTAATGACACATTCATTTGCTGTTCTCTGACCATATGGGGCACTTCTCAGAACCTTAAGGACTTCAAGGCATACCGTGAGCCTCCCAGATTTTTTGGGTGGAGGGTAAGTCTATAGGAGTCTCATTTAATTTAAGTGCAGTGCTTGGTGATCAAAGTGGTTTTCTTGGGCTGTCTGCAGAGAACGTAATTGTCATGGGATTCGGGAAAGCATGGGTTTCTTTCCACTGCTGAGAAATTTTGGATGGTGTAACTGTCCAAATGTCTAACCAGGCTTAGTCCACCTTGTTTCTGCTAGTTCTTTAATAATATGGGAGGTTAATCAGTTAATTTATCTGTTTGAGGGTTGTGGTGCCCTGTAGAATGAAGCTTTTGCTGATTTTAAAGATGTAAGTAGTAAGAAGATCTGACCTTCTTTTTATGAGTCTTTGGCCATCCTGTGCAGTGTCACATAATGTGACCACCTATAGGTCAACAAATAAGAAACAGCAAGATCTGATGCTCATTTTTATGGAATTGTTCCATGTTGAATGAATGAAATTCACTTGAGAAGTGTGTCTGCTCACAGTCCTGAGACACTTAATGGGCAGACTTGACATTTTAACAGACTGCTTACCAATACATATTGTAGGACAAAGCCAGCATCCACAATCCATCTTTAAGGATTTCCCATCCTGATATCAACCGCTGTTCTTCATACTTTTTCTTGGTCTTTCTGTTGTAGAACCAGAGTAGCTCCAGAATTTCTGTCAGATACACTTCTGACCCTCTTTGAAGTGGTGTTGGAGTTTGTGATTGCCTGAGCAGAGTGTGAGTGCTTGTATAGATCTTCCCAGCAGTAGAGATTCTTTGCATTTGAACAGGATTTCATACAGAATTTGAAAAAGCCTGATCAGCACAGTGGTTATATCAAGGTGCATCTAGCAATTAAATTTCAGTAGCAAATGAAGCATTTCATCATCCTGTTCTAATATACTGCAGCAGAAATTTTGAGTGATATATTTAGTTTTCTCCTCATCAAAACTTAATTTTGTTCTTAAATGTTCTTAAACAGATGAGCAGTGCCAGTGAGTCATCTGTTCATTTTCCACATCCACTGAAGATACCTTTTCTGGTGACAGTTGCCTTAATTGTGTCCAAATCAGGAGCTTAACTCTTTTGCTTTTCTCCTAAAGCTGGGTACTTCCACTGTTGAAACCTGCCCAAGCAAGTGTGGGGCCTCTTGTCTCACCCAGCCCTTCAGAAAGACCTTGTTCTTTGTTTGTGGTGGCAGGGGGAGCTGCAAAGGGCTGGTGAGTCTGTCAGAGCACTTCCTTGGAGAAGCTGGGTGAATGCGCCCAGTTCCAGTTCCACCCAAGAAGCATCACTAGGTTGTGCATGGAACGGGGTCCATCATTCCCACATCACTCATAGGCGAAGGCCTGTTGGTCTGCTCCTGCCTTGAGAAGCATAGTCCTGCAACTTGTATTTTGCAATTTTTTAATTTTTCCAGGTAAAGAGAGCCATGTAGAGTTTGCTGTTTGAAAGAAAAGTAGCGAAAGGCTGGCACTCTTTCTCTGTGAACTAGTGTGTATGATTTCCATTTCATTAAATATTAGTTCATAATATGCAAGAGAGGCTGAAATCAAGGTGTGATTAATATATTTGACAATGAGATATTGTGTGTTTTCCCCACAGTTAAATAACATAAATGACATATTCTCTCATTTTATTATTTTGTAACTTAAAATAACAATCAAAAGAAGAAAATATGTGGACACAAGTTGCAAATTTATGTGAGAGGGAACTTTTGCTTTTGTGCTTTTAATGAGATGCATTTCTCTATATCTGTTGTAGATTGATGGTACGTTTAAGGTCAATATTCCTCCAGTCCTCCTGGGCTACAGCAAAGAAAAGAACATGGGCATGGAGAGAGGTTATGACTCTGTGCGAAATTTGAGTGAGGGCTCATATATAACACTGTTTATTACCATTGAACCACAGCTCATCCCCGGAGAGTCTGTCAGAGAGAAGGTAACTAATCAGTAATTCATCACACTCTTGCTCTTTGTTTCCAGTGGTGCAGTTCTTGAGATGCATATTAATAGGTCTTAGTGTACCAAGGGACATGAATGCAAGTACAGAAGGATATTCATAAAATTTGGAGTGGTTTACAAATTTTTTATCTCAGTTCAATTTAATTAGATGCACCATTAAGTGAGATGTGCACTTAATGCATGAGAAATGACTTTGCCCAGATATCTAATCTTAGTCTTAAGAGAAAGCATATTTGCATTCCTATCTGTGAGCATGTAGTTTTTCAATGTACTTGTGTAAACAATAAAGCATTCATGTGAGTATTTGTGAACAGTGGACAAAAAGGAGGTGCCAGGTGCAAAGACTTATTTTCTTGCTTCTGTGTTTATACTGTTCAAATGAGCATTTATTATTTATGGCTTCATGCATGCCTCCAGATCTTGAGGATAATAATTCCTAAACAGCAGCTGCTATTTTTTCAGTTTCATTAGTAAACCAGAAGTGCCTTAGAGTAACAACAATAGTTGTTACAATTCTTTGCTGCAACTCTCCAGATGCAACACATGCACTTATTATAGAAAGAGTTTGGCTTAAAATGAAAAAAACTAACTAAATAATTTGCCATAGTTTCTTCCTATTCCTGACCTGCAGTTAATTTGAAATGTTTGTGTAGTGTTTTAGGATGCTAAGCATACTTTTAGTTTAATTCTATGATACCTTTTTTGTTTCTTTACTTATTTTTCCTCTCTTTCCTGCTGTCCTTCTTGAACCCTCTATATAGATGAATGAAATGCTTAAGAAGGTACAATGTTAATAACTCAGTTGAGATATTCCTGTTGTTCCCAGTTTAAGATTTAGCTTGGATTTGTGCCATTCAGCAACCTTTTTGCAGTTTGTGTTACTTGACCGTGACATAGTAATTGTTTATTTGCCAGTAATTGCAGTAAATTGCTACATTTAAATTTACAACATGCCAAAGGCATTACTTTTCTGCTGTTAATTATGGTTGAGAAGAATCACCACTGTGTGCCTTCTCTGCTAACTTGGAGGTCTAGCTGCAGGGCAGTGCCCAGCTGTTCCACCTCAGGTTAGTTTGAGAAGAAGAGTAACAAATTACAAAAGTGGCTTATTTTAAACAAAAATATTATGAAGGATGAACTTTAATTCTCAGCACTACTAGAAGTATACAAGGAATTCTAAGCAGATAATTTTGACTGATCCTAATACCTTTGAAAGATGACATCTTAGGTAACATGACAAAATAATTGTCATTGTTATATAATTAATATGTGCTTTTGAGTCCTACATTTGCTTCTGAAAAATCTCATTTAAAAATGTGGAAATTTTAGACACCTCTGAATTATAAGGATTCATCTAAAAATCACTTGAACCTTCTCTGCAAATATTTTGGCATTGAGCAGGGTTGTTGCAGTATTATTTATATAAAAATCACTGGGATTTTATGCATAATGTCAATTGTGGTTTTAATGGAGTGGTATGGGAATAGCACATAGGATTAGTACCTAACCATAATTGTTTACTTTTGACTTAATATGTGGTGTTACATCCTCATGCCCACAGTGTTATTTGGCCATAACTTCTACTACATTTTCCAGTGCTTTAATAAAGCCAGCTTATATGTATAGATCATTATGGGCATTCATAAGTAAATGCAAATTACCTGATTTTCCATTACCTTGACCTTACTTATATGTCTGTAAACAAAACTTTATACTACAAGGCAAGTTCAAAATGCTATTAGAAAAGAACACTCTTTTTATTGTCCTCTAAATGGTGAAATATGGCCAAATATAGTAAAGACTAAAGTCCAAACTATAAATAAAACTGGTTTTGTATAAATTCTACTGTCTTTTGAAGTTTGATACCCAAGAAGATGAGAAACTGCTCCAGGCAGCAGAAAAATATGAAGCTGAATGTACATCAAAGTTTCCAAGCCGCCAGTGCCTAACAACTGTAATTGACCTTGATGGGAAAACAGTTTTTATTACCAGATATATCAAACCTCTGAATCCACCACAGGAGCTTCTTGATGCTGTCCCAAATAGATCTCAAACAGCAGCAGTAAGTACTTAGAAAAGATAGTGAAGTCTCTGGGATACAGATTTCGAGATGTTTGTTTGTTTGTTTGTTTGCCTGTGCACATGCACATAAACAAATCCCAGCTTTGTGTCTCTGCTGTACAGCTACACCTTTTGCAAAGGAAAAACTACAGATACAAAATAAAGTAGTAATGACTATGTGTAATACACAAGTCCAACTATAATGATACTATAAAATAGTATTTATCTTCTCAGGGGAAAAAATAAGTATATTAATGAGTATTGTCCTTTAAAAGACAAAGGATTATGCCAAACCTCAATGGCAATAAATCATATCAGTCTTTGATACACGTTCTAAAATGAGCTAGCTGCTACTGTAATGAGGTTACTCAGCATTTTATCACAGAGTGGAAACAGCAATATTCTTCACATCTGGTATAATAACACTAGCGCATTGTGAATTAAAGCGGTGACCTGTGCTGTTTTGTTTTCTTGCAGGAACTGGTGGCTCGATATGTTGCTTTGATTCCTTTTTTGCCAGATAGTGTGTCATTTGCTGGAATTTGTGATTTATGGAGCACATCAGATGTAAGCAATGCATTAAACAGAAGTTCTTTATCCTCTTGAATGTGATAGAACATCCTAGTGGCCAGTTTTTGGGGGGGAAGTTGTTCTAGATTAGCTCTTGAGGTCCCTTCAGACCTAAATTATTCTATTCTGTTATTGTGAGGACTATTTTTCTTTGAGCCATTTGTTTCAAAGAATAAGGACCAAAGCTTGAAAGAAGTTGCTCATTCTGATCTGAGCCAAAAATTTTATCTTTGATAGGCTGCAGTTAGCTAAGAATACCTTAGGGCTTTAAAATGTCTCCCATTTTTCTTAGTTATAAACCAGTCCATAATGTCACAGTCATGCACAAGTGAAAGGATGCTGACTGATGGAGACTTTACAACTAGACTTAAAATGGATCATTGTCATTTCAGGGAACCACAGAAAAGACATTGCATGTAGTGTCAGCAATAATGGGATATTTAGCCTTCTCTGTCACACGAATCCTGTCATTTAGAGAATAACAGCAGACATTGTTGATCATAGATGAAGTTTTTATCATCTCTGAACTTTTCTGAAAAATTGTCTTTCTAAAAAAGACAAAGACCATGGTTCTTGTGATAAGATCTCAGATCTCATGGATTCTCACACCTTTGACTCTTCATCCTGTGTGTTGAAGCAGTGACCAATAAACGGTAAAGATCAGTTGCAAAGATCTGAGAGGACTCCTTGCTTCAGATGTGTTAAGAAACATTATCAAATGTTGTAAGTTGATAACTGCTTAGAAAGACTTTTTTTTTTTAAATACCTCAATTAGCAATTTCTTTATCTTCTGGCGGGAGATGAGGAAGAACACGCCGTGCTGTTGTGTAATTATTTTCTTGGTATGGGAAAAAAAGCCTGGCTTATCACTGGAAATGCCATTCCCGAGGTAAGAGGATTCTTTCATTTGGCCTAAGTATTAACTTGTATTTTGTGAAGTCTTTGGCCCCCAGCAATGAATAGTTGCTTCTTGCTGCAATGTTTTTCCAGGACATTATCTAAACATTGGTGCTGAAACTGATTCTTTTCAGAAAAGCAAATAAAAAACTGAAAGTATATCTTAGTATATGTCTGGGTGTTTTCTCCTGGACCTCTGTTTCCATGCTTATACTGGTAGTAGTTATCATCACAATACAGTACCAAGCATCTGTAACCCTTGATTTGACTTTAGCTTGTATAAATGGTGTATCCAGGACAAACTGATGGAGACAGTCCCTTCACAGCACCTCAGTCATGGATACACAGACTGCGACAGTTTGTGTGGGATTTGGTACAGATTCAGAGGTGATAGGAGAGGGCTAGGGGCATGCCAGGGATTCTTAGTGATCACACACATCTGCTGATCCTCTCTCTGGCTGCTTGGCAGAGCTGCAGCAACAGTAAAGATAAATTGGTTCAGGCTGGACAAGTCCGTCTCCCTCTGCCCACTGTAATACAGGTAGGTGAGGCGTCTGCTCTGCCTTGGGCTGCTGGGAGCCACTGGGGCAGCACTTGGGCTCAGACTGGCCCAGAACTGAAACACTGAGGTTGTTTTGCCCCTTGGGAGATGCTTTTGTTCTCAGGGAAGCACTCAGATTTCCAAGTAACCAATACTGCTCTTTTCAAAAAGGTGGTAACTGTTTATAATGCAAATTTCTACATATATGTGAAAGGTTTTTTTGGTAAAAATTTCTGTCTAAGCTAGTTTCTTAAGCACATTCTGAGATACTGCAGTTACAGGAACAGGCACTCAGATACATTCCTTCCCCTCAAAATCTGATGGAGATGCTAGTTATTAATAAAGCATTTTGTAAGGAGGGGATTTATTCCAGATATTTCAAGATACCTGGAAAATACAAGAAATGACAAGAACGTAGAAGAGCAGTTTAGGGATTCCTGATAGAGAATATAAAGAGAGCTGGGAAATTCCTTATGTGCCTGAGAGGGAGGCTGATGGCTGAGGCACAGAGTGTGCTGCCTAGGTGGAAGTCCTTCAGCTTGGAGATTGCCCATGGATGACAGCTGTGGCAGTAGTCAAGTAGGACGTGTTGATACTGAAGTGGCATCTGGTAAACATTCCTGTATGTGGAATTTCACCTCTGTTTGTAGCTGAGACAACTTTCAGAATCTATATGTTAAGAATGGCTCAGAGCTCTCTATGTATGACATTTCTCTGCCACGTTATTGTGTAAGTGTTAAACTGTAATGAACTTGTAAATTCCTTCAAGCAGTTTGGCCTAAAAAGCACTATCAACCACAATAGTAAAAATTTAGTATTCCAAAGAATACAAAGTATACTGTCTTTGTAGCTAGTTTTCAAACATCTTTCTCATACTTTTTTTTTTTCTTCCTAGGGACCAACTGCATATGTATTAACTTTGGAACAAAGTCAGTATGTAATTTGGAATCCCAGTACTGGATGTTTTTATGGGCAATATGATACTTTCTGCCCCTTACAAAATGTGTACTGTCTGATCAGCTGTGATAATGTAAGTGTGCCCAGTCTTGTCACATTTCTATACACGTAAGGGTTAATAACTTGATTATTTTTTTTTTAACCTTCGGCATCATTTGTTCATCATTGTAACCATATTTAGGTTATCATTTATTAGCAATATTATTCAATCTCAAGTAGGTTTTTCAGCCACTTTAAACACTTGAAATAAGAAAGATTTTTTAATCAGCATTTACGTGGATCAAGAGATCCGTTAATATAATTTTAGTTACTGAGTTTTACTTTACATGTTTCCCAGAGTGGATGGCCTAAGATTACAGCTGCTTAGGTGAGGAGTAGTCATTCCTCAAAGATAATAGTTTGCAGGTGAAATGTGACTGAAAATTGAGAAAAAAAATATAAAGGAGTCACTTGAGTTGCCTATGTGACACTAGGCACAGCCTGAATGGTTCAGTGTGCACAACACAGAGCTGGCACCTCAGGGCACAAAAACGATACTGATTTTCTGCCTGGCATCAAGTCCTCCCATGTATTTGCAAATACACAAGTAATACTAGTGCATGTTCATAATATATTACTCATTGTGTGGCTGTAAGCTCTCCAAGATAGTGGGGGGAGAGAGGAGAGATCGTAAGAGCTGTGCAGGCTCTGGGCAGGTGAAGGAGAGGCCACAGACTGGGAGCTGAGCCTGTGCTGGGAGGGTCAGAAAGCCTGGGAACTGTCCTGCCAGCAGCGTTCCCTCACTTGGTTGGAAGCCAGACCTCACAGGTTCTGGGGACACATAAAGGGACATGATGACGAGGTACAAAGATGTGTGAAAGTCTGAAAATGAGGAAAGAGAAGGCAAACTTAAAAAAAGAACCCTAGGGTTTATTTGAATGGAAACTGGAAGTTGAGTTTAAAAGTTTGCTCCTCAGTTTTTTGGAATACCATGCATTTGGAGTTTTGTTTTGTTATTTAATCTTCTATGTTCTATTCTAAACACAGATCCTGACTTTAGATGAGAATTTAATACTCTAAAGCACATTTATTTTAAAAGTGTCACTTCTTTCACTGAAAGCATTTTGGGGAGTGGTCGTTGTTTGGTTTGGTGGTTTTTTAAGCAGTACTAAACCTACAGTTAAAAAAAATGTAACTCAGTTGTTAATTGCTGGAAGAGGCAACTAAGGACTTGAGCACCGACTTAACTGCAGGACACAACAACATCTTTCAAGGCTACTAATTCCAGTCTCAGTGAGACTCCGAGCAGGTGTGCTGCCAGCAGAGCCACACCACCTCACATCCAGCTGGGGCAGAACCAGCTGTCCTAGAAGGCTCTACACAGAACCTCAGTTACAAAGGGTCACACACATTGATTAGCACATTTACATAGTAATTGCTGGTGCATTTTGCAGCCTTAGCAATAGTTATTTGAAGGTTGTTTGAACAAGAATCCTACAGTGCCTGCGCTCCAGACTAGGCGCAGAGGCTAAAATCAATGTCTGTAAAAAAGGGGAGAGCAAGACATGGGTTCCACTTGCTGACAGAATGTGCACAGGAGCTGTGTTGGGTGTCTGCAATCTCTGCTTGTGTTCTGCAAGATACACTTAAAAGAGCAGTGGTACTGGGGTGCAGCAGCTACTACGCATCACAGCCTCAGCTGCACGGGGCTGGGCTCTCGGAAGAATTTAATCAGAATTCAGAAAAGACTTGTGCAGCTCAGAACAGAAGAAAAAATTCCTACAGGAGGTTAACATTATATAGTATTTTATTGCTATATAAGTGGAATGTGTTCCATAGGTGTGATTATATGCTGAAAGCTAAACCAAATTTGCTTTCCTGTAGATTTGGTTTAATATGCAAGAATATGATTCCCCAGGAAGGATAAATTTTGATATCAGCAAACCAAAACATTGGAAGCCTTTCTTTTCAAGAAGTTTGCCATTCCCCGGTCTCCGCAGCATTCAGGTATTGATGGATTTATTGCCAGCTCCATAAGAGGGGTTGAGACATCACAGACTTGGTATAAAGAAGCAAATGCTAAGTTCTTTGGACTTCTTTGGTTAAGTATATTTATGTAATAGCATTGTTTTTTAAAAAGATTCCCCAGTTACTCCTTTAAAAAAATGAAAGCAGGAATACTGCAAAATGTTGATTTTATACAGAATTAATGCTTTTGCTGTCTAACTGTCTACGTAAGATCTCAGGGCAACAAGTGAAACAAATGGGACAAATCTTTAACACAAACATGTCTGAAGTAGTAGCTCGGTATTATAAAGAAAATGTCAACTTTTGTCTCATGGCTAAGAAGGCATTTTTTCAAGCTATAGGAACATCCTTAGTAAAAAGCCAGAGATTTCCATACAGTTATCAAAAGTGTAAGCAGTTGAAATTTACTGGGGGAAAAAAACCCCAGCGTTATACACATATATCTAGTTAAATTTTTATCATGTCTCTGTTAAAGAATAGATTATTTTAGCATAATTTTAAACTCTTGTGAGCATCATCAAGGCAGAAACTCCTGAAGTTACATTGTTACATGTTTAGAAGAGATTGCATGTTTTAGTATTTGTTTTATTTATTGCTAGCCTGAAGAACTAACCTATGAGCATTCGGATAAGGCTGCTGCACTGGAACTACAGAGCAGGTAATGCTACCTCCAGAACAAGTGCCGTCAGTGCTAATACCAGAGCATTCCTAGGTATTCATGCCTAGGTCCTCAAAACTTACTTTCAATGCCAGAACAGCCTAAAGAATTTGAAGCTATTGTTTCAGGGCTTTTTTAAATTCTCTTTCTTCAACAGAGATTGCCAGATAGAACAAATCAGTCATTGCTCTACGATTTCGCAAAGAACAAAATGCTGTGGGGGGATGAGAGGAGAGGGTGTGTAAACTAAAAAGGGGTTGTAAGCCCGTGGCCTTCCATGCAGGCACTGTCAGTGCAGACATTAACACGCAGCTCTGTTGGCTTTTTTGCACTTTCAGTGAGCAGTAAGTCTAACTGAGGTCACGTGTGGTTCTCAGAATCTGTACTGTCTGCCAAGGGAGATTAGTTCAGATGTCCAATACTGTAATTGTTATAATCAGTCTATCTGATTGCAGGATTGAAAAAATATTAAAAGATAAGATTATGGAATGGAGACCAACGCGCCCAACACGTTGGAACAGATACTGCACGTCCACCCTCCGTAACTTTTTGCCACTGCTGGAACAAAACCAAGGCAAAGATGTAGAAGATGACCATCAGGCAGAGCTGCAAAAACAGCTAGGAGATTACAAGGTACACTTGTGAACATAAATGGCTTGTGCATAGAAGCAAGAAGTTAAATCCCTAGGATTTAGTATTGCAACTCAATGGTACAGAAGAGTGTCCCAGGCTAGTTATTTCTTCTACTACCAAAATGCACAAGAGATTTTATACCAGAGATAAACCATTGTAATATTTATAGAGTGAGGGAGTGATGATCTGGTTTATTTCATTTGTAATGTTGAAGATAAAAAGTTTCTGCTGAACATAAGAACATAAAGTTAATTAGGTGCATTGTTGTTTTATTGCTGCACATCAGCCACTACTGCCAGTACATAAACATGAGTGCAGTCTCCCAGCACCAGCTGCTCTGGGGCTGATTGGTGCAGCAGCTCACAGGGTCAGTAGGAACCTGCTACTGGTGCTGAGTAGTGCTACACATAGTCTACTTCCAGGTGCAGGAGCCCACACAACATGCTTTTCTTCAGTTTTCTAGTCTTTGCTTCACTCTCTAAAGACAGAAGAAAATTGACTGATGTGTTCACTGCAGCCACTGGTGTGCCTGTGCGTTCTTCCTCCAGGCTGTTGGAAGGGCCTTCTGCTTTCCATATGGAACACCTGTGACACTACTGGCATGTCTGGCCAGCTCCAAAATTAGTTGAGGTTTCAGTTCTTGTTGAGCAGGAGACATTTGCTCAAATCCCAGGCCAGGAGAAGAGAGTGATTTAAAACCAGCCACAAGGCAAAAAAGCAGTGAAGTTCTGCTGTATATGTTCATTAATATAACTTTATTCTAGTGGATTCTAAAGAACTTCACTTTGAACTTCAACCAAATTAAAGAAGAAAAATGTCAGAAACTTGCCTGGAGTATGTGAAAAAGGGAGGTGTTATCAAAATACAAACATAGGTTCTTGTATTACATCTCCTCAGGCTGGCAGTAGAAAAGATAATCTGTTTTACTCAGCATGTAAATCTTTTTAAACTATGTTTTTATTCAGGTGCCTTCACCTTTTGTTCTTACATGTTTTCTTCTCTTTCTTTCTACCAGGTCTCTGGATTTCCTATTCATATGCCATATTCTGAAGTGAGACCTTTAATAGAAGTTGTACACAGCACGAGAGTTCACACCATTGATGTTTCCAATGTTGAATTTGCTCTGGCTGTGTATATTCACGCTTATCCCCAAAATGTTCTCTCTATATGGATTTATGTTGCTTCACTTGTGCGAAATAGGTAGTATAGACCAGTCAGAATACTGCAATATAGCTGTAAATATAAGATTTCTCTCACTGCTGAACTATTCCAAGTATTTTAAAAATCAAACGAGACCATGATTTTTAGTAGCTTTATTTGCCCTAAAACTACTGAAGATACTACTTACTGCTAAGGAAAAGACTGACATGTAAATTTCCAAAACTAATAGGTGATTTTTATATAGTTTTTTATAGCTCGCTGTGGGACCTCACACTCTTAAAGCACATGCCCACACAAGTGACAGTGCAGAGTAAAATGTTTCCTTGGCATCCCTTCAAGAGTGTTTTTAGCTAGTCAGTTTAGCTACAGACCTTCTTCCTCTTCAACAACACTTGTAAATAAAAAACTTTCCTGGACCTCAGTTCCTGAATTTTTAGCTATGAATAAATTTCATAGACCGAAGAGCCATCAGTGAAGGCCATACTTCAATTTTTAAGAGGCTCCTTCATATCTTACTCTATATTTTATGTCTGTATAATGCCAGCACCATTTAGAGGTGTAAGACATTTTCTTAAGAAGTTAAAGATGAAGGATTTAATAAATATTTATACCAAACCTTAAGCGGAAGCTCATTCCTTTTATACAAGAATTTGATTAAAGTACTTAGGAGTATGAAATCCTTGTCTGCAAGTTAGCAAACTTGCAAGTAAAAGATTATCAAAAGAATAGTTTACTAAAAATCAAATTCACTTACTAGTATGTAAGTAGTTGTGCTGTTAATACTGATATAAATGCATATCCTTTTCCTGCTGTTAATCAAACTCTTCCAAGTAAAAAAAACCAGTGGGTTGTGCTTAGGAAGAGCGTTCATGAGGACCCTGAACTTGCCTTTGTTGAATTTCAGATGGTTCCTTTCTGCCCATCTCTCCAGCCTGCCCAGGTCCTTCTGAAGGGCTGCACAGCATTTGGGGGGATCAGCCCAAAACTCCTCCCAGCTTTGTGTTGTCAGTGAACTTGCTGAGGAGGCATCTGGACCTTCCTCCCAGTCACTGATGAAGAAGTTAAATAATCATGAGCCCAGTACTGAACCTTGGGGGGACACCACTAATGCCAGGCCTCCAGCTAGATTACCTGATTACAGCTCTCTGGGATCTGCTGTTCAGCCAGTTCTCAACTCACCTCACTGTCCACTGATCCAACCCACACTCCCTGAGTTTGCCTATGAGGATGTTGTGGGAGAGTGTTGAAAGCCTTGCTGAAGTCAGGGTTGGCAATATGCGCTGCTCTCCCCTCATCCGGCCAGGTAGTTGTTTCATCATAGAGGGAGATGGGGTTGGTCAAACAGTGAATCCATGCTGACTATTCCTGATCGCCGCCTTGTCATCCATGCGAAGAGAGATGGCCTCCAGAGTGAGACACTCCATTACCTTTCCAGGGCTGGAGGTGATGCTGATTGGCCAGTAGTTCCTTGGGTCCTCCTTTGAAGACCAGGGTGACATTTGCTTTCTTGCATTCCTCAGCCACCTCCTCTGATTCCCTGTGACCTTTCAAAGATGATCATGAGTGGCCTCGCTGGAGTGTCTGCCAGCTCTAGTGCTCATGGATTGCTGCCACAGGTTCCCTCCCTTCTACAGGCCCCACTAGAAAGTACGTTGTCATCACATGATGCTTTGTTGAACGCTGATGACATCTCCAAGTTTAGTCCACGGTGTATCAGCAGCTGTGTCCCTACTAGTCTGCACAGAAAATACCACCCAGCAGCAAGCAGAAGCTCCTGTGGCTGCACCTTCCAGCCTCAGAAGAGAGAGTTCTGGAACACAGACAGATACAAGCAAGCCCACTGCGTACATTGTTACCAACAGCCTCAGCCAGCCGCACACTAATGGCAATCGACCGAACCTTGGGCACCAAAGGCCATTCAATGCAGCTTCCCTGAAGACACAGTTGCTGGGTCAGTGGTGTCCTGTAAGCTTCAAACTGAGCACTGAACATTCTGCTTCTGGCCCACAGTCAATGTTAACCATCACCAGCTGACTCCACACAGTCTATACTCACTGGTGTTTTTCTTACCTTACTCTTCAGTTTAGCATGACCAAGTTGGTGGCAAAACTTGCAGTTTATTGTAATCTCCAGCTCTGCCTGCACACCAACTTCCCAGACACCAAGACTCTTGAGAGCTACTATGTCACCATGTTCTAAATAAATGCTACTCAAAAGAATTTATCAAATTAGGAAAACAGGTAAAAATTACCAGCTTGTGTTGTCAGTCCTAAAAATTAGGCAGAGTAGGAAAAAAAAAAAACAACCTGGCTGCCTTATACAAAAGCAGCCACCTGCCCCTCCTCTGCTGGAGAAAAAAAACAGCCTGCAACTGTGCCACTCATGAGCAGGTGGCCGTTGAAGTTTACAACTTGCCGTGGGCTACAGTACTCATCCCTCACACAATGGGCTCTCCCCCATACCACCACACACACACTCATGCACTACTCATCTCTTCCTAGCACACATTTCACTCATCACGACTGATTCTCTGCTCCCTGCCACTCTCTACTGTCCAGAGAGGAATCTTTTCAACTATCAAAGCAAGGGGGAAAATGTATTGCTGTCTTTCACAGAGTTCAGATTAATGCAAACTGACTTCCTTGGAAGCTGTTTCAAAAATGCAACACAGCAGAGTCATGGGAACCATAAAACCAAACCAAAACCCCCACACATACTGCACAGTTCACAGCTCTGCAACCACCACAACACCCACTCACCTGCCCAATCTCTGCAGCCTTCTGGCATGGCACTTTATACCTTAAAAGCATAGATATTCAACTGCTGCATACATTTTTTTATTGGTGGGAATGTTTTATTTGAGTATGTCTTTCAAGCCCAAATACAAAACCAAATGCAAAAGGAAGGTGGCAATTTCCCTAATTTTGCAGTATAAAGAACGACTTTAGGATGAGAGGAAAGGGGAAGAAACAAAGCTCCTAAAGATGTATAATTATTACCCCAATGCAAACAATAAAATTCAGATTCTCTGCAGAGGTTTATATTGTACTTACAGATTCAAAATTTAAAAAAGAAAGTCACCTAACACAAAATAATTCAGTAAAGTAGATTTAAGTGCCGAAATTGGAATAAAGTGGCATTAAAAAAAAAAAATCTGAAGATTTTCCCATCTTCCCCAAATTATGTAAAATAAAACCCAACACCCTTCAAGCCAAATGAGGTTGTGAGATTGTTACAACACTGTACAGTACACTCATAATTAAGATTTTGAAGTTGTGGGCAGGGTCAGGCTAGTATAACAAGTCTCACTCCAAGGATTGTTAACACAAGATGCGAACTGTAAGTAAAGTGCATGAGAGGAAGCCTGCTCAGCTAAATGAAGTAGACCGAAAGATCAGAAGTCAGCGGTCATTCGCCAGAGCGGCAGCAGGCCCGAAAACCACACTGCAAATTCTGGCATCCACTGGCGGTTTCAGCATGAGGACCTGCACAAAAACAAAAGAAACGTGAAAAGAAGAAAAGGCCGCTTACTTAGATTCATAATTCTCATAACCTGGTGATTCAGAAAATGTCTCATCTTTTACAATGCACTACACTTCACTCAGCACTGTGAAGTCCGAAACGCTGCCAGTACTATCGCGGTGTAAAAACCTCACTTGGAACAGGTATTTTTCAAGATTTTTGCTCCATAGCTTAGTCCCATGAAGATAACACATCCAAAATTACACAGAAGTACCATGAGCAACACTAAATGAGCAACTTTAAGCAAGCTGTCACAGTCAGCTTCAGAACTGAGTGTTTTTGACAATACATTTTTAATTCCCGTTTTTCAAATGCAGATGATGACATCATGGCATTACCAAAGAAACCATAACCTCCCAAACTATGTCTATGATAACAGAAACAGTTTTTTAGTCTGGAAGGTTTTTTTTCTCCATGAACACTTCATGGTTGGCCAGACTCCCACATACTCTTGACTGGAAAACCAGAAACTGAAGAGAGAATCACCTTAGTATTGCTGCAGTCATCAGAAGCCCTAAAGCTAAAAATGAGCCATTCAGAAATAAAGAACAAGTTGCAAGCACAGACAGTACAAACCAACACTGTAACTCTACCCACCTCCACTTACCTTCACTTACCACTTTCATTTATGTTAAAGTGACCATGAGATAAGAAATTATTGTATTTATTCAAACAGGATTTTATTTCTTGCAGCCATATGCCTGCTTTGAGACCCATTTACACTCAGGCTGGCTGAACTCTGGCACCCAACAAAAACTGGAAGTGGGTTGCTGAGCCAACTCAACCAAGCTGGTGAAGACCTAACCAGGACAACACAAATTTTTCCCATTTGTATGAGAAACAAATCAACAAATATTTCAGGTGTTTTTAATTTATTTAGAAATGCTAACAGAATCTTATCATGAACTAGGGCACCGTGCCATATCTGGCTTTTTCTACCTTCTTCAACAGTAAAGTCATAATTCAATTAATTTCCAAGAATTTCTAGTGTCTTAAAACCAGCTTCCTACTTCATGCCACACACCTGTAAGCAATACTCTATACTGTAAATAAGTTAAGATGCATGAGACTGAATAAAGCAAACCTGAAACTATAATGAAGGACAACAGTTACAGTACAGTGAACTTTTCATTGGTCAATAAACTCATTTTCCTTTTCAAATCTTTTTATTCACCTGAACTAAATTTTGATCCTCCATGTCACTTACGAGCTAGAGCTTGAAAGCTTCTTCGTAAGTCCTTTAGAAAGGAGACTCGGTGCTTCTGAACAGCTGGTTTAGCAGAGCATGTTCTGTGCAGCAGCATTTTCCAAGTCGTGGCTGACCTTCCCCAGCACTGCCACAGCTATGCAGCACAGCAGCGATTTTGAAGCAACTGTCACATTTCTAGCAAAATGCTTGTTGACAAAATGTACAGAACCACAACAACCCAAGGAAGGGAATACTCAATATAATTCAATACTGTTTTCCATCCTTTTCTTGCTCACTTTAAGAATGCTGTTCCTCATGCTCCTAACTGGAACATACAAATATCTAGGTCTGACCAATGCTCCATTTAACACTACCTTCACCATTGGCAACAGCAAGTGGTGTCCAGGGACATGATATAAGCCTGTCATGCACACCCCTTTGTGTTTTTCCAGCAACCGTAACTGCTGGAGCAGGGACACTGAAGTCCATTTCCTTCAGTATTTGTTCATGGCTCAGTTGTGCCTGCGGTTTTTTTAACTTCTTTTTAAACCTCCTGATACTAACTCCTTCCATAATTCCCCACAGGACCAAGTTCCAGAAGTTCACTACACTGTGCATCTGCCTTAAATCGCCTACCAGCTTCACCCAGTGCCCCTGAGCTCTAATACTGCAAAATTTGGAGAATTACCACTGCACATTCACCTCATCTACCGCTTTCCCAGTTCTGTAAACAGTCATGCCCCCTTTTCAGCCATCTCATTCCCAGATTGAAACGTTCCAGCCTTTTGAGTGTTCAGTTCCCTAACTTTTTAGTAGGCCTCTTCTGTATCTTCTGTCACTCCAGTACACACTCTCCTCAGGATGGAGAGACCAAACCCGCATGCAGCGCTCCACATGTGAGTGCCCCAAGGCTTCCAGGACCATGCACAGCACCCTCTATCTTGTTCTCACCACCCTGACGATGGTAACATTGGTGGCTTTTTTGGCTGCTGCTGCAAATAGGAAAGATCTCAGAATTAGCACCAACAGCTCTCTGAAATCATTATCTCCACACTGCAACTGCCAGCTCTGAATTCAGTTTCATGCAATCAGAGTTTGATTATTCCCAGCCACCCAGACCTTTAACCACACATAGAGCCATAGTGAAGCTTCTTAGACGTCCTTCTGGAAATCATCAGCATCATCACTTGAAGACCACACAGCACCACTCAAAAACTTGGAAATTACTGTGTGCATTTCTTACACCACAACACAAGGGAAATGCTGAGTAAGACTGATCTCAGCACAGAACTCTTGAGAGGGGAACAGGGAGAAAGTTGTCATCTCCCAGGTTCCTTTCCTAAACAGTGACCATTAAGCCCTTCCCTTTCTTTCTATCCTTTAGTTAGCTTTCAGATTTTGTATTTAAACCACTGTTACAGCAATTTAAGATCTGAAAAACTTGGACAGTTCTACGTAAATTGGATCATCTGAAAAGCTTGTATGTTCATTTTGCAATTTATTACGCACTGACTTACAAATGACATTAAGTATATCACAGTGACATTTCATCCTTCTTCCCACATTGCATTTCCTGCCCCATGTCTAATCCTTATATCATCACTAACTTTCCTTTATAAGCCTGTGATAAGGAATTCTTATAAAATGAAATATTCAGGGTTCAACTACATCTTCTGAAACCAGCCCTCCCCATACTCTTTCTTAGCATATATGGGCAATTCCCATAATTTAGAAGGTATTTTATGTTCTTATTATAACAAGGTAGTAAGTGTCATTAATGGTTGTTTTAACAGTAAGGTTATCTGGGTTTGAGTTATTTATGGTTTGACATGCCAGTTGATCTCCTCCATCATAAGTCATGTATCTCCTTTATAAAAGCCCTAGTGCTCCTTAGTTTGTTCTTTTTTATGTTTGATACAAACAGCAAAATTCAAATGCCTTTACTTTTGATAGCCACAGACACTGGGTTTGTTTCCCTGGCTTTATTTACAACCACTGACCTTTGGCTACATCTCTTTGGCTTCGTAACCTATGACTTCCCCAGTCTTTGCTACTGACCTCATTTGGACTAGACTTTGTTTTTGAATTCTCTCTGTTTAAGTTCAAATGGCCTCTTTGATCTTGCCAAAAAACCACTGTCTTCTGTTTCCTCTGGACTCTGTATATGAGGTCTCCAATTCCTCTCACCTCATTGATGCATTAGGTTAAGTACT
Source organism: Cnemophilus loriae (assembly GCA_013397755.1). Taxonomy (NCBI): domain Eukaryota; kingdom Metazoa; phylum Chordata; class Aves; order Passeriformes; family Corvidae; genus Cnemophilus; species Cnemophilus loriae. The sequence continues at coordinate 218,898 of VZTF01006691.1, forward strand.
ATGGTAACTGCATATATTCCTTTCATATTGTCCAGTGTGATGGTCATTTCAACCTAACAGTGGAGATGAATCACTTCCATAGAACCACAGAATGGTTTGGGTTGGAAGGGACCTTTAAAGGTCATCTAGTTCCAACCCCCTTGCAATAATTAGGGACATCTCCAAATAGGTTGCTCGGAAGTCCCTTTCAGCCTGACCCCACATGTGTCCAGGGATGGGTCTTGCACCACCTTTCTGGGCAACCTGTTCCACTATCTCCCATCTTCATTTTGCCCATTACTGCTTTTAGCACAGCCCAGTTCGCAATGCACTGTGTATCTATGAGGACACTGCTCCAGGCAGCAATTTCACGCACTGAACATGTTTTGAGGACCAGCTGATGATTTTGAATGAACTTTGACAGTTTTGATGGGCAGGTATAGCAAGAAACCATTGGCTGCAGTGTCAGGTTATAATAAAACGTCTTGACAGGGATAAGCCAGATACCATCTCTGCTGGACTTAACAAGGAGCCCAAAATGTAGTCTTTTTAAAACATGTGGTGGAAGCGTGGGGAAGGAACAGCACATGCAGTGGATCATAAGGAGAAGGGTCCCTCTGACTGCGAAGGCTTAGTAAGTGCTAGCAGTGAAGTGCTAAATTAAATGTGGTTTGGGTTCACCCGGGAAAGCAAAGTTAATCAGATTCTCATCTAACCTGCCACAGTCTACATTACTGGTTTAGTTACTTCTAAACTGGATAATGCTCTTTACATGCACATCTGATTACTCGGAAGCTTAGGGGACTCAGAATAGAGGTGAGGTCTGTTTACTCGTGGTGAACATATAAACATGTTTGGTAATGTAAGAGAGGAGCAGAGCTATTTGATTACTCCATTTTGTTACATGTACTAGCGGAACAAAAATTAGTCAAAATTCCCTAGAAAGAAGTTTGGCATTCCACCAAGAATAAATGACAACACAGACCAAGACCATGGTAAAAGAACCCCTCCTGCCAGGGCAACTGGCTGCCACCACCATATCATATCCTTTCAGACTTTTGTGAGTACATTGATAATCTGCAGAATTTAGACTGAGACCTAACTCTCAGAACACTGTGCTCCCACATGAGTCAGCACACAGTAGTCCATACACCTTAAAAGAACTTGCAAAGTCTTGGCTCGACTGCTGAAAGACAGATCAGCTATGACCAATGACATGCTAAATGCCAGGAGAATGAATCATTAGAATAAAACTTTATTTCATTAATGCCCTATTTCTTTAATTACAGCACCTGAGGACTACATAATTAAAAAAAACCTCTAGAAACTGAATCATACTTAAATGATGCAAAGAGCTACTGCTGCAGAAATCAGGGAGCCCCATTTTTCTAATGCCAAAGCTGACAGCACTCCAGGCTTTGAAACTGAGGAAACAGCCAGAAAAATGGACACAGCTGGACAAAACAGCCTTAGAAAAATAACTCAGTGGCAAGATGTAACTCGAACATTAAACTCTTCTTGCTGAGTTCAGTGTGATCCACAACCAAATTTGTTTTAGACAAATGAAATCAGCCATTAGGAGGGATGTATATTGACAGTATGCATATTGATATGTTTTCAGCTGCAGCTGAGGGTTATCTAACTCCAAGTCTCCAGCACTGTGAAAAACATAAGAGATCCTAAACATTAGTATGCAAACCAAAACCTGAAGTCAAACTAGCAGTAAACAAACAGAAAACGGATCTGCAAGTGTGTGCAAATTCATGGTTTCTGGTCATAAAAACTGTACCATGTCACTGGTGTGCAACAGCAGTCAGACTCAGACCCAACTATCTCACCATAGCTGCCCTACCTTTCTAGTCTTGCTCTACTAAAAAGGTAGAACAGCACCTGCTAAAAATACAAAAACTGCAACCAGTGTGCCCACCAAACATGTGCATCAAGCCTTCCACAAAGAAATTCCAATGAAGCTGGGCTGTGTGTAAGGGGTCCCATCAGACTCAATGTGTATAGGAAAAAAAATTCTGAAAATAAGCTGCAGGTAAAAGTAAAGCCCTTATTCATCAACAGATGACAAAGTTGTCCCTTTATTATTCATAGATCACTAAATTCCATGCTGTTGGCTCCATTTTTTTTCCCCACAAGACTGACAAGTTTTCCAACTTCTGATCTCAGAATAAACCTCCTTCCCCGAAAACAATCACTGATAAGCTGGTGGGCAAAGAAAATTATGAAATTATTCTGTACATGCTTACAGATCAGTAAACTTTGTGCAGCAGTTACTAATACAATCTGTAAATGTGCAAATAAACAAACAGCTTCAGATATGGATTGATTTAAATGAAACAGCTATTGCTTTCCCTAGTGACTTTAAAAAATTACAAATGATACAGAAACAGCTGTTGTAGGAATCGCTGCCCACAGAATGGAATAAGGCATCAGTTTCACACTGAATAGCCCTATCACAATGAAGTTTGATTGAAAATACAAGGAACAAAACTCAGATAAAACTGCAGGGGATTCATTTATAAAGGCTATTTTCCATAAAGCCATAAACTTCTGAGATGACATTATTTCTCAACAGATAAAAAAATTCAGACCATTACAGCCTCACTGTCCTGTGCATTTCTCTCTACAGGAGTAACTCTTGATCCAAAGGCATGCATGATGCTTGAGAGAACCAAGCAGAGCTTATAGGCTCACAGATTCCAGCAGGCAGTAAAAGGAAGGAAATAAACAGGAAGAGGATCAGACAACTTTACAGAATAATTCAAAAATATTCTGTTTAAATTTAAATAATTTCTTGAGGATACTATGAAACAGCCAAGCTTTAAAGTGGTGAACTCACACACAGATTTGGGCACTGTAAACTAATACAAAGACATTATGGTGTGTTTTATAGGGACAAGATGAAAAACAGAAATGTCTGAATACAAATTATGTCTGGTATTACTGACAGAAGTATGAACAGAGGAAAAGTAGCAAGCAATCAGATGTAAAAGGAAAAGGCTTCTAACTGGTCTTTGAGGACATCTTTAAACTCAATATAATGCAGGAAAGAGAGTCAGTGAAGGATTTTAAAAAAAGAACCTTAAAATTTTCTGGCAGAAATGAAAGACAACAGAAAATAGATTTTTAAATGCTGTAGTCTAGACAGAATGGAAGGAAGTAACAAAAAGCAAGTGTTCTAAAAGAAAAAAAAAAAGCAGTCAGTGTCAAAAAAGTGCATGAAGTGCAAAAATTATGGAAACAAAATATTATTTAATACTTTCACTTCTAATATTACAATCCAATCCAAGTGCATCATCTTGCATAAATTTCAATGGATTGAATACCCAAATACCAGTACAGATTTACTTGCAGTACCAAAGCTCTGGCATCTGGTACCTAGGCTGGGGATGCATCTCAATACGGATGCAAATTATGGAGCTGGACACCACGAACTACCAGCTAATACAATTTTGGTTTACACACAATTAGCTTGTACAATCCTGTGAACTCCGTTATTATCCTCTTTTTCCCTTGCCTTCTCTTGCACTTACCTGTTTTAAATTCACACATGGAATACAAGTCACACCACGATTCCCATCTCTAATGTTAGGAATGCTTACTGGACCTAACATAACAGACTGAATTCCAGTGTGGTGAACACTGAAAAGACTTGCGCCATGAACAGATTTTATGCATTTATCCAGATCCTTCTCCAGCTAAGATCCATCCCTAAGTTACTGACTCAAGCAAAACCAGAAAAAAAACTGAATTACATTTTCCATAAGGACATGTGATGGTAGGATCAAAAATATCCTGTACCAAAACTAGTGTAATATGGGAGGTTTGCCTGGCAAAACACACGTCATTAGTTTTCTAAAAATCCCTGCTTTGGTACCAACCTAACGAAGCCTCTGTCTGAGGTTATGACCATACAGAAAACATACAACTGCATGGTTTACAGTGGAAGTATAGACAGGGCAAGTGGGTATTAGCAGCTACATGGAAATTTACTTTCTACCCCTATTAGTTATGCTAAACTCAGTTAAGAGATACAGGCACTAAAAATGCTTTCCTACGTAACACAGAGCTGTACTCATGTCACACCAAAAAAAAACCCCCAAAAAATGAGGAAAAACTGATTTAACAGTTTTCATTTTGTAATTTATCTGTGAAACTCAGTGCTACACAGACATTAAAAAAAAGGTGGGGTTTTGGTGGTTCTTTTTCTTTTAAAAAGTCCTTACACCAAACATCATTCCCCAGAAAAGCATCACATCTTCACAGAAAGACATTACCGTTAATGTTGTCACAGTAGTAAAAGTGTTCATCTTTTAGAGAGGGGCATGCAGAAACTAACTCCTGCAGGCCTGCACCAGTTACAGTGAGACACCCCGAGAGGTTCAGGTGTTCCAAATGCGGCAGTCCTCCTCCCAGAGTCAATGCCCTGTGGACACACAGAAGAGACGCGTTAAGAGCCCGCACAGTGTGGCGCTGACAAGCGCCCCACTACACCACCCCATCACACACCTACTGCACCTCATACAACAAACACACCTCTAATGAACCACGGAGTTTTAAACCTGGCACGTCTATACCCTCTTTTAAAGGGGGACCGCCCCTGAAGCCACATAACAGACCTGAAAAATGAACGAATTTCTACATAAGCTCCCGTAGATAGACTTTCGTGGGAAACCAGTTTTTTATGGATGACACCAGAGATGACCAACTATTTCGAAGAACTACAAAGCCATTTTTCTTCAAAATACCAATCATTTTGGCTCTTCCAAGGTGATGTATATTCCTCATCTCACGCTAAAACATGACACTCCCAAGTTTGGTGCATTATGCTTCCCAAAGTTTGACTCTTTTTTTTGTTAAACTTATTTTGGAATCCCAAATTCGTGTTTTCCTAGGACTGACAACAGAGCTTCTCTCTGCCAACACACCATCTTATTATTCAAATGGAATTCTCTAGCTTTCCTCTGAGTGCGAGAGAACTTCGCTGCTGATGCAACAGGCACATGGACATACCACACCTGAGCAATTACTCCATGTGACCCTGCTCGCTCCTCTGCGAGCTCACAGAGCAGCCAGCCCAAGTTCAAGCAGAAACAAGCTCACTCGCCTGAAAAAAATCACTGGGCTTGAATCACCAAGCTGCAGATTCAAGCCAGGACATAAAACTGAAGATGCCTTCAGAGCATCACTGTACAAGTTTCTCCTGTCAGCAGGCAGAAGTAGAACTGCTGGCCACAAAACCAGCTGTCATGTAACAACTTCTATGAAATGAATGAACTGGCACGTGTTTGTTTTAGGGGGGTTTCACTCTCTTTCCTCAGGGACTCCAAGTATTCTTGTGACTACAAGCAGCACTTGTTGCAACACATTCTCAGCTCCTAAATACTTTTACCCAAAAAGCACCAATGGGATACCAGCAACGCAATTAAACTCTTGCCACGACTCAGTGACTAAAATCTCCCTTTGCTCCCACATTACTGAGTCATGAAAAACCAGACCAGTAACACGTAAAATACGCACAGCACAACTTAACTGGTACCTAACAAAATTTGTCAGGACAAGTCCACTGCAACACCCAAGCAGAAACAAGCTCCAACACAAAGCCCAGATATCCAAAGCATACGCTGAGGATGGGTAACACTGGTGAGTGAAAGTGCCAGAAGAACCACAGGAGACATCTGAATAGCTGGTACTCGTGAACATCAAATGGGGACAAAATCTCAGTAGAGAAATGAATGCCAGCAGCACCTCACACTACTCCTCAGTTTACTACAGCAAACAGCACAGGTATGCATGAAGTCTTCCCACTCCAAGAAGCTTTAATTAGCTCTAAGTGCTGCAGCACACCTGAGCAGGAGGTTGCAAATACCTCAGCCTCATCCCATTTTCAGTAGGAAGCAGTAACTACAATTTTCTGACAATACAAAGTATCAATGGCAAATAGCAAACAGAAAATTCTGTAACTCATGAAGCCATCTCAATGCTCGAGTCAAACACTTCTTTCTCCTCCTTTAACTGTTATATGTGGTCACACTTAACATGTTGTTCTGCACATACAGAATTATCGTAATGTCACTTGGGTTGGAAGACTCTTGAGATAATCACACTCAACCATTAACCAGGCACTGCCAGATCCATCACTAAACAACATCACCAAGTGCCACATCCTTCAAATACCTCTAGGTATGCCACCTCCCATGGCAGCCTCTTCCAATGCTCGAAAACTCTTTCAGCAAAGAAATTTTTCCTAATGGCCAATCTAAACACCCTCTGGTGCAACTTGAGGCCATTTCCTCTTGTTACTTGAGAGAAGAAACTGACCCCCACCTGGCTACAGCCTTCTTTCAGGTGGTTGTGAAGAGCAGGAAGATCTCCCCTGAGCCTCCTTTTCTCCAGGCTGAGCCCCCCCAGCTCCCTCAGCCACTCCTTATCAGACTCTTCCCCAACATCACTGCCCTTCTCTGGGTATAGTTCAGCACTTCAATGTCTTGCCTGCAGTGAGGGGCCCAAACTGAACACAGGATTTGAGGTGTGGCCTCACCAATGCCCAGTTACAGGGGGACAATCATGGCCCTGGTCCCACTGGCCACACTATTTCTGATACAGGCCAGGTGCCATTGGCTTTCTTGGCCACCTGGGCACACACTGGTTCATGTCCAGTCACTGTCAAACAGCACCCCCAGGTCCTTTTCCACCAGGCTGCTTTCCAGCCACTCTGACCCCAGCCTGTAGCACCGCCTGGGGTTGTTGTGACCCAAAGGCAGGATGTGTCACTTCATCTCACTGAACAGACAATTGGCCTCAGCCCATTGATTCAGCCTGTCCATAAATTATGTCATTATCCAGACAGGTTAATCAAGATGTTACTCCAGTTTTACAGAGTTTCGAGCATATTGGCAGGCATAATGAAAAAATTGGTGAATCAACACAATTTCTTAACAAGAAAACACTAAAGATCAAATCTAAAAGCATTAATATTGTCTAGAACAATAAATTCACAAAAATACCTGACTTCAGAAGATAGATATAACAGATTTTATTGTTATCTCCAGAAGAAAAGCTGGAAAAAGTTTTCAAGTCTAGAAACTCTAACTATTTAAGAAGCAAAGACCACTTAAAACTCATCAGAGTTTCTTCAGTAAAAATGTTTCTACTGAAATGAGACAGATTCATCCCAGAATGCCCAACAGATCAAATCAGAAAAAACATCCTGCAGCAAAATAGTTTGAAAACGTCTCCTCACCTGAGAGCACGGTCTGTTATCTGGTAACAGCCTGACAGACTGAGAAACTGAAGAACTCGTGCAGTCTCTTCATCTGTTTTTTCACTCCCAGAGTATGCAGAGTCTTTTTTCTCTGACTGCTTAGTCCTTATTGGTTTTTTACACAGTGCAGAGGACTCTGGAAGTGCTTGAATAGTTCTTAGTGCTGTCCCAGCACAACAAAACGAGTGACCGCAGTAAATCAAGTCAGTAGAAGCACAGTGCTGCTGCCACCCTCTAGTCCTTAACCCATAGATGTCTCTACTGTAGCACAATGCAGAACAACTAATATGGGATGTTGGTTCCATAAGACAAAATCCTTCAACATTTCTGTGTCTCCACTCTGCAGCATCTTCAATGTCAGCTAAATCATCTGCATCTAGCATCCACACATAAGCAGAATTGAAGTTTTCTGAGCCGTCAGGTTTAGTCCAGTGCTGCTCACCATTTCCTCCCTGAATGAGATTTTCGTTGCTGATTTCATGCAAACTATTATACTTCTGGTTGGACTGCAGAGTAATCTCTCTGTTTTTCCACGAAGTCTTAGCGTTCCTGTTCCTGCAGCTTTTCAGAATACCTCTGGTATGATGAGTTGATATGATACCCAGTGCTCTGGAAATCCTCTCTATAGCCACATCTGTAATTTTTTCACATCCAGACAGATCAAGGTGGCGTAGATTTTGACAATATCCAACCGAACACCAACTGAAATAAGGGAGAAAAAAAAAGTGATTTGGTTGATTTGGTTTGTTGGTGGTTGAGTTATTTTAGTTCTTGCTCAGAAACAGCTGTTAAGGCTAAATATATGAAAGAACATTTTGCAAGTAAAATACTTGTATTAATTCACATAATAGTCAAAGAAGCTACCCCAGACAGGTTAGATTTGATACTCCAAGTGCTCTATATATGCCTAGAAAAATTATGTCTAGAGAAATGTGAAATCATTCACAAATCAGCAACAACTTATATTTCTCTACATACTGAGACTTAAAAGAAGTCCAGATTTGCTATATACTGAACAAATGTTTGAACAATAGATCAGACTGCAACCACCAAATACACACACAACAATTTCAAAAAACAACTGCATTATATTCAACAGAAGCTACCAAGAGACATGTGAGTTACTAAACATCACAGTTAACTTCTCAAAAGACTGAAAATACTGAACTAGCAAATTTCACCCATACCCACCCCCGCAAAAATACATCTGAGATTCAATATTCATTTCAAAGTATTGTAACAGTTGTAATTTCTAGTATTTTGAGCTTCTCAAGCTTGGCAGTTTACACATATTGAAATGCCAGGGTACTTAGATCATATGTCCTCCTCTCCTTTCCCATTTCTTTCAGGAATGCTAGATGGATTCCCGAAACAGATCCTGCATACAATATTAATTATCCCATCATTAATTAGAAATCAGACTTCTTCATTTTAACAAAAGCTTACTCCCTCAGTCTTATCTTTTTCAAGTGAAATAGAAATTTTATCTACAGTAATATGTTTACATTATTAGGTACAAAAGTATGTAAGTGATTTAACTGACTTTTACCTATCCACAGTTAATGTTACTATCAATTACATATCATTTTTTCTCTAAGTGATTATTTATATTTAGAGCAAGCCAAACTCATTTTCTGAGTTACAAACTGGAGTGTTGTAAATACAAATACATGAGGAGTGGTAAATAAGGTAAATTTTACTAGATATTGACAAAAGCTCACAAAGATTGACTTCTGAGCCCTGGAAATTCTATAAAGCTTTTATTTCAAATGAAACTTCTTATACAAGCTGCAGAGTGTTGCTACCAGCATCCATGCTGGTAAGATTTTCTGTGGTGTTCACACTACTTGAGAGCACTACGTGATGTAAATGCAGAACACTGAAATACCCACTGAGTTTCAATACCACAGCAAGGCCCAGTGGTGCAGGTTCTGCATCCACACACCATCCCACTGACATCAATGACATTCCTGCAGGCATCAGTAAAACTCAGGAATCCACAGTCAATACACCTAAGCCTTAGAGCTTTGCCTACCATTTCATTTGAGTGTCTGAAATTGCAGTATTCCACACCCTACCAGCTGTAGCAGACCAAGAGAACTTCCTTAACTGAGCAACTCCATAAAAATCTATGGACAAGTTGTTAATACTAGAGCAAAACACAACTATCGTTATGGATAGCTACACATTGATAGGTAAAAAGCATCCAGTAGTGAAGACAGAGAATTTTAAATGGCCACTACGAAGTTACATGTTTCACTTGGTATTTCACTGATTTTTTACTCTGGTTTAGTTCTTAGTCACAAGCCACGTGGGAGTTACGAATTTGATTTCTCTTTCTTTCTTTCTTTCTTGGCAATGGACTAAGAAATGTTTGAATACTTCTCCCACACTCAAAAACCTGGATTATGATTCTTTTTTTAAAGGAAACAACAATTATCTAACCTTTCAAATACAGAGTCTGAAATATCGGTTTGAGTGAGATCCAAGTATTCCAAGTTGGGGCAAAGCTCCAAGATCTGTCTAACCTGAAAAGAGAAAGGAAAATAATCAATAAAGATGCAAGTCAGTAAAGCTGCACACAGTGTCTAGAGACAACCTACAAATTAACATTCTTTTTGATTGCAACCCACTTACACTACCCAAGCACATCAGTTATTAATTAAAGACTGCATAGCCACAATTATTAAATGCAAGTTTCAAATTACACACCATTTTGCTGGACACTGCAGAACTGTAGGCCAATACCAGTGTCTTCACTGAGGAGCCTACAAGCGGGAGGACATGATGAATTAGGCCATGAAGTAAACGTTTTTCCATTTGTGCTATATTAATGGCAAGTGAATCTTCAGCTGCTTCTTCTGCAAAATAAACCCAGAGAGAAAGACTTAAAATCATTAAAGGACTTGGAGAAATATTTACTACAGATTATGTACTGCTCAGGGCTGCCTGGGGCAGCTGTTCCCACCAACTTGCTTTAGATATCAAAATACTATCTCATAGGGCATTTCATATACATATATATATATATACAGCTGTGATTTAATAGCTTAAGACAAATTTTAAATCAAGCCTAGAGTGCATGAGGATGAAAGATGATTCATCCAAACTTTCTGAAGAAATGAAGCCTAGCCTTTACCTCCAGACACATCCCCATAACTCTTCTACCTGCTCTCAAGTTTGCTCTTTCCTAGACAAATTAGTGCCAGTTATTAAAATCAGATGCCTGCTTCTCTCCTGCCAACCTCCATCCCCCTTTTCTTCCACTTGGCTTGTTTCTTATAGTTATGTCATCTTCAGGAAAAAAACCAATTCACCAAAATCAATTTTACCTACCAGACTCATCTATGTCAGCATCTTCATCCCATTCATGGAAAGCACGACTTTCATCTTTTCTATTTTTCACCCATTCCTCATCAGGTTCAGTCTCAGTATCTGCTGCAGGACCACTATACCAATCACCTACTCACCGCCATCCCCCCAAAAGAAGAACGAAAAAAAGTTAATAAAAATTTCTCACTGCAGCAGAAACCAGCACTGATAACTTTTCAGTACACTGTGACCTGATTTAAGAGACGTAAATGAATTTTGAATTCATCTCAACTAAGGCTGGAGTAAACCTTAACATAATTCTTTGTTTGTTTTTTGTTTCTTAAGCTTCAAAAGATTCTTTGAACAGTTTCAGTACCATCCCAGAACTCACAGCCTATTATGCCTCTCTGAGACATGCCTGCTGTCCTTATTTGCTTGGTAGGGGCCAATATAATCACAAAAATAGCAGAAACAATCATGGAATATTTGGACTGTCTAGGTGCTGAAGTTCTTTCTGGTAAATAAATTAACCATCAGCTTTCGGTGTAACACTTGGTTGAAGACACCTCTCTTTTCCTCTGGAATATCACAAATGTACAGTCAACCAGCCTGGTTTTAGTCTCTGCACATCACAACTCCAAGATCATAAAAACCAAATTCCGTAAGTACCCTACTTAAAACAGCTACACAATACTTGTAACATACATACGACTCAAATCAATACACAATCACTTTTTAGAACACCTGTATGAATGTGAAGATCAGAAACAGCTCTGCTGTTTTAGCTGGTGGAGCACCCCTTCCCCTAAGGGTTACTGCACAGTCATTAATTTACTTCTAGTTTGGGTATATTGCAGTACTGGGCTCAGGATAAGCAGCTCTGCTGTTTCCCTCAATATAGACATGCTGAAAAACAATCCACCTTAGTTAACTAATTATCTCACGGGGGGAACACTACTCTTCCTAAAGCAAGATCAACTCCTGTTGAGTAGTATCTAAAAAAACAAGGTTTCTTCTATGAATAACACAATGACAATGAAATCCTAACTGATTGTCAACTGTGAAGTGAATGTTTTTGGTAACATTTCTCATTGTCTTTAACTCATCTTCGTATTACAAAAGAAGCCTCAGAAGCCTTCTGAGTACTAGAAGGGTGAAAAAGTTAAAAATTTAACTAAGCCTACATAAAACTACAGTTCTTTTCCCCTCCCTGTGGCAGTAAATCCCATCCGAGAAGCTTCCACCCAGTTTAGAGCACTTCTGCACAAACAACTGTAGTAGTACAAACAGTACGTCACGAGACCAGCCTCCTGTTGTGCCAAATCAGGTTTAGAAGCACTCATTTTAAGTAGTTGCCAATTACCTTTTTTTGTGTATGTGTGCAGCACCGAATTATAAAGACAACTATGCTGCAAATGAAAATTTAAGAACTTGAACTTTGAAGCCTCTCTACTCAGTCTTTGGAAGCTCAGGAACCACACTATTGTTTTCAGGAAGGTTTACCCAAAAAAACCCCAACGACAACAACAACAAAACAAATAAACAAACAAACAAAAAAACCCCTCAGACTAAGAAGTTATTTAATTCCTCTCTGCCTTGTATAAATTTTAGAAGCCATAAAGAAGTTTCTAGGTTTTGTGTATCTCTAAAGCTAAGTTATATAAACACAGCTTTCTCTCTTAAAAATCTTAAAGGCATACAAAAGACTCATTAAACAGCATAGACGTTCTCCTTTTACTGAACTACACTGACATAGCAACACTGTGAAACCTGCAGTGCCATACTCCAGTGATTCGTTAATACTCACAAAAATATGGACATAAAGTTACAAATATACTCTGATGACTTGTAACTGGCCTCACTGGAATACACAGTGTTTTGTCTATTTGAACAGGTGCTTTTGCGAAGGTCACACTTCTCAACAGGAAATTCTAATTAACAGGAGTTTGAGGAAAAGAATTTATAAAGAAAACACTTACTGCAGTAGAAGTTATTGAAGTAATATACCTAAAGAATCAATACTAAAACTAAACATTCATTCAGTTTTCTTTGAAACTTGACTAGATTGTGAGGAAACATTAGAACTCCACTTATTTTAAACCTCCTTTCTGCAGTTATGCATTTCATTTCTACCTAGTAACCTAAGAAAGTAATTTTACTGATACAGGTGTAACAGCAGCACTTATAATTCAAAACTTCTTAGATTCTTAAATAATTCAGATGATGTATTAGTGGACATAGTATTAGCATTCATACAAGAAGAAAAGCAGTTTTTTACCTCAGTAAAACTAGGTAATAGATTGGATACAAAATCTACTCATGAGTTTCAACCAAGACAACTCCCAGTTTCGTAATTCTACAAGATGGAAGTTAACATTTAATCAAGTTTCAGGACACTGTCCTTTGTCAGAAAGGTACGCCTCACATGCTTAGCTGTCAGGCTCAGCCTATGCTAAAACACTCTTTTGTACAGGCTCAAAAATTCTGATAATTGATGTGCTTTCAAAGGAGCTAAATGTAACTTACCTCTGGCCCAGCGAACAGGGTAAAGATGTTTCCACAGAGATCCAGTTTTAGCCAACTGTGACCATTCAGTGCTTACTTGACTACACTGACATAACTCTTGGGGGTTAAGGTAACTGAAAATGGTCACCATTACTTCAGGAGGGAGATTAGTAATATTTGTGGTGTGCCCTGTTACTTCGGTTTCTGAAATACAGAAAGTGTGTGTTAAGTGAAGCACAGCCTCACCGCTTTAATAACAGTAGTGGAACTCACATTTTGACTAGAACAATGAAAAAAATGTGTCTGAAAAAATTTTAACAACTGTTAAAGACGGGTATTGGTTTGGCTTTAAAAAGCTGTCACTGTAACACCACCTTGAACAACAACAACAAACCAGCTCAGTTTTGTGTTTGCCACTGTCTCATCCAGCTCATTCATTCAAAAAAAAAAGTAAATTAATGCTACTCAACTACCGAAAGATGAAAGCAGTACCTGCTATAAATGAAATGCTTTAAGAAAAATGCCTTCTGTTGCAGATGGTATCTGTACCTGGTTTGCCACATTCCCAGGAAACAGTACTAGCACGTGGAACCTACCAGCTGGGACCACTCTCGCTGGAAGCGCTCAGCCTCTTGACTGGGACACAGAAAAGTTCATGCTCAACTCTTTGCAGCTGTCTTGAATTTTACTTCTAGCTTTAGCTGCTACCACTGACAATTTTAACTTCTGAATGGTGATGAGTCATTCAGGTTGTAAAAGATACTAAGTACTAGATTAGAGACTAAAATTTGACCAATGTAATTAATACTTCAATGGACAGCAGTAAGAACTATTTCCAATAGCTCTCCCTGATTGCCATACTGCAAAGAGAGCTGCAAACTACATAAAATAACAAATTCAGAGCTTTGGTTGGTGAGGCCTTTTGCTGTTTTAAGAGATTTTTAGTGTTTTGTTTCAGGACAATTTCCTTGAAAAAAATATTTCTAAAGGAGTTTTCAGGAGTCCTTCGAAACAGCAGGTTTTACAAATAGTGGGGTTTTACTTCTAAAGTACCTAAAACTTTTACAGAGAGAGAAGCATCAGATTTTTTTTTTGCAAAGAAGTTTCAAAAGTGAGCATAATGTAAACTTTACCACGTGATACGCTATTGCTACTTCAAAAAATACAATTAAATACAGTTTCATTTGATGAATCAATGTATTCATTTGTACAACTAGCATGTTGCTGCATAAATTACAGAGAATTTCGCATGAAAACGCAGTTAAGCCTGCACAGGACTGCAAGCTATGTTATTTTCTTCCCTTACTAAAAAATGAACGTTAGACTCATTGCCTCCTCTCCCAAAGTCCAAAACACAACAATTGCAGAATTACTACTGTCCCAAAACTGCTATTCCAGCTAGATTTAACAGCAAGTAATGCCACAAAGCTATATCTGTCATATTCATCTGTAAAGACTCAATTGTATTTCACAGAATGGACCATGATCTTTTCTGAAGGCTTCACCTGGAGGGCAGAAAATGACCAGTTCAGTAGTTCAGAGAAGTCAAATTTCATCAAAAAAATCTGATCACAGAGTAGTTTGTCAAGTTTTTCTAATGAGAGCAGCACATCTTATCAACATCACAAACTCAGTTCATGAGAGCTCGCTCTATGTATCAGACTCACATCCCAGCATTACACTTTTGGTACATTAACTCCCCTTCCTTGAGGCATCAATTCTTTTTTGTTAAGAGTGAAAATTGTAAATACTGACAACTTAGGCTGACTCAGCAGTCATAAAACAAGGCTTAAGTCTACTTTAGTAGTTATCCACTTATTCTAAGTTTCAGAAAAGGTAGTTAGAGATAAACACAAAATAAATATCCGCTTTCAGAACACACATTTCATCTGACCTATTCACATGCTGCACAGATTCATTCCCTTGCATTACTCCACACTCAGTTCCTCTCTCATTCCTGAGAAGCCCAGGAAAGCTAGGGAGTGGAGCTGGGAAGGTGAATGTTTTTCATTTGAAATACTGTCACTTGGCTAACTACTCTGTGTTATTAAAACACCAAGACAAAAAGCTTACAAAGCTGTCCTAAAAACCAAGAATGAAATGCAGAGTCTGTAAATAGAAAATATCATTTCAACGGAAGTGTGAAATTACAAGTTAGCTACAATTTCCATCTGTTTATTGTATCAAATATTAACATGGGAGGGAAGGGAGCAGAAGAAGACTGAGAGCAGGTAAACAGTGAAGTATTATCTACATTACAACCTGCCAAGATGCCCATATCAAACAGTAAAGTTTCTGAAGTTTCAAAACTGGTTTGCAGATACGCCCATTTTATAAGAACTACTCTGCCTGCCTTTACATAACTTTAGGTACATCACTGGTGTGACTTTTTAGATAAAAACTGCAGTTTGAAAGTTACTTTAATTAGATACTTCACCTTGATCTGCCTTCTCATCCACAGAATACTTAAAGACCTTCTGAAGCTCCTCTGCTTGATTCCACTTACTGAGACCTCTGAATTCTGCAGCCTCTTTCTGTGAGCAGTGCTGTGCAATTACTTTCTTCTTAATATCTTTCAGCTCTTCGTAAGTAAAGTATTCCATCAACATTGGCTGAAAAACCTAACACAAAGGAAAAAAATCTGGTGCTGACAGAAGTAGTCAATAATGCTACACAGACCTACCAAAACAGAATTCCCTATTTCAAATTCTTGCAAAGTAAAACATGTCATACATTAAGTGAACCTAAGGACAGGACCACGGAACTTTTGAATTCTAACCCTCTGCTTTCTAACAGAACACTGCACAGTATCAGGCAAGCTGTTTTAATTGTTCTCTCCACCAGAATATGGAAGGGATTAAAGTTGCTTAACCTATATAACTTATCAAGGTACTCACATGGAAGGCAAAGTAGCAAGGAAGAAAAACATGAGAAAAGACTTCCCTTGGACAGACTTCAGAAGATGCTTCCCAGTTTTTGGATACCCATAAATCATCAGACTGGCAGGACTAGTCTATGTTTCAAATATAGGTCAGAAGCTGTTTGGGAGTGTCAGTTTGAGTCATGAAGCACTGGTTTACAGGACCTCTCTTTTCTCATGTCAGTTTTGCTACATATCCATTTTAACTACTTGCTGCAAACAAATCCCAGCCCCAATGGACCTTTGTTACCAATTTTTTTCAAGAATCAGAATTTCATCATAAACTTTCAATATATTCAGTTTCAGAATATGTCACTTTCCAGACAGAGAACCGAACAATGACACCACAGTCCTGAATGCAAACTAGCACAGCAATAGAAACAGAACTGAAAAAACAATGAACGTCTCTCTAAGCCATTTGTCCCTATTCAGTTATTCCAAACCCCAAGGAAGATCACCATCACATTTGAAGAAAATTTTTACCTACCTCCTCCTCCTCTTTCATATGAGGAAGGAAATCCCTTGTAAAGGCTTCCAATCTCTCCTTCAGCTGTTTCGCATAGTTTAGCTGTTCATATTCATTCTGAGAAGAAAGCAAAAACTTAATGGTTACCTGATCTCATCCAGTCATCCAAGAATTGAACTGTCCCATAAAGCAGTGGTTCAAAGGAAAGCCCATTATTCCCTTCCCATGCGTGCAGCAGGTTTGCTCTATTTCATGGTAAGAACATGTTTACTTCATGATGCTGACACTCTGTACTGGCCTGTTAACAGGCAGAGCAAAGTATTCCCTTCCTGCCTGACTCCGATTTATTTTCTTAGCATATATGAATTCATTTGTTTAATCCCATTTTCACTTTGGAGCAAAGACTGAAACCTACCAATCTACAACCTCACACAAAGTTCAAAGTAGTAACAGACTAATTTAAGTCTTTGCATGGTTTGTATATGAAGTATTCAAGGATACAACAATTCTACTTCCTCTTTAAACTGAATACATTTTACCTTAGTTATCCTAAAATTCTAACTTCCAAGTTATGATCAGAATTTATAGTCAGACATGCTGTACGGATTTTTACTTCAGAAATTGAAAGAACTCCTAAACAAAGATGTAACTGACTTTTAAACGTTCAGGTTAGACCAACCTCATGTATCAATTTGTTAGCTTATTCTCTGAGTCAGTAATAAAAAGCTGGTTCTGAAATCTGCCCAGTAATTGCAACATACTGAAGTCCCTCCTAACTCTTACTGTAAATGTTGTTTTTCTTTTCAAACTTCTACAACATCAAGAAACCCTGACTACTACAGAGACAAGCTTAAGCCATCAGTTTAAATTAAACTAATCGCTCCCTAAAAATAGTTAAACATTAGCTAAAGTTAATGTATCTGAAGAGAACTAAAGAAATCTGGTTTTGCACACTTAAGAAATCAAGTAAGAGAACAACACTAGCATCCTATCACAGAAGGTGAAACACAAAGCCAAGTGTTAAATTTCCTTCTTTCCTTCATTTCCTGATTCGTTAATGGACACAAGACAAAATTTAAGGTTTATTATGCACAGGGAAAAAATTATTTGTAGGGTTTCCAGGTCAAAACAAAGCTTAGATGGTAAAATGGAGTCAATCAACTGCATATTTAGTATTTTTCTTACTGAAAATCTGGACCACACATACTAGAAATGTAATGTGGGATGTCAAATGACTGTTGGAGACTATAGTTCTTAGGGGGCAGGAAGGGGAATTGAGTTGGGTACCCCAAGAGAAAGCCATGGAAGAATTCAGTAAGAACTCTACTGGAGAAGAACTTAGAGAAGTCGCTGTCAAAAAAGCCAGCTGGAGAAATAATATTTAGAGTTCTTTGATGACTGGATCATTGACAGGATCTGAGCTACAGATTACTGGAGTCACAGAATGAAACAAAAATGAGTCACAGAATAAAACAATGCTGCCTTTCTTTGTAAGTCTGGGAATCATCTCCATTTGTGACAATAATACAATGCTGTGCATCACAAAAAAAATTATCCTCAAGGTTTCCTAACAAATTAATAAAACCCCATCATTTCTATAGCCAGAAACTTCTGACCAGTTAGCAGAACAGCCTTTATATTTGAAACTTCCATGCTGTCTCTTCAAAACACCTCAAGTTATACAGTGAAGACTGTCTGTCACAAAACACATCTCTGAAAAGAATTTTCCCTAGAAATTTACTAATTGTGGTGAATGCCAAAAGAATTAGTGTTTCGGACTAGAAAGTATCAAAAAAACATAAAAGTTTCTTCTTCCTCCTTAGTTTATTCATAGAGAATATTAAGAAGAGTCAAGGCAAACTAATATGTAATCACAGGGTGTATTCCTCAGGTCACAAATCTCTCTTATAGTCTACTCACCTTTACATTCTTTAGCCCTTTCTCAAAAAGGCTAAGCATCTCTGAGAGTTTGTTGTCCGAGTGCACATTGTACACTGTCCGGCTACGCTGCTGAAGCAAACCAATGATACACTCATTTTCAATCTGCTCATGCATTTTAAATTCCTTGAATGTGGCATAAAGAGATTGTAGCAGAGCCCGAAAATCATTGTTGTTGGAGAAGTTGGTCTTGGAAAGCTAGGAGAAAGAAAAGTTCATAAAAAAACTATTAAAATCATGTCAAATTCAAGTTAAATGCTTAGAATAGGTATTAGCTCCAAGGGACTCATCACTCCCCTCACTTATAAAAGCTAAACACCTTCAGTTTTTTACATAAAATGAAGCCAGTAAAATCAAAGTTGTATTTAAGCAACATAAACCGAATCTTGTGAAACACTGAGGTAAACAAATGTAGAAAGATTTCCTGGCAGAAGTCAATGCAATCTCCTCAGCCCAGCAGATTACTGAAAGGCTTAGCCCCTTTCCAAATCCACATTTTTGTCCATACCAAAAAGCCTTTAATACAAGCCCCTAAGCCCATCTTTAGGGGCGTATTACCCACAAGGAATATTGAGTCCTACCAGTGAATACAAACTACATCAGCTATTGGAGAAGGTTTCCAATGGAGCAAAATCCAACAAATCAAGGCAGCACAAAATTCTAGGTAATACAGTAGTGCCATTTTTACGTGTGTACAGTCACCATCGGCAACAACAACACATTTTAAAACTGCATTTTCCTTCAGTGAATGTAAAAAACCAGGGTCGTTTCCATTCTTATGCTTTATTCCATATGCAGCTTCAAGAATCATAGTCTACAGCCGTTTACAAGACCAAGCATTCTATAAGTAGACTTCAATTCAGAAAACAAGCTACTGGAATATTCAGAAGTGGCTTAGCTATAAAGACTGTGGAATCTATGGGTTTTACAAGAAATGGGAATCTGAGACATACATATTCATACGTAATACTTACATCAAAAACAACTTCAAACTGAGATATGCAAAACTTTCTTCCATTAAAAACCCCCAAATGTACTTACTCATTGTGACATTGCATTGCCACTTCCTGGCAGCCACCAACTGAAACACGGTGGACACCTGCCAAGTCCTTATGCAACTCCAAGTCAGCTGTGCAAACGGTACATTACATGCTGTACATATGAGCAAAATTACTCTCACTATGGAAAGACAAATTTACTTAGCCTCAGAAAAGGGAGAAGACAGGGTGAGGTTTAAGACAGTTTTTTGGTTTGTTTTTTTTCCAATACACTTTAGACCAACTACTGACAAAAGTCAAAAAATTCATGTCTGTAACACACTGTTACATGAGGCATACATTACATATCCCCAGCAGGAAAAGATCTTGGCTCCAAAGGCCATTTCAATCCTACACTATGCTCAGAGAATGCAGCACTAGGAGCAGTGGTACTACATGAAACTGAGGGCTTGACTTTCCACACTGAAAAGCAGAAGCCTGAGCAAGCACAGGGATGGGCACAGAAGCAACTTCTCAGGACAGCCTCCTCACCTCCCAGCACCTGTGAGTCACATCTCACTAACTAACTGTGGTTTCTCAGGTTGCATTTCCTTTGATTAAGGACTGCGTTGATACAGTTCATTCTATCCATAAGGATCCACAAACTGACTGAAGGCAGTACCCAAAGACCCTTTTCCCTTCAAGAATCCCACGTGCTCCCAAATGCTTAGCATTTTGATTGACTTAAAAATGTAAACAAAACTGTTGAAGTGGGTAACACAAACGTTACACAAATCTACTGTATTCTGCTGCTGGCTTTAAAAACAAATAATGAAACTGAGTCTGATAAAAAACTAGCATCTTCTCATCCTCTTGACTCAAAGCATTTTGAAGACTCAAAGTGTTCTGCTGAATCTACCTATTGTCATCCACAAACCTGGAATAAATAAATAATCTCTTTGTGCATGCTATTTAAGAATGTCCGTTAGAAATGGATTGTTATAGAAGCCACTGTAACATGAAACACTTGTATAGTCACCTCTGCTACTGAGGCTTCCAGCAGATATCCAACAGATTAGGAACTATGGAGAGGATATTGAAGTTTAGTAACTATACCTGAATCAGAAATCACTGTATTAAAAAGGTCAGCCAAAGCTGAGAACAACTGGCATTTCAGAGGACAGGTAGCCTAGCAACAAAGTCACAGTCAGATCTGTAATTTCATTACCAGGACTGATGAAGTCTCATGATGGCGGACCACGACTATTAACAGAGAGCAGCTACTCCCTTCCAAGGTCCACTTTCCACCAGCTCTAACAAGGAAAACTAGTGCAGGAGTTTAGTAGTGCAAGAAGAACACCACACACCCCCAAGCTCAAAGAGAGAATGGCAAGAGGGGAAAAATGGACTCTATTACAGAGTTTTGTTGACTCATCAAAAATATAAAGCACGGTGCGTGTGAGATCCCTGAACAGGCTTAAAATACCCCACGCTAAACCACAGCCACCAGTGTTCAAGATACCTGGGAGCTTTCTGGGCTTCGGAAGACATTACATTTAAACAGCTGTACATTACAGCACAACTGGTTTTGTGTTTGGAATGTAAATTCTAATTGAGGAGCAGTACCACAAGAGCAACAATTTTGGTGGCTCTTGCAATTTAAGAATTATTCATAATCCAAACAGCCTGAGCAACTGTCCGAACAACAGTCAGTCTTTTTTGTATGGCTGATGCAGGCATAGTCTAGAAGTAGCCAGGAGCTTTTATATTCAGTACTAACTTTATTTATTAAACCTTTATTAAAAGAAAATAAATGATGCAATTAAAGCATAGCCATACTTGAAAAATTTTTGTAGCTCAGACAATCGTATGCCAGTTTTAGGTGAGTGTCCAACTTTCTGGACTGTAACAGAGCCATTAACATGGTCAAGATGAATGCACAGACTTGTAGCAAATACATTTTTCCTTACCGAAAGATACTCTTTAATTTTTGTACTTTAAGAACAAGATAACGATACTGGCAATATTAACAGCGATTGCTATTTAGACAGTGCTTCATGTTCATGACACTCAACTGAAATAACTCTACACTCAACTCTTCCATCTCCCTTGTGGCTTTAGTGCTTTCATTAAAAAAATGAAACTTTCTGTCTGATGAAGACAGAGACATTTCTATCCATGATGTTGTGAATAAATAAGGAAGCTCAAGACTGCTAATTAAATCTCCAAACAAAACACAGTATTTAACTGTGTTTCTGGAAATGTTTTACACATGTGCCAATATGGAAAAATGTCTTCTTTGAAGAAGAAAATTAATTTTCCAGTAATGTTAGTTTACAGTGAGTTAACCGAAACAGTTTTTTCCTACTAACTATGCCAAAAATACATTTAATGAGTGAAAAATGTTTGCTTCTTCCTTCCAAGCATACTATGAACCAACAAGGAGAAAGCAGCAAAGAGGAATAAAGAAAAAGTACACTGCTCTTATCAGACTAGCACAGCAGTAAGCAGTCTATGCTGCATGCTAACTTTCGCAGTTACAAGTATCTCTATTCCCAGCTACAAGCTGGAAAACTACAAAAATACGAAGAAGGAGAATAGGAGAGGAAGAATTGATTTTTCCACTCTCCCCACAGATTTCACAAATTTAAAACTGAATAATTTCTCAAGGTTAAAAAGTTTAATGTGGCTACAAATTCACAAACCGCTTAATTTCAAGTGAAGGTTTTCCCTAACAGCACTTGAATTCTGAACAACCACTAAAATTAAAAATTCAGTCTGGAATCTAAAAAAAATTGAAGACTTTTTTTCTTCCTGCTCTTCTTGATCAATCGTTGTTCTTTTTCATGTGTCATCACAAGTAACATTTTTGACAAGTCATTCCTCTATATTCTGCTCTCCATGTATAACCACATTAAGATTTATACAATCAGCTGATATCCACGGGATGTGAAATAAAAGATGTAATATTCCTGATGATCAGTGTAGACTAGATTTCTACCACTAGTTAACTCAGCAGTTTTAAAACTAATTTTAAAAACAGTAAAATATTTTTCATTATGGAGCTGGCAGACCGTTCTGATTAAAAGAAAAAAGATACCAGGAGAAATACCAGGAAAGAGTTTTTCACCCACAAGGTATCTGGGAACTGGAACAGGCTCCACGAGGAAGTGGTCACAACACCAAACCTGACAGAGTTCAAGAAGCTTTTGGATAACGCTGTCAGGCACATGGTGTGACTCTTGGTGTTGGGATTCTTGCACAAGGCCAGGAATTAGACTCGATGATCCTGATGGGTCCCTTCTGACTCAGTATATTCTATGATTCTGTTCTATGATTCTACGAAAAAAACCAACTGATTTTTAGAATAGAACAGCACCAGGAAAAAAAAGCAGCAGGCATTACTAGTCAGCTATATCTTTTCACTGTTACATTTTTAAGTAATTGAACTCTGCATATGCAATAGCACTAAAATTCAAAGGACAAACCTGGACTCTGCACAGGTATTATCTCAATTTCAGGCACAAGAAAATGGAGGAACAAAGACCATAACAAGGTGTGCCTGTGTCAGCACCAAGAGCATGCGGTTTCATGTTATACTTAATCTGCTGGAAATCAGGGCGTGGGGATGGAGGAGGAAACACACAGAAGGAGCAGCCCTGCCTCTAACTGTACATTCCTGCTGCTTCCCTGGAACATGCACAGCAATCATGCAGCTGCAAGATGAACCCGTCTGGTGTACCAATCCAGGGAGGAGCTGTGCCTTTTACTGGGTACATTTTTCACCTGGTTGGAGCACTAGTAACACCCAGTTATAAGCCATGTCTTACACTTAGGAACCCACAAGTTCAGTTGATATTGTCCCCAAGGGAGAACTCAGGTGCTGAGCTAGCCTAGCCAAGAGAATGACTGTCCTCAGTGTCACCTCTCCTTGGCTTGCTCTTTATGTAAAGGTGTACGAGGTGAACAGTAAGAGAATTAGCTAAACTGCTTCACACTCCCACCTGTTTATGTGTATGAAGCCTTAAATCAGGGGAGAACGCAGTCTTCTACTCTAGGCACTTCTCCTGGCAACGGGTCAACCCAAAATAATAGCCATTAGTTAGGCAGGAAGGACAGGATGTGGCAGAACTCAACAAGAAATTCAAAACTTTCAAATGGCCTTCTTTCTGTTGTTGTCTTCCCTATGCAACCCTATCCTCTGTATAATCTTATCAGTTGTTTTGCAGCATCACTAAAATCTTGAAATAGCTTTTCAAAAAACCCAACCCATCAAACAAAAAAACAAAACCAAAACAAAAAAACCCAAAAAAACCCACAAATCAAAACCAACCAACAAAGACTATACAAGATTCAGGCACACAAAATTACAAAATTTTTTTTTTTTCAAAGAACACTGCCAACAGGGAAGGTAAAAAAACCTCATATTCGATTTTGAAGGCTAAGATCATGCTGATAAATGTCAAGCATAAGGGAGCAGTGAAAAAATCTCTTGTATTTCCATTTTTGTTGGTGTCTTCCATATCACTGTCTTGTACTACATCCACAGTCAATTTTGTCTGATGAACACCTACAGATCAGGTTTTGAATCACAAAGAGCATTGCACAAAGAGACACGAATAACAACATGGGACTAACTCAACCAAGATTTTCAGTGATGCAATTGCTACGAGTGTCAGATCCCCTTGGGGTTCACAATAGAAAGCACAGCTCAGGAAGCACCTGAAGCATCTAAGCCTCCTTCACTATGTGATTTCCACAGGCAGAAGTCTAGCAAGGATTGAAGAGCAAAGGCTGTCACCAGGTCTGCGGAGAAGAACCAAAAAGAATAAAAAATTTTAAACCAATTAAAAATCTACTAAATATATGAGCTACAAGAGCCTTGAATGAAAGCATGATGAACACTTGCAACTATGCTGTTATTTAGCTGTGTCACACTGTTCTAGATGCCATGGAAGACTTCTTTCTTGCCTTATATTCTCAAGGATACAGATTCCTACCAAGACCTGGTCTTCTGCCCTTCTGTGAGGTTGTACCTGAAGTCCTAGGAGTGAAACCTCCAGCTGCAATAACTCACAAAACACAACCACAGTAAAAATGTCTTTGCACCTCTGCATCAGTCTCACTACAATTGCCTAACACAAAGGTGGGCACTGGAAAAATTCACCACTCCAGCTTAATGCGTCTTGGGCATTAACTGCAAAACCAAAAAGCCAAGTCTCAAGAATTACAACTTGCACTATTTAATCAGTTAAAGCATATTCCAGGATAGCTGCACAAAAGCTGTGCTAACACTGACACACACTAAACACAGTTCCTGGATTTTTAGAAGGTATCCGTTTCTTTCCTTCCTTTTTTTTTTTTTTTGTAACACAGAATGTGAGAGAATAAATTGTTGCTTAAAGCCGAGAAGGACAAAGGTGGGTTGTTACTGCTCTCCAGAGCAGACTGGGAGAGAGGATGAAAGATCAGAGCAATATATAAAGGGTGAACAGAAAACTTTTTTCATACAATGCAAGTGCAAAAATAGTTAATAAGCAATTACTTGGGAGAAAAAAACTGCTACCATGTCTGGCAGGCAAAAAAAGATATAAAAGCATCTGGTAAGTAAGAAAAAATAGGTGTTTTGATAGACAAAATTAAAGAAATGGTGAGAAGGTGGCAACAAGTGCTAGAAGTGTCCTGAAAAAAAGAGTGAAATTGCTATGCAGCTCTGAAAAACCTCAATAAAACTCCAAACACATTTTATCACTGCTGTCCCTCATTTCAGACCTCCTGTGGCACTAAAAATACATTTATTTTAAAAGGTAGATATTTAAAACACATTGTCACTTCCAGATTCATTTTCAAAACATTCTTCTTCAGAAAAAAAATAATTCAAAGCTGCCATTTCCCAAAAGGTATGGCAGAAAGTTACTGAATTATTCAGCATCCAGAAGCTAAGAGGGAAAGATAACTGGTACAGCCTCTGATGAAGTAGACATGGACAACAAATTGCTCACCTATCTCTTGATGCTCATGAGGAGGTTTAATTTCCTTCTATCAAGGAAGGAATTTCCTTCTGTCTGTTGCCTGCAGTGTCAGCACAGCCCACCGTTTGCAGACTTACTAGGACTAAACATCTCAAGTAGCTCTTTCACCCTAAACACAGGTGAAGGCAGATGCCCAATGGTACAGAACATTAACTGGGAATAATCAAAAATTATGAATTTCTAAATCAACACACATCTATTTGAAGCAACACTGGAAAATGAATGGCAGTGTACTGAAATACTGAAAAGGGATTTCAAAAGGAGAACGAAAGCTTTACCAAAATTTTTTTATTAGAAATACAAATACACTTATCTTCTTGGAACAGGCATTTTCTGTTCTCAAAGGCACCAAGGGAAAAACATTTCACTTTGAAACAGTAAGTCCTAAGTTAATAACTGGTCCAGTTTTTCAGATTTCAGTCCGCCTGGCTGCCACAAAAAGTCTGACCTTAATGCGGTCATATAATGCCCTGTCCAATGCTTTACAATGCCAAAACAACTTCATTCAGGAGTATTTTTCACTGATGACATAAGAAAATCACAAGTTTAACACATGAAAACAATTTATGCTCTTCAGCAGAAGCCAAAGCTTGCAAGGAAGACAATCAACAAAGATTAAGGAGAAATGCAAGTTACCAAAAGATACTTTTTAGGTGTATAGAAGTTTTGAAAAGAATCCTACAAAAAAAAAAAAAAATCCCAAGAAAAAACCACCCAAAAAACAAGAACACTTGACTGCAGGTAAGTTGAACAGAACAGCATTTAGATTTCAAATCAGGACGACAGAGAACACACATTATAAGAGAAGAAAAGCGATACTTTAAGTCAACTATTTAACAGGAAAGGCAGATGACCACAGCAAAACTTAATGTCTTCTTTGCTCAAGTCTTCATGAAAAAATTAATCTGGAAAAATATTTATGGCGATTAATTTTTAGCAAAGAGTCAGATGTGTAGACCAGAAAAGAAAAATACTAGTTAAATATTTATGCAAGTTCAATGCATTCAAGGCACCAGAATATGACAAAATTGATCCAAATTTCCAGGAAGAACTAGCCAAAGTAATTACTGAACCATGAGAAATAACTGCAGAGATCTTTTGTAGAAAGATGAGATCAGAGGAGACTGAAGTCAGGCAAACAAAAGAAGGACCTTGAATGTTTTTGCTCAAACACCCAAAGGTTTCACAATAAAGCTGAGCTATTAAAGCAGATGTTCCCTCCTGTTCCCTCCTCCCACACTGACAACCTGGTTCTGGAGCTTGTTTGACCTCTTAGTGAGCCAGTTTTACTGAATTACCTTTCGCTTCAGTTCCCTAGATGAACTAGCTGCTCATCAAGGGGCCAGACAAGCACAAAGGACATCATCAGCAATTAACCCTTCCAGAAGCAAACAGTTACTACATCCACTCAGTCACAGTATGAAGTTTCACACTAGAGTTTTGAGAGGCAGACAGAAACACATGAGAACAAGCTACCAAACACCGATAACTGCATTACAGCATTTAAGAGTGCAACCATTTTTCCTGTTCCTAAAGCACTTGCTGGGCAATTCTGTAACACAAAGATCTGAAAATATGCTTTGGCTGCAGTAACTCCACAAGAGAGCAGGAAGTTTGAAATCCCATACTGGAAGACCAAGTGTCTTGTTTCTGGGGAAGGCCTAGCCAAAATTTAATCGCAGTCTGTATGTAGACCAGAGTCTGCTACTCCAGTAGTCCCGATCTTGAAGTTACAAGAAGTAACAATTGGCCAGCACAGATTTGTTTAGAAAAAAGAATCTGACTTCCTTTTGATAAGATAACCAAACTGCTTAAAAGGAAAATGATACATGTTACAGATCATGATTTCTGTAAGGTTTTTGGTACTGTTTTGCCTTACGGCAAACTGAGTCTGCAGGAAATCGCAAGGTAGCTCAAGCACTTGCAAACAGTGCTCTCAAGCCCAAGCTACCAGATTCCAGTCAAACCAAAATGGGATTTTCATTATCAACTGAGATCTGTGTTGCCTCGTTCATGACAGATGTGATACTTACAGACACAGCTAGGAAAGCTGGTAATACACAAGTGGCACGTTCTCGAGTGCAGAAAACACAAGACCATAACGCAACAGCAGAAACTGCCTCACTGGACATCAGCATGCTGACTTGGACAAGTGCATACTGCTACATATAGGATAGGAGTCCAATGACAAAAATGAAAGGGAATTTCAGCATCAGTCCTCAGAGAAGCATGGGATTAGAGAAGCACAAAGCGAGTATGCTGCTGTTAAAAAAAGACTGCAGAACAACAAATCTGCTCTACTCGACACCAGCATTGTCCCGTTCTGCACAAGATTTCAGGAAAACACAGACATAATTAGACTGAGGTTTCACAGTAGCTTCAGTCAATCTAGCTGCTGGTTGTCACAGTCCCACTCTCTGCCTCCCACTGGCTTCGATACTGATCTGACCGGTGGTTGCTGGCAGCACTACATCAACAGAAAACCTACCCTGCTTCAGAAAAAAAAATGTTTTCTGCCAGTTTGGAGCCTTTGTGAGTCACCTCAAGTGCTGATGGGAGCAAGAGAGGCAGGCAGTCATAACAGCAGCAGTCAGATAGCTTAAACTGCTGGAGAATGGCAGCTTAGTCCTGACAAAAGCAACAAGTACGCTGAGGTACAGCGAGTATGACCCATGTGATGAAGTAGAATGAATCCGTCTGCTTAAGCCAGAGAACACATAACTAAGATGGAGGACAGGGCTACAACTGCAAATCAGCACCAGATCTTTCTGAAAACGAAGAACGGTTCAC
This sequence comes from Cnemophilus loriae, assembly GCA_013397755.1. Classification (NCBI taxonomy): domain Eukaryota; kingdom Metazoa; phylum Chordata; class Aves; order Passeriformes; family Corvidae; genus Cnemophilus; species Cnemophilus loriae. Next base: position 247,090 of record VZTF01006691.1, read on the forward strand.
TAGAGGTGGGAAAACAGAATCTGCTCTATTTGTAGCAAAGATGACGTCAGGCATTAGGACAAGCATTTTAGTTGTAAAGACTGTCTGCTATAGCACTCCACTACCTACAGGGGGGACATCCTCACAGCACTTAACGATTTTTCTTATCGGAGTAGGAGATAGATTCGATAACAGTGCGGATTTTCTTACTAAACATAATTCTAATTACTCCTATTACCCAAGTCCAGGGCACTGTTTACAACACAGGTAAAAATGATACTTGAGAACGCAGCAAACTTACAGCGAGATCTTTGCTAGCCACAGCTAAAAACGTAGGATAACTTTCCTAAAGCACCAAACAGCTTACATGGCCAATTTACTGTTCTGTCTCACATGAAGTCCTGGAAGAACAAAATAAACTGCGTATCTTTGCCCTAAAGGATTATTTCAGTGCCTACATACTTTATCCATCAGAAACATCATAATTGTTCTCCTGAGAAGTAAGGCATGGACGAGCCCATTTCAACCTCGCTAAAATTTGGCAGAATTTACTAAATTCAGACATTAGCAGCAACTATATTACAGTGTACAGGGAACCCGATGAATACAGGTAACGTGTAATTCACAAAACTGAAGAACCCTCAAGGTCAAACTAAATGTATAAAGAGCATGGCTTTGGAGATCATAATTTCCATGTAAGCAGAATTACAGTCTTATCTAATTACAGCATCTCAATCACACAAGAAGGAAATTCAAAAACAATCTGGAAGTTTTTCTGGTGCAAAGCTGGCATTATAAAAGTCACAGGCAAGGCACAGACCCCAAGTTCTGAAACAGGGTTAAACGATGCAAAATTGAATACTTTAAAAAAAAAGTGCCATTCCTTCATGCTTGCACTTCTTCAAAGGAAGAAGGGAGCAAGCAAATTCCTGTATAAAAACTGATAGAAAATGAAAGGTTATGAACATTACAAACTGGATAGTTTTAATCAAATTTTCCAATACTTAGGAAAAACAGTAATTGCTCTTCAGGCAGTTTTATCAAGTATGGTAAATTTGGTCAAAACTTTATGGGAGGCTCAGTAAAAGTGACAAAAATGCATCCCTAGGAGCAAAAACAAATGACTACAAGATCTGGAGATTTAAATGAAACCTGTTCAGCTACTGTCAACAATACGCTGAAACGGCTACCAGGAGTCAGTGGGGGTGTTTGTTTTCATTCAAATAAAATCCACGCTGTTATGATACTACACATTTTTCTGCTGCTGCAGATTAAGTTGACTGCAAATGTACGCTCAGATAAAAGGTAAAGTGAAAGAAACTACATGAGGCCTCCCGTGCTCCTCCCCCAGACTCTGTGCTCAGCCTGTTCAGTTAGCAAACCCTGCAAAAGACAACTCTTAAGTTTTCTTTAACCTGTTACCAAATGGAATAGGCACAGGAAAGGATCTGGTGAATCCCAGAGCAGTGCAAGGTGGCATGTGGAAATCGGGAAGGAAGCATGAACTCCCACAGGCTGCTGGCAGCAGCGAGCTATTATAACTGCCTCTCATGTAACTTCACCCTTCTTCTAAATGTCTGCAGCCAATCTGGTTCTCCAAACAGTCATTTATACCCGGAGATGGGAGGCACAACTTCTTTCAGTAGGAGTGCTGCCTGTAAAGTATTTGCCCAAAACCCTCCCACAACACTCAAAGCTGCTGCAGGGAAGTTTGCCTTTCAGGTGACACACCAGCCTTGATTACTTAACTACCCTGATGCTAGAATAAAAATTACTTTTGTCCACGAGCAAAATTACACATATTTAAAAAGAAAGAACATAGCTAGGGTATCTTCACGCCACTCACCAGCTGAAGGCTGCGCACAGAACCGCAAGCACGGTCCCCGGCAGACCGTGAGCGGGCAGCACGCCCCCCGTCCTGCCCGGCCCGGCTGATTGACAAACCCGGCCGGGCCGCGCTGCCCGCGCACGGAGCGCCGGGCCCGCGGGCGGCTCTG
>VZTF01006691.1:249381-409767 GCA_013397755.1 Cnemophilus loriae
CGTGTGGGATCGGCTCTCGCTCCGAGTCACACCCTTAGGTCCGGTCCAGCGGGCTGCCGTACTGCACGGCTTGAGATCCGATGCCTTGGCAACGCTAAGGTAGCAGCTTGCGGATGTAAAAAACAATTTACAGAATCAGTTGGGTTAGAAAAGCCCTCTGAGGTCATGGAGTCCAACCTGTGACCGAACAGCTTGTCTACTAGACCATGGCACCGAGTGCCGCGTCCAGTCTTTCCCTGAGCACTTCCAGGCACGGTGACTCCACCACCTCCCCGGGCAGCCCATTCCAATGTCTAATCACCCTTCCGGTGAATAAAGTCTTCCTAATGTCCAGCATACGCCTTCGCTGCAGCAGTTTAAGAGCGTGTCTTCTTGTCCTATTGTTATTTGTCTGGGAGAAAGACCGTCCCCCGCCTGGCCTCCTCTCGGGTGTTTGTGGAGAGCAGTAAGGTCCCCCTTGAGTCCCCAGGCTGAACAACCCCAGCTTCCTCAGCTGCTCCTCACAGGACTTGTGCTCTGTTGCCCTTCTCTGGACATGCTCCAGCACCTCAATGTCCTTCCTGAACTGGGGGGCCCGGAACTGGACAAAGGATTTGCAGTGTGACCTCATCAAGAAAGGTCCCAGGAAAGTTATTTGTGTATACAGCAGCATAAAATTTACATTACCATTTTGCTGATATTGAGACAGCATTTCTGAAAGAAGATTTTATGTGTATTTTGCAGCAAGAGAGACAGAGAACTGCTTACCCAGCTAGGAAACCATGAGAAGCTAGGAGCTGAAAGAAGCCTGCTATGCTATAAAACACAATGGTTACGGAGACTGAACTAAAAATGTGCGTTTACATGAAGTAAAGAAAACACTTGAAATACGGTGGGGAGGTGACGACATCGGGAATAAAGCGGATGTGGGCAGATGAACTGGTGTTTGTGAGGGAAGATGTATGATGAGTCCTAAACTGGGCTGCAGCAGAGAATCAGCACCCAGCCTTTTGCAACATTATGTGCCAAACAAGTCGAGTTAAGTGTGTTTGGTTAACATCCAAGGCAGATGGACCAGAAATACCTGCCTGTCATACTGGTCTGCTTGTGCAACATTTCAAAGTAAACAGGAACACTTGGCAGAATTGAGATTGCACATTGATTTGACAAAAGGTGTAACTGTCAGCCAACAGGTTGTATAGTAAAACTGTCGACCAGCATTGCAATGTTCGGTAAATGTCACTGAAATATATTGTCAAATGCACAATAAATGCAGCAGGCCTTTCTGACTGAAAACTATTAGTGTACAAAATCTATGTTGCAGATATTAGATGTATTAGAGCTAGCTAGTTCATAGGTGTAAGCAATTCACTGTAAACATGTTGAAATATTTTCAGCAAAGTCACATGAGTTTTCAGTCCGGTATTTCTCAACATACTAATGTTGGAAATAAAATACTGGTAAAAGCAGTAAATAGTGAACTGAGCAGAAGAAATCATGTTGTAAGTGTTATCTAGCTGACACTGCACAATAGTCTTTTTATATCTTTATCTAAGGAAATGAGTCTTAAGCAACTGCAGTATTAGGCATTTACTTTTCCATGAATCCTTTCCACCTCAAAGGACTTTTGAACACACTGACCTACTTAGCCATGTTTGCAAATATGTACAAACCTAGGAAGGTTAAATTCTTACGACTTCGGGGTGGGGAAAAAAAGCAGTTACACAGGAGGGAGGAAAGGAAAGCGAAGCACAGGTGTTATGCAGCTGGCTAGCCAGCACACGGTTGTGTTTACTGCTTGGCTAGTAAGCAGAGCTCTGGGTTTGGGCTTGAGCATTTTTTTGACAGAGAGTGTGCCCTGGCACACAAGGGAGCGGGCGAGACCTTGTGTTACTGCTGTAGGTAGACACAAACCCTTAAGAAACAGTGTTTGAAGTTCACTGCTTACAGAGGAGCTTGTGAATATGAGCCTTTTCAAAGTCCTATTTCCAGGCCTAAAGCAGGTAGTCATACAGAATTGAGGTTATTCTGCCAGAAATTCATGTTTGAGTAGTAACAGAGGATTAACGTTCGCACCTGTTACACCTTCCTACTGCTGGAACTTACCACTCCCATCTGATAGAAATAACAAGAGAGAACATGTTGGTTCCTCATCTTCTGGGCCTTCAGAATGTAAACATATGCTGAATTTAATGGTTGTTTGGGTTAATATTCAATTTTTGAACTACAGTATCTCCAGAGCAAATATGCTGCTGATTTTCTGACTCTTCTTCATGGGCAATAGCATCTTCTAGGAGAGAGGGACAGAGAGCGAGGAACAGTGATCTGCATCCACCATGAATTGCCAGACCTCGGGAGGCAAGATGAGCAGCCAGTTTGTGGCAGTGAATTACAGTACTACAAGAGAAATTACCTGATAATGGGATTAAAATACTTAATTTTCATGGACTAGTTTAAGGGTAGACGTGGTAATTTTTTACAAGAATTTACATGGAGAGAAGATTCTGAGGGTGGATTCTTAACTGATGTAACAGAAAAAGATACCATGATTCTGTGACTGGAAGCTAAAAGTAGACAAGTTCAGGCCAGAGCTAAGGTTTGACTCTCAAGGCTATCAAACCACTGGAACACTGGAGGTTGTTAGTTTAGCCCTCACATGAAGTATTTAGAACAAATCTAGGAACATGAATTAAAAATGGCTGTGCTGAGTCAGATCAGAGGCCCTTCTCACCTGATGTGTTTCTTGAAGTTGCCAGTGAGGAAAGGAAGCTCAACTGGGGTCGAAGTGGGGATCTCAGCAACTCTTGGATCCAATTCCTCTGGAATTTTATGACAGGTTGTCTATCTGTTAGGGAACCCACATCTTCTTCCCCAAGATGCTGCATCCTAACCTAGTGTGTAGTTGGGGAAACACTCAGTGTCTGTCTTTATGACTTCTTAACTTATACTGTCTATTTTAAGGAAAAGTTTTAGCCTTGATGCAAAAATCAGTGACAATTTCTGCACGTTTCTGTGTAGAAGATCACATCAGTGATGCTTCTGGTTTCTGTCAGAGCCTGAAATTACTGAGCAAAATTTGGTTGCAGCAAAATTGATAATAAAAGAAGATATTCAGTGACTTCCGTGGACTACTGCACTCTCTAATCCTGAATCCAAAGTCGGGGCTTGAAACCATTTGATTCATGTGCTGGTGCCCTATCAGCATGGACATAGAGAGGTTGGGAAGAGAAACAGGAAGAAAAAGCATTAGAGAAGTAACAGGAGTAAAGTACATCATTTCCTGTGTCTCCACCCTATCAAGCACATCATTGCATATCCATTTCTGAGTAAATCTGACTTTCCTGAAGACTCTGCTGCAGGTAGCAAACCACTTGGCTATTTTTTATCACATTTATAGCAGAAATCCATCATCAGCAATTTACTCAATGATTAGCAAGTTTCTCCCTCAGCAAAATCCACCAGTCGAGTACCAGTGCATCAGTGGAAGTGTGACACTACATAAATAAATACAGAAAAAATAGTTATATATTCACTGAGGCACAGACACTTAATAGAAAGAAAGAAAAGAACCAGCATGCTCTTCAGAAATGCGAGTCCATAAACAGAACATTTAAAGGTTGAATTTTTAAAATTTTTTTTAAGGGAAAAAAAATAATGTGGTTGTTTTTGCAGCAATGTATACCAGAGAATATTTATTCTGAAGATTAGATTGATTGGTGACATTTGATGTTCTAGTAGAGTATTTAGGTAAAAGAACCTGGAGGAGAATGACAGCAGAAGTTTAAGACATTTGTTCAGTGCACAGGATATAAGTCTTAATCCTTATGTTTCTCGTTATGATTGATCCATGACTGCAAGGCAGTTTTTCTTCACAAAGACATGATGCACGTGTCATCACACCAAAGTGTCACTGTCACTGTCCAGGGGAGAGATGGAACAAGGGCTGACTAATGTTACCCCTGTGTGTGATACAAGATAACTTGAAGACTTCAATATTTACACTATCATTGCTGTACCTGCATATTTTAGATTTTTTTTATTGTTGTTCTTGATATGCATTTCGGCATTTTTTTTTCCAGCCATTAGAGAAATAGGTGCAAAAAGGATAGTCCTTTTAAAATGGCAAGGATCTGGTTTAAGACATGTTGCTTGCAAGCATTTGTTGATGGTTTAGGAAAGTGTAGCACAGCAACGAGTTTTAAGCAAACCAAAGGCATCCTAAGTGTTCAAGTGGTAAGAGTTTTTTTTCCCCCTTTACGGAAATATACTGCAGTTCTCCTCAGTTATCACCAGGTGGCCTTAAAAGTCTCTTGTTTTTCTGAAATGGGGAATAGTTTAGACACGAGGAAGTGATGTATTCCTGTGCTGCAATCATTCCAGGAAACAGTTAGGTTATAGATCCCAGCAAGGTTTATTTTTCCGCATTTGTCTTGTGTACTGTACTTGTGTACTAGCTATAGCTAGTACTGAAAATAATAAACGTTAAGACTGCGGGTTTACATTTAAATTGTATCATTGAACTCTCCTTTTTTAATTCCTTTTTTTTTCTTTTAAGAATTTGGATTGTCGAGAATTCACGATGATGAGCCTTTTTCTTGCTCATTTATTTGTCTCTGTTCTCTTTATGAACAGCTTCTCAGGAGTGCAGGGAAAGAAATGGAAAGGTGAAGGTACTACTCAAAACCTGGAAAGTATTGTCATTGGAAGATGCTATGATTATATTAGACTTGTGAACCCTGCTGTTGGGTAAGTTTTGCTTGTTTCTGGATTAGTTTTTTATGTTCTGTACAAAATGGTTATTAATCAGAAGCCTGATGTTATGCTTCTAGCTATGAAAGTGATCCTATTGAAGCCAACACGCTTGTAGCTGTCTGGAAACAACAAAATAACTTTGATGGATGTCATATTTTAAGTAAAGTAATGTAATTAAGGCAAGATTTTTAAGCCTTCAATTCTTTATTTCACATTTCTTGCCCCTCGCCCTTACTTTCTGTGAGGAGAACACCACACAGAAATGGCAGAGATGGTGTTTTGGAAGTACCAAATCTGACAGCACTCCTGGGAAGACCGGCTTTGCCTTGCATGCCTGTATGTCACGTCATGTAAGCAGGGAACACCTCACTTTGTAGCTATCCTGTGGTACTGAAGGAACCTGTTTAGCTCATCCACCTGAAAAATCAAGCAACTGCTCAAGTAGGATAATCTGTGAGCTTTCACTGGCTATGCTAATTACACAGAACTGGAGGTAAATTACACACTTTGATAAAATGAGCATTTTTATGTTTTCCTTGCATTGTAAGGGCTTCAGTAAAAAGAAAGAAAATAAAGACGGTCTCCTGGAGTTCAGCCCTTTATTCTGCCACTAAAAAGTTGTCCTAATAATGTGAAGAGGTGTTTGCAGAGGGGCCCTGGCTGGGTTCCTGTAGCATTGAATTGCTGTCTTAAGGCAGGGTTAGGTGATATTGCAAATATTACCTCATTTCCCCAACCTCCCATTTTCAGTTCCTGTTGCAAAAGAGGAAGATAAAGGACTTAAAACATTTTTTTTTTGCTTTTAACAAAGGCAAAACAATATATTTCTGCACAATAACACTCTTAACTTATCAGAAGTGCTTTCTTTCAACTTTCTTATGAAGGAAAAAGATCATCCTAATGCAAATAACACAGTGCTTGAATTTCAGTGGAACAGTTCAAGCTTGGCAAATTTATAAACATGTCACGATGGAAGGTGGAAGTAAACTTCAAGTGTAGATTTCCACATTCCTACAATATAATATATAATATAAAATAGGTGAACTTAGTTAACAGTTGTGTAGGTAATCTGGTCTTGCAGTAGGCTCTAGATAGGTAGAGCTGCTGTAGGACTTAACAGATGTCACTTCATTTACATCTGAAACAGGACATGAATAATAATACAGAATATGCTAAAATGAGCAACATAAAGCATAGTTACTGTAGAAGCTTTAACTGTGTCGTTAACTGATTTGGACTTTTAGAGATGTAAACAATATTCTGGAAAGCATTTCTGTGTGTCTCGTGTTTATGATAGTTTTGTGATCTAATGAATTCTGGTTACATTTTCACAGTATGATTTTAAAATGGAGAAGTTTGAACATGTTCATCAAAGTATTCTTGCTCAGGATAGCATGAAGCCAAGCAGAACATTAGGACCACTTTCCTGAATTTAGACCAAAAACGGCATTATTAAAAGAAGAGCTACACAATTGATTTATATAATGTGGGGATTTTTCTCTTAGGTATATAGGCAAATAATGTAATCCAAACAAAATGGAAATTTCATATTGCACAGGTGCAAAACAGATATTCTAATTATTTATAGCCCTTTCTGTTTATTGTCTGTTTCTTAGTTGCCCCCTGGCTAGCTTTTAGAGAGACATGACCACCTGGATAGGTTTTGCCTCTGAATTTATGTGCAAATTTTCTAAAAATACCTTGCTAACATAAAGGAAGCTAGCCAAACATGTCTTTACACTGCAACATAGTTAAAACATAACAATGTTTATAGGAACATAAGAAAAACTTTCCCACATGTTAAAACAGAATATGCAAAATGGCAGTTAAAAGAGGCATTTTACAGAATTCTGTGGCCATGTAGAAGTGAGGAATTTGAATTAAGATTTTATTTGACATTTCCTAACAGTAGTACACTAAAATAACACAAATGTTCCTGTAGTGCTTTTCCTCCATATTTGTTTATTTGTAGTATATCATGGATTCTTTGAAAACAATTTTTAATGAAATAGTGTGAAATTAATCTGACTTATTAGTTTCTACTAAGAATAGAAGGAATTGTCCTGAACTGCAGTCCTTTCCCACCCTGTAGTTTCGACGTGTTTTTGCCAGCTAAGAAGTTTTGGGTATCAGGGCAGAATAATCCTTTTGATTTACAAGCTGTTCAAACCTGGATGAGAAGTCTTGAAAAAAAAAAGCAATATGTGAATTAACAAGAAAATTACTGATGGATTCAACTGTCAAGAAAGATGTTAAAAGTTCAGTTGATCGTAAGTCACAAGTACTAACGTAAGTGCTTCAAGTAGAAAGCTCTTTAGCAAAATGAGACCTAAGTATATACAATTGTCAGAAGCCAAAGTATAACAGCTTGAAATAGGGTGCAAATCCTTTCATTACGTAGATTTGTTTAAACCTTGAAACTACTGATCAAGGATCATATTGCATCACTGAAAATGTTCAGGTCAAGATCCATATCTGCTTACAGTATATAGGGAATTTTTATATAGTTGTTGGAAACAGGACCAGAGATTACTGTAAGAAAATCTGTGGTTTGTTTCCTGCACAGCTCATCACAAGGGGTCCTTTAAAGTGTCTGTGACATTCAGTGTCACAAAGCAGCTCCCTAAAGAACCTGTGCCAGCCGAAACCGTGCTGTCTATGGATGATACTAAATGAGCAAAACACTGTAATGGCAAAGTGTGTTTTACTTATCAGGACCACTGTTGTTCGAGCTAGAGCTTTGCAATGACAGCTATTCATGTTAGGAAGGCTGTATGCACAGAACATAATTATTGTGTTGTGCAGAGTGTTCCTGGCATGGACATTGTCACAGCGTTATGCAGGGAAGGTACTGTGGAAAAGTGGTGAAAGTAGAAATTCCCTTCTTAACTACTCCAGGCAGGCTCAGAGCTGTGACAGGTGAGATCCTGAAAGTCCAAAGAGATAGGACACTTCTATGTATAGATAGCCTGTCTTGTCCCTCCGTGGAGGTTATTGTCCCCTAGACAGAGCTGGCAGAAGGGAAATGTTGGAGTGCACAGCCTAGCATCTTATTTCAGCACTTGAAGTGTTGAATGCTAACAATATCTTGTAGTTCTTGTAGCTAATGCATAGTGACAGTGCGTGTCCCACAAAGTCACTGTACTCATTCCAGCAAGAAAGAACTGCACAGTCCCAGGGCGTAGAAGCAGAAGGCATCTCTTTGTCACAATCATTATTCTACTGTTGAAACTTTTTAGCAACTCATCCTGCATTTGAATCTGACATTTTAAGAGTAATATTGCATTCCAGCAGTGTTGGATATTTAGCTATGGTTTATTTGAAATGGCTTTTTGAATCTGGAAAATTTCAAAGAAAGCTTTTTCTTCCATATTTCTACAGTGCTGGATAGCAAACTCACTGTGTATACTGTACCTACTAAGATTTTTGTTGAATCATAATGTGTTTCTAATTCCACGCTGTAAATGCTAATATTTTCCTTGCTACTTCTTCTTTATCTGCTGCAGTTATGATTCAGAAGACAAGATCTCTGTGCTCTTCCTGAGCTACAAGTTTTTTACCACCCCAACTTCAGTTTTCTGCCTTAACCTTATAGGGATTTTAATTTGGGTATTTGAAGGAGTTAAGAACAAGTAACTTTTTTGCTAGGCTTTGGAAGAAGAGTTTTGCTATTTGTTTGTTTCAATAATTACAGTGAGAAGAATTGTTCACAGATATGGGAAGCATTTAAAAATGCATTTATTGACAAGGATCCTTGCAGCATTCTACCTAAGGATTATGAATTATTTATCAACCTGTCATTGCACACGATTCCACCTAACAAGGTAATAATTTTTTATGTTAACTGCCCTGTGACATACAACAGATTTTACGTGGCACAGTTCAAAATGAACAAGTCATTCTGCGGCTGACTTGTGAGTCATTCTTTTTGACCCATCTGTAGTTTATAACTAGACTCTGTAGTTATAAACTAGACTCAGACTTGATAGCATGTTTCAATGTGTTTGGCTCCATTTATTTTGTGCAGTAACTTCTCAGCAATGTCTCTCTTTTCATATTACGGAGATCCCCCATTTTTCCTGCTGTGCTGGGAGCTCTGCCATAGTCCCCGAACTTCCACTTCTCCTTTTCCCTAAGTTAGGTGCTCTGGCTGCAAATGCTGTGCGTGCTATCATCTTTTGCTTTTACTCCTCGCAGCTAAGTCTCATGACAATGGCATGTTAAACATTGGCGCATAGAACAAGCAAAAGCAGAAATGAGAGAGGACGTTGTTCTATGCCAGAAAACAGTAAGGGTTTGATGTGCTGGCATTTGCAAAGAACTGTGAAAGTGCAAAAGACGTGTTGTGCTTTAAAGCAGTTTTTCCTCTAGCACAATTATTCCTCATTTCTAAATGATACAAGCTAAACCAACAAATACTACTGTCAACATAGCTTAATTCATGAGGAGTTCCACAAACACAGAAATAACATCTAGACATATGATTTTTTTCACACCATAAGCCAACATAGCAACATGAGAGATTTCTGGTAGCATTTATCTGGCTTATAAATATCTTCCTTTTTTTCTCCTTCCCCTAAATCTGTCTGCTAAGGCAGACAAAGCTAGGCCAAACTATATTTAAAATAGGACTATATCCCTTCTTATCAAACTAGTACTGTCCCTCAAGTCACTTGTGATCAGAATTTATGCCTCTGTAAAATAAAAATCTTTGTTCCTTTAAAGAGATAGCTAACATTTCTGGTTATTAGCTTGATTTTGAAAGAAATACCAAAACATGTTTTAAACTGTTTTCAATACCACTTAATCTCATTGCGTCCACACACAAGTGTTGGTTTCTCTTCTATGTTTTTTTTCCCTAGTCTCTCTTCTGGGAAAATAATCAGCTACTAGTCAATAGCTTTGCTGCCAGAGGACGTCGCTACATGTCTCTGGGTGATACTCTGTTTGGCTTCGTTGCAGATTTTCTGAACTGGTGTGGGCAGGCAGACAGCCTTGGTAAGACAAAGAGTGCTATGTTAAGCATTTGTCTGTAAAACCATAGTGGAGACCAACTGCTGTGTTCTGGAGAAACTAAATTTGCTCTTATCCCATGAAAAATCAGGGATAGCTTCACTGCCTCGTTCTCTCTTGTCTCATGTGAATATTTAACACTGCAGTTAGGGGAGCATGCAGTGAAATCTAAATGGTGCTGCAGTGGAGATAAACCTCTTTCTCAGTCATCTGAACCTGGAGCTGTCTGCCTCCCAGGAACAGAGGCAGAACCATTTCAGCCAAATTACTGAATCCATAGAATGTCACTGTTTGTGTAAGCTACAGAGGATGGAAAATTATTCAAAAAATACAACAGCTTTCAGTGCTATGTCAAACGATCTTGTGGGTTCAGTGAGTAATGCACAAATATATTTAGTTGCTTTCTAAAGTCGCTTTTTATAGTCATTATCATCTCTCTAATAACACAAATCACATGCCTTTCTACAGGACTGGACTATGAATCCTGCCCTACCACGATGGAATGCGAAAACAATGCGGTGGAGTCTTTCTGGAGGATGGCCTCAATCACTGTAAATAGTGTATTAGTGCTGACTTCATACATCTGCAAGTGTGTCCAGGGTGGTTCAGGAAAACATTGCTAGTTCAAAGCCAATTTAAACCTGTAACTCTGCTGGATTATTTCACCTGATACAAATACTCTGTTTTAGACTGGCTGCAGTGTTTTAGCAAGAAGAACCTAACTTTCACCTTAGCTAGATAACGTGTTAAAATTCTGTTAGCTTTGTTAATATAAAGCATATACTAAGCACAGTAAGCACACTGACTGGCTACTGATGACAGGTCCAAAGTGACATTTGACAGCCTTGCTGAAAACCCTTCACTCACAGATCAAACTCAACAGAGAATGCCAAAATGCTTTCTTCTTGTGCTAAAGAAACTACTTATAGATGTGAGAAAATAGCTTAAGAAGACCCATTGATTTAAACCAGGGCCTGTTTGGTTCCTGTCCATTTTACTGCAGTGATCTGCTAGGGTGCTAGTCTAGCATTATTTTTGCAGTTCTGATAGTCTTCATGGTAAAATTCTTTCCTTGGTCACTGTTGTTGGCAATAAAATACCAAGTCACGTGACAAATCTGTGAGATCTGAAAAGCATTTTTATCTATTGCAGTATGCACAGCACAGCTCTGGGGTGATACAGGTCTTGTTGAATGGTTCTGCAGATGGAGGAGCTTATCCACAGCCAGGGTAAGAGAACTGACTGATTTATGTGTACAGAGTCTGATGACTACAAAAAAGAAAAGTCAACTAGTTATTTGGGTCTTCTGCTGCACAAAGCATGGGAAGTGTAGCTGAAAGAATCCGTTGCAGCAAAGTCTGCTGAGTTGTGGGGACAACTGTTAATTGTCCCTAGCTGAAGTAGTTAATATGTAGTGGATGGAAACAATCCTTTCAACTCCTGCATTTTACAAGCTGCTGTGGCAAGCATGGTGGATGCTCTGAAAGCTGCCTTCAAGTCAGCCAATATACTGTGGCAAAATGTGTATGTCTTCAAAAAGATGAGTATTAACAAAGTTTCTCTTCAGGGACATGTCCAAGGCCTAGGAGCAAACTTGTTAAGTTCTAAAGGGAAAGTATTTCTCCATGACCAAGAGTGGAAGCAGTTTGAAATCTATTATGGTTTCAGAAAGCAAAAAAAAAACACTTGTTGAGGAGGATAATAGCAAAGATGAGCTTCCTCTTCTCCTGAGTTCCTCTTATATTAAGAACAAGTGTATTTTTCCTGATTCACAAGTGTACCACCATGCAGAAGTTCATCTAAGATTACATTCAAAATTTACTATAAAAATACACCCTTTAGAACTTTTACTATGTGTCTGTAGTGACTGCTTACCTGTGGTTAAAAAATACATCTTTCATTACCTCTGCAACTGTCCAGTCCAAGGCAGATCAAAAAATTACCTCTTTTAAAAACCCGTAAAGGAGATCCTCCTCCTGTGTGTTCACTGAGGACTGAAAATGACCATTGAAAAGGCAAATTTATCTCTGGATAGGAGAGAAACAAGAACCATCTTTTCCAAAACACCTACTAACTACTTACCTCTGTTCCCCAAAATGTCCATCTCTGTACACAGCTTTCAGCTAATCACAAAGACTTATACAGTCTCCTTGGGTTGGTCAGGTGGTCAGCTGGGATCAAATCTTCTGCAGATGGTAATACCTGGCAGCAGGCCAGTACCCAGAATCTAGTATAGAGTCCCTATTTTAGAAATGGATTCCTTATTTCTGTTAATTTACAGATTCCTTATTTCAAAAGCATCTCACACACAAATTAATTCGACCGATTCCCTGGGTTGCCAGTCTGGTGGTATTTTAACCAGTGAAATCACCACTGGAACACAGCCTGCCAAGGAGAAAACAAAGCCAGTTGCTCCATCTGTTTTCTTTGCTGTGTATCTTCTGGTCCATTTATGACTGAATTTGTTTAAGAGCTCATGGTTGAAAGAGGCTGGAAGTTGAATAATTAATAGCAGAAGGTAATCTGAAAGATTTAGCTGTCTTCCTAACCATCTCTCTGGTCTGTTTTCAAGTATTTCAAAGCCACTTTCAGAGTTTATCCAGTTTTAAAGTTTGTACACTTAAATCATCATTAAGTCACCTGATATCATTTCAGTTAAGATTTATTTCTCATTTCACAGCAAAATAACTGCTCATTCAGGAAAAATTTAGTTGGCAGATTTCTTTAATAATAGTAGCCAGTTCAAAAATTGATTTTACTAAAGTCAATTGTACATTGTTCCTCCACGGTTTCTGACTCCTCTAGTTAAAGATTTCTCCAAATTTGGTAGCAAACTTCTTTTTTTCTGACAATAATATATGCATGAATGAGTAAATGAGTTGGAATCTTCATTTTTTGGTTATATTTTCACTATGTGTTGAACAGGCTTGGACACCTTGGACAAATAGGCAAACCTGCTGTTGCTGCTACTGGTCTCTGATCAGCCACCGCTGTACCAGACTTGACCAGAGAAAGCAACTCTTGGTATCTGCATCCTCCTGTTCCAATTCTCCAGAAATTTAAAATAACTTGCTAAGTTCATGAACCAACAGACACTGGCAAGCAACAGTGTCCTGTGTTTCCATGGCAGAGCCCTGGTAGTTTGCCTGAAGGTCCTGGGAGGACAGACCCACATTGTCACTGCTGGTCCCATCCAGGAAGTGGCAACTAAGAGTCCCTTCTTCTCCGTGGAGGTCTCAGAACACTTAAAAGGGCTAAGAGACACTGTAGTGCTGATATAGATGTTTAAGAAGACACATGATAGGTAAACAGCAAATTACAGTAGAGACCTAGGCCCAGACTTGGACCAGGCATTCAGTGAGAACACAGCCCTTACAAGCTTTCTGAGGAAAAAAAAAAAAAAACCCTAAAAGGTCGGAAATCATTACACTACATCTTGCTAAAAGGGTTAGAAATCTGTGGCTTTGAAGTGCCAGCATCTCACAAAAAATCCATCTAGAGATATTAAAATCAACCTTTGGATTTCATATTTTCTTAGATTAGATATTATGAGGAAGTATCAAATGCTTTTTGGGTTTTTTTTGCATTTTTAAAAGTTCGTTCTGGTTCACTTTTAGGTGAATTCATTAATGCAGAGGAGGAAAAGACTGTTTATTTTTATGTTCTTTATATTCTAATTTTTTTTTCTTGAAACAGTTTTTTTGCAGATTATGAAATACCTAATCTCCAGAAAGACAAAATCTCACAAATTGTCATTTGGGTTGTGGATGATATTGGAGGACCAGATATGTAAGTTGCGTCTTCAAAAGAAAAATTAGTTTCTCCCTTTTGGATCTGTCTTTAAAATTTCACCTTATCTTTCTGTTTGATTATTTTTGCATACTACTTAAACCAAGATATTTTAGATGCTTTCATGAACACAGAAGACACAACCTGCCATTCCCAGAGAGTAGAAAAACACCAAAATGAGACAAAATATAAATAAATTCTAATATTAGATCTGGAGCTAACTCTTGGTTAGATGTGTGTGTGGATCTCAGGTCCTGCATGAAGATAGAGCACGAACAGTTTTACTAAGAGTCAATCTGAATTTCAGATTAAGTGCTGATAAGTGATATTTCTTTCACCTTGCCATATGCATTCTTTTCATTTTCACGTATCTTAACTGTCTGAAAATTTGTAGAAGCAGACAAATACCAACAGGAGGGTCCTTTTCTCTCAATAATTAATCCAGTAATAAAGTGTAGGCTTTTAAATTGTCTGATTTCACTGGTACTTTAACTACAGCAAACAAACAAATAAGTAAGAAACAAATATAACAAAACTGATCAGTCCAAACAGAATAGTCTGTTGTGTATTTTACCACAATGCTCTGGAATCTACATAGCATAGTTCAGATTAGCATTTCTCAGGCTATCTCTCTAAGTCAAAAAATCATACCCTCTGGGAGGGGAAAAACACATACAGCCCATCTTTGCAAAAGTTGCCCTTTTTACGAAGAAGAGTTAAGACAAGCACTGAATGTTAATTTATCTTTCAGTTAGCAGATGCGTGGGAGTATTTGTGTATTTTTATTAATTGTTTTCTACAATTACTTTGTTGGTCTCCATACGGTTTCTTTAGTCATGGGTATTTAATGACCAGCAGATAATTAGCACTGGCCTTAATACTTTATGTTGGTGCAAGTTTAGAGGTCTCAGTAGGTTCTGTATTATGCTAAACTTTCTTATGCTAATGGGACTGCGAATTTAAAAATCAGTGCTAGAAACAGGAGCTATGTTTAGGATGGTTTCTGGGTTTTTTCTCTCTGTGTTTTTCAATTATTCAACATTCAAGAGAGAGAACAAGCTTCTAACAACAAGTATAATTCTCATTTATTATAATGAACTTATTCTGTAAAGACAGGTAGCATCAATTTTATCACTACCTAAATAGTCACCAAAGAATATTACAAACAAAATGATCACTATTTTAGAGAATGATTTAGGTCTTTTTCTGTCTAGTCAAATTTTAAATATGGGATTATTGGTTAACTGAATCTGAAAATGCTGCACTGGCTGAAGCTAATCTTCCAGACTCTGTAAACTAAGGATAAATTGTGAAACAACAGGAATGTAAGCAAATGAAGCATAAATAGCAATAAACACCATTCTTCTGGAGGTGTTGTGGAATACAGAAGAGGCAAAGTAACGGGGATTTACTTTACTAATTCCATCAAGTTCAGTGAAAAGAAATAAGGTAACAAAAGACTTGCAATAATTTTGAAATCCTTCCTCACAGAGATTCCTGTGGAACTAATAGTGTAAAGACATTAGAAACCAGGCTGAAAACCCTTGGTTATGATGTCACTTGCACTGACAATTACAAGTAAGTGAAAACCTTTTACTAATATGCTAGTAATATTTGTAGAGTAAGTATTTGCAAAAGCACCTTATCTATTTTGATTCTTACTGTTCAATACTGAAGTGCCATTAATGTTGTGTCTTCAGGAGGGACTGATAGGTTGGAGGGATGATATCACATTTTTCAGATTTGGCATTTTTTAGTTGTGAATTGAGCAGAACACTACTTCTTATGGTATGATTGAGTGGAGCATTGTACTTACTGAATGTCAGACACAGAAGATGGCCTCATGTATTTAGATTTAAAATCTAAACAACAGTTAAAAACACTATTACATGTCTGCAGAATTACCAGTTATTCACAATAGGTTTCACAGCTCTAGTCATTCCCATAGATTGTAAGATAAATTTAATGAAGGGAAGATTTAAACATGATAATACTGTGAATTTGTTTATTTTTTCATGTTTTTTTCTCAGTTGTCTGCCTGAAAGGTGCTAAATAAAATGGTATTTTCACAGGTCTGTAATGTTCTTACTCTGCCTGGATAATCCTGATGATTCTAAGTGTGCCCTTGCATCGTAAGTAAAAGAAGTTCAACCTATCCTCAGTGTCATTACAACTGAATAAATTATGCAGAAGTCAACAGTTCAACAGATCCCACCTCTACCACCTGTTATATATCACCCATATGCAATATACAGTGTTCTTGAATTTGTTACTTACTGTGGATTGAGTTAGCAGTTTCTATTCACAAATTGTGCACAGCTGTCTGTGAGCACCTGCTGTTCAAAATTATTGATGGGCTCTCATTAATCACACAGTAACGCTGAATATAATTGATGATGTGATGTTTGTACATATCACTGTTCTGATATAAAATCTATTAAAAATTTGAAGTTGCTTTCATTAATACCATTTCTTGCATAATCAAACTATAGATCAAATGGCAACAGATCTAAAGGACATTTCTCCAGCTACTGGAATTTTCAGTTCTAAATTTTGAGGAAGTTTCCTTTTAATCTTTTATTTTGTGTGAAACTTAATCTCTATATTTTAATGTATTTACCTTGGGCCAATGAGTTATCTGCAGAGAATGCAGATTACATCCAAGACACAACTTCTTAGTTAGCAAGCATTACCCCCAAACTCCCTACTTATTCATGCTTATCTTTATTATATAAGAAGCATTAAATTAATTTATTATGTATTTCAGTGAATTTACAGTAAAGATCACTGTTTTCAATTCTGACTATATTTCTTAATCTACATGCTGTTGCATATATAGGTACACATAAGATACTTGAACGTCTGAAAATGAGAACTTCCTCACTGTTTGGAATGTTGTAGCATATATAGATACATAAACACTGTTTTCTAGTTATATTATTTGTATGGATAATCCATGCTTTATTTCTTACTGTCCTTTCTTCTCTATTCAAGCACATGCAAATTTTTGTTTGTTAATTACCTATGTGATATTGAAAAGATAACTTCCGCTATGAGAGTCCTGATTTGCTGTCCCTGGTTATGGCAGCAGAGAGGTGAAACTCCAGCTCTCCTGCCTCTGGGAGGGGCTGCAATGCTTCATGCAGTACAGAAAAGGAGGTGGATATCACCTTCTGTAACATATGCCCAGTTTTTGGTACACTTACAGAGAAAGCGAGTATTCCCTGTTCTTGCTGGTCACTGAAAACTTTAACCCACCTTGCCATGCAACGTTTATTCTCACATGCAAATTATATCCTAGCACCAGCATAAAAATGTGATGAAAATGGTGGGTTTATAAATACCACTGATAGCTCCAGACTTCTTCTAGGCAGTAGATCATAGACTTCCTGTTAAGGCTTTGACTGGTTACAAAATACCACTTGCACAGTGGATGAAAATAGGGTTTCCTTGTTCTGCCACTGAATGATAAGGCTTTTGTTCACGTGTCAAAGGAAAATAGTTATCCCTTCAAAATAGTAGTTGTGAACATAGTGACAATATTAACAAACTGGAAGAAAAAGCACTTCACAGAACTTTGAAAAATACAATATTGCGAGATCTTAACAGAAGATTTTTCTCCTCTCCCAGGTTTTGAATAATTTTCCATAAAGTTTTGTGATGTGGGTACGTTACTCAGCTGAGGAAACCTGGATGAGAAGGCCTTTGGAAAGCATTAATGTGATTTTCCTTTCAGCTAAGGGATGAGCATGCAGTTCTGCTGTCTTGCCACTTGGCGTTTGCAGTGTGTAAGCAGGGGAGCAGCCGCCCCTTCCTTTCCATCCGTGTCGGTACTTAGAGTAGCATAATCCCTGGTGCATTTGAAACACCAGTCTCACACTCTCCTGGGGTAACTACTGAGCAACTCAGCTGTTCTCATCCTCCTTAGGAAAAGTTTCCTTGCATGTTTCCTTCAGAGCACTGTATTCCATCCTGTATGCATGGCACTGTAATAAGTTTGATTCATTTCATATCGATCCCAAATCACAATAGAGCTTCCCAATCTGAATGCAAAACTATCCTTGCCTCTCCCTGAAATTTAAGTAACTTAAATACTACAAGCCAGTAAATACTTACATTCTTCCCAAAATCACTTAATTCTCTGCGGTAAGTAACAACACCTCCATTGGAACTAGCTGCCTTTTCAGAAAGAGCCTTAAGCAGATGCATGTAAATTATTTGGTGATTATCTTCTTAGGTACGTTTTCTGTGTGGATGGATCCCTGTTCTGTGATGGTCCATTAAGTGACACGGGGGCAGTTTGGTCAGTAGGGGTATCACTATTTGGAGGGTGTATCTGTTAGGAAAAGTTTGCTTTGCGGAGTTTGTGTTCTCAGTGTTCATACTTCCATAATAAACAGTGAAACAGGCATGCAGGCTCTGATGCACCCCCTTTCACGAGGGCTATTTGCTATTTCAAGGCTGATAGCTGCCCTCTCAGCCTCCAGAGAATGATGTGCTGAGCCCAAAAACATCAGTTAGACAAGTGACTTTTTATGTCACCACAACTCCTGTTACATTGGCATAGCAAAGGAGAGAGCTGGGTCAGGGTAGCAGAAGGATGGCCTAGAATGTGCTGTAATGTACTTGGGGTTTCTTGCACAGTGGTAGCGCCCCGTAACTCCTCTCCAGACTTGAACTATGTTCCTGCTGAGTCAAATTTGGACTTCGGCTTGTTAAGGTGACACCCGGATGTTAGAAAAAACTTGTGGGTAAAAAATACCCACTAGATGGCATAGGTGGCTTACAAATGTAAGCAGGAAGGACACCAGATGCAACCTGTTAGTGGTGGTAGGTATTACTTGCATTGTTGCAATGTCAGGGAGACGTAGAAGTGGATCTGGACACTGCTATACCAAGTGCTGTGAAAATACAGTCCTCCAGGACCACTGCTGTCTCAAAGAGCACTATAAAATCACAGGCATAAGGCCAGAGACAGCAAATGGATGTGGAGAGACAAGAAGGCTCTTGTGTAAAGGTAGAAAGAAGAGTTCCCAGGGTTTTGCAAAGATATTCTGTTTATAGAGTCATGACAGCCAAAGGGAATCTGCTGGCAGGCTCATATAAAGAAACTTCTAGCTTAGCACTTGGGTCACAAACTTCACCCTTGGCAACAAACCCCTGATATTTAAAAGAATCCTAACTCAGCTCTGTGCTGTGAACATCCTGTTTGTTTTCTCTTCTTCAGATCTGCACCAGCAGCACAAAGAGGACCTATATCTTCAGAGAGAGGATGCAGCTGGAACAGGCTCTTGTTTGTTTCTTTTGCAGGCTTTTTGTTCAGATTTGCTTTAGTGTACTAAGTTAATAAACTGAATCCGTATCCTCTGTTTGCCTTAGCTGGCTATAAATTTGGCTTCAGCTAATTTCTAACTGCAGTTTCACCCTACTTTTAGGACTGGCAAAGCTGCATATTAAAACCTTGCATACTAGATACTGGCTTCTTTTAGTATCAAAAATTATCCCACTGCTGCTAGAAAGCCTCACCCTTCATTTTCTTTTATTTTCCTCTTTACTCTCCAGAATTAAACAGAGAATAATACTTCCTGTTCATGTATTTCAGAAAGAAAAATGACATTATGGCTGTCATACATCACCCACAGAGATTACTTGTTTGTAAAACTGTCCTAACATTTGACCTTGGAAACTAAGTGACTGATTATCATGTTTTGGGAAGGCAAAACATAAATTCAGGTGGGAGAGATCTTAGATTGCTCACTTGATACAAGATCCAATAGGTAAGACAGTGGAAAAGTAAACTTGTTTTCATAAGTAGTCCAGTACCTGGGCCAAACTTAAAAACTGGGGTGCGGCAAGATTCTGGCTGCATACTTGCATACAGTATTTTACCACACAGTATCAATTGCTTCGTCATCCACACAGCTGTTCCTCAGCTGGCTGTTTCCTGGCCATTGGATAGCAAATAGTCAGAAATACCAGGTCTAGAAAGTTCCACAGTTTTTCCACCCCGGTGTGATTTATGGTATATCAAATTCCGATAAGAACCTGCCAAGTCAGACATTGGCCTGCTTGCGGTGAACTCAGATAGCAGGGGTCAGAATACACTGAGGAGAGAGCAGATGTCATCCTGAAGGTTTCTTGAGTTACTTATGTGAATTCTAGTGCTCCAGCTAGATGCTCCTCTAAAAACACCAAGACATCTGGCTACCAAGATGACGCATAAATCTTCAGAAAAAAATAGTTCTACTAGAGAATAACTATATGTAGATATTTTTTGCACATTCTGTATTAGCTTCTGTATTATTTATTTGTGTTTGTATTGACTGGTTGCCAGGAAACTTGGAGAGGATGTTCCTGTTATCTCAGTGAATCTGACTTAGGGGTCTATAGTAGATTTATGTCCTTTCAATCCCTGATACAACTGTATCATGTTGTATGTTTGAAAGATAAAATATTTAAAATATGTTGTTGTTGCTTGTTTGTCTTACTTTCCTGTCTGTAATAATCTTTAATTTGGTTTTCATGCAAATCTCTTTGTATTACACACATATTTGGGTTTGCCTAGGTCACAGGTGGGTTTAGGCTCCAGCTTGAAGGATTTTTGTGTCTGTTTCAGACACAAAAAAGTACTAAAAGTACAAAAATACTGAAATCAGAAGTTTCAGACCTTTGAAAATCTGTGCTGTATTATGCCTGAAAATTGTTCCCTATCTGTGCTGTAACTTTAGTCCTTTGATTAGTTCCTTGAACATCCTCTTCATTTTTTATTGTTTTATACTTTCATGTTTTATTTTTTACAGCAGCTGCCAGAATAGTAAGAAAGGTATCTGTGACACAGTCACATCTCAGATAGCTAAAGCCAAGCAATTTTGATAAATCTTCTATTTGCCCACAGCAGATCATATCATGACACATTTTGGGCCACAGGCTGTAGAGATAGTGTGTGTGAGGCTCCCGGGTGTCCAAGCCATCGTCAGGGCTGGTGTGTCCCACCTACTGACCATTATGGGACAGTGTGTGTGATCCAGAGAGCAGCTTAACACCAGTAACCAGCCATGTGCCTCTTAGGAAGCTCCCATCCACAAGCCAAGCATCCTAGCTGGCCAACTTGTGCTTTCCAGCTTGTGAAAGCTCTCCAGCCTCTGCATGTAATTAACTCCAGCAGCACAGTCAGTACACATGGTACCAAACACACTGTAGAAAGTGATAAATAATTCTGTTTTGAAAAAAAAGATAAAATATGAAGTAGGATAGCTACAGTTCAAACAACTTAGGTTATTTAATGCGTAAACTTATTTCAAGAACAACACATTCAGAACCTGTCCCAGTGTTTTCTTATTTCTAACGTTCTTTCCTCTTTTCCCATTACTTCAATTCAGTAGCAAAGACAGCAATTTCTTTTCTAATACCTGTTCAATAAAGTGTCTCAAACTTGCTTAAAAAACTTGGGAAGATCTGTAAAGATTTTTAGCTAACCAACTAATATAGCTAGTTAAAAAAAAGCAACAAGGCAAAGTTCTAGATGCATAGGTTTCCTGAGGTTTTTAGAGGCAGCAAATTTCAAGCTGAGTGTGAATCATTTGTTCTGAATGTAACATAAAGGTTTTAGTCTGTGCAAAAGAACAGTGTGACTGGCGTCTCGGAAGCTGAGGGCAGAAGTGTCAGCAAAGCAAGAAACAATAAAGTCATTTGTTCATCTCAGAGGGAGGGAGAGACATGAACATGTCTCTTTTTTTATTTGTACATCCATAAGGATGTGAATAGTACTATTTACAGATATACGCTACACTTAAGTGGCGGCAGTCGGCCAGGTGAGCCTGTGCTGTTTTGAACACTCAGGAAATGCTCTGGTTAGCAATGTCTCATGTAAGAGCTGTGCCAAATGTGTAGAAATTATACTGTCCAAAAGGCATCTGCCCTTCTCCTCAAACTCATTAAAGCCGGAGAAAGTTCACAAATATAGATCAAAATGTTTCAACCATTCATATTTGTACTAGCAGTACTACAAAAACAGCTGTCTCCAGATGTGAATTTGAGGGAGAAAATGTTTCAGATGAAAACAATATGTATATCACTTAATTTTGAGTCCTGTTGGATGCCGAAATCCTGTGTGGATCTATTAATATCCAACTACTTATGGCAAATGCAAACTTCATGTACAGGAGCATTACAAAGTGTTCTGCATTTCTACAGATAGACCTGTGAAAGCTACTGAGACTAAGGCAGTATTTCCTGCTGTGCCCATTTTGTGGACCACTTAAGAACTCAGTTATCTCACATTCTTCATTCCTATATAGAAGTTACTATAATCTACCCTCCTACTAACCTACTTTTTTTTCTTTCTGCTGCACGTGTTTCAGTCATTGTATTTGACAGAAGCTGAACTCTAATTCAGAGCAGTTCCTTTTGTCCAGCATGTATGTGCCTGCACACATGTACATCTGCTCACACCTGCTCTGCCTATTTTTAAATGCAAACTCTTGAGTGCTCTGGAGTAAAAAGTTATGAGAATAAAGCAAGGACAACTTGATCACCTCTCTGCCCTTTTTATGCTGCCGGTGTTTATTTTTGTCATATTGGTCTTGATGTGATATTCAGCTGACATGACTATGTTTTCAATCAACAATCTTAAATGTAGTGAAATGTGACCTGAAACCTCAAGAATTTGAATAATACTTTTTGTTCCATGAAAGCTAGCTCTTTTGATAGTATTTTTCTCTACTGAATTACCTAGAAATAATTCTGATGTATTTTGCTTCAACAATAGTGTGAAGTGGAAGAAGAGTGCTTTTAGCAGAGCCAAGAAGTTTGATTTAAAATAGCTCAGTATGGGGAGGCACAGTATCTTAATTTAGCCAAATGTCAGGGTGGCTCAAACACTTCACAAGTTGTTTTTGATTTTCAGGTTTTTCCTAATTCCAGCTTCTGCCCAGTCTAAATTTACTTGCCATTTTATGTAAGAGGCAAAGAATATAATCTGTCAAATTTTGTTTATAATCTTCAGGCACCTGATTTCCTAGCTTCCTGAAAATTATGAAGGCAAGCTCAGAGATCCTCATTCCCTTACGGCAGCAGCACAGTTCCAGTGCAGGCTGGCAGGGAGACTGGTGCAGGAAACTGGAGCCTGGGAGTGTGGCACGTATGTCCCCTCACACCGTGCCAGAGTGCCCGTGCTGCCTGGCACCCCCCTCCTCCTACCTTCTCCCTTGCTCTGCAGCCACAGCTAAGGTGAACCTGATCTCCGTTCAGATGAGTTGCTTCGTATTTTTAGAGGAATATGAGAGCAGAAAATGATGTTGTTGGAAATTCTATTAGAGGAAAACAAAGGCGGAAATTGTAGCATACGTTTGCTGTCAGCAGCAGGCAGTGCAGTGAATTAAGTGGTCTCTCAGTTGTGGCCATTTGACTAGGAATACCTGTGGGCTGCCGAAGCAGTAAGTGTGGGAAGTTCCCTAAGTGCAGACAGAGACAATCCTCCAGAACTCCTCCAGTATGTCTGGAGTGTCTTATGCTCTTAGTTACAATACTTAACAAAGTAATATTTTTAACCCGGTAACTGCGTTTGTCTGGGCATCTCTCGGTGATTAGACTTGATATGTTCTGGCATGAGGCATGAATGCTTTTAAAAATAATTAACAAAGAATCTAAGTATTGTAGGCAGAAACCAGAATTATAAGTCAAGATTGTGGTGAATGCTGGATTACCAAACTGCATGAAGATTTTGTTCTTTTTTTTTCCCATTTGCAGCAGGTAAAGTCAAGAATGCTAAAGAAAGGACAGGCATTCTATCTGCTACACTGTGTCAACGTACAGGTGTGGAAAAGCTTCTACATTACTTTGTGCCGTTTTGAAGAGCAGCAAGCAAAGAAGCAAATTTGTAGAAATAAGTATCCCATGGAAACTTTAATCTTCTGATACCAAATTCCAAGTGTAGGACATGCTGGCCTGTGTTGAGCTTCATTTTTTCTTATCCCTTTGCTTTGATGAAAGGTACCAGAAAATCCTGAGCTGGTATTTCCACAACTCAAAATGTGTGCTCTGGGCTTTCACCTGAAACTTTCTGTCACCACTGCACATTAGCATGGGGTTATATGACGTATATCACTTGACACATATCACTTGAAAAGTAGTTAAGGATAGTAAGCATAACCAATAGTCTTGTAAAATGCAGCATCAAATCCCAGACAAATATTTATACACATGTATACAAAAGCATATTTTACATAGTTGTCAACTAGACAGGATCTTTGTCAAGTTTCTTGGTTTTTTGGCCTTTGACACATCACATGAAGCCTTCCAAGTGGCATATCTACCCTGTATAGTTCTTCTAGGAGTAATTGTGCTATTTACGCATTCTTGGAGTTGGAGAGCCTGTTTCTGTATCAACTTTGTTTCCTTGGCTGCCTCAGTGGGATTGGAGCCTTATGGGTATTTCTCTTCAGGATGTGTGAGCAGCATAACAATTAGTACTGGCTAGAAAACAAGCACTCAGTTTCATGAAAGTTGGTGAGATTACTGCATGTGCTTTTCCTCTGCACTAAATTAAACCTTGAAAAATGCTTTGCATAAGAAAAGTACAGCAGTCTCATCAGAAATCATGGTTACATCCCTCACTGATAGGATATAGCTTTGGTAAAGCTCTCACTTGCCAACTCGACTATCACAGCTATTTAAGTTTTTTATAAATTAAATATATCTTGAGTAAAATATACTTTCTTCATATCCTGACTCAGGTAGAATGCATGAGTTATTAAACGTGGGTCTCCCAGTCTGCAGAGCAGTGCTTTAAACAATAAACTTTAAATGTGTTTTTCTAGTTTGCCTAGGACATAATTTTCTGACATCTAAATAGAAAGGCATAACAAAAAGTGGTGAAGGTGATACAAAGGAATGAAGCAGCCTGTTTCTCCAAGCTGTTCTGGAGCTACTTCACCTCCCTCCCTACCACAGCAGCATGTTTGTATGGAGGAGATCTCTTGGCATGTTGCCTTGTTCCTTGACAAAATCAATGTGCAAACTCCAGCTATGACTTTGTTTTGTTACAAACCCACCACTTTGGCTAAAGGAAAAAGAAATTGGGAATTGCAAAATACAAGAAGCATCACTGGTGGCAGCAGGAAATTCTTCAGGAACAGCAAAGCTCAGGATGCACCTGTGGAAGCACCAGGCTCTCCAAGGGGAAGGAGCAGATGGGATGACACTGAAGAGAGCCAGCAGGGGAAACAAGCACAGAAATGGGAGGAAGACATTTGGTCCAAAGACGGAAAATGTTTTGGACTCTTTGGGATCTTTGTTTACAATAAACAAAGAAAGAAATCAGTAATTGGTGTCTGTTACCCTGTCTCACAGAGAACAGCACCGTCAGTGCTGTCAGGGCTCCAGCTGGCGACAAGCGAGCTCCCACAGCCCACACGCAGAGAGGCCGGTGCTGCTCAGACAGACAAGGGAAAGGAACCAGGCTGTGCATGTCTGCATGGAGAATGATCAAGGAATAGCTGTTCCCAAAAAACCCTTCCCTGGACATGACCTTTAAATGCACATCTCGTCATATTGTTATTAATTTGTAAGGCAGTCAAAACTGTAATACAATTTGAAACATCTGAGCTGAAGGACAGATGTCACCACTTCTGAGACTGCTCAGGGTATGTCTATGTTCTTGTCAGTGCATCTCACCAGTTACTTGATTCTGCTGAAATAATATGACTGTTCATAAATCACATCCTAGAAAGAAACTATTTAAAATCTTTTGTTCCAGTGCCATTTCAGCAGAGCACAGCACCAATGGAAAAAGCAGCCAATTAGTTCAGGAATCTTAAACTCTGTTACTGGCCTTGAAAAGCTCTTATCTCTTATGCTGTCTCCATAGGCTTGTGTGAAACAATGTTATATAAAAGATTTGAGGTGGTTTGCTATGGGATGTCTGGTAGGATTTTCCTGATCAGGAAGGTTTTTAGAGAAATGTATATATAAAATTACAAAAGCTTTTCAAAATATCCCTGAACCATTAATTAAAGAAGAATTTCACAGGTACACAGGCAAACAGAAATAACAATTCATACAAAGACGAACATACCTTACCTATCCAGGCAACCAGAGAGATTTTGTAAGTGAATTTCCTGATCAGGAAAATTTAGCACTTACTGACAAAAGATATCTCGTCAATGCTAAAACACAGTGTTTGAAGAGAGGAAAAGATACTTTGCTTCCTTTATTCTTCCTGTTGTGATCTCCCATGTGAAAGTAAGAACATTTGGAAGGACACAAATAAGGTGAGATGGAGATTGTATTCTAGGACTCAAGGACTCGGAGTCCACAACTTCTGCTTTACCAAATCCCTAATGGAAACCATTTTTGGGGAAAAAACCCTAATTTATCCTGACACAGACGTGCTGTAACTCTTTACTCCAGCTTCCCTTAATCTCATCAATTTCTTCCAAAAATATTAATCTAAGAGGAAGCATTTCTTAAAAATCTTTACAAAATCATGTGGATGGGTGTCAGAACCTTGTAAAAGTCTGAACACCACAGCTCTCCAGGGGACACTTCTGTATACTGTAGCAACAAACCTTCCAAAAGAATATCAGAAATTTATCCAGAAAGGATAATTTCTTCTACGATCTAGAGAGCCTTGTCAAAAGATGAAGCTATACTCTTTTTCAGGGATGCACAGTGAAAAGAAAAAGGACAATGCTCAAAAAGTGAAGCAAGGGAAATTCTGATTAAACATTAAAAAAAATCACCATGAGAGTGGCTTCCCAAAGAGATTCTCAACTCTTCATCCATAGAGGTTTTCAAAACTCTACTGAAGAACACCCTGAGTAGCCAAATCTAACCTCATGCTTAGCCATGATTTGAGCAATTGCTGGGGCCAGATAACTTGCAGACATCTCTACATCATTCAGTGATATTTTGAGTTTTCTAAGAATGGCAATGACTAAATGTCTTCTTTCTGGAAGGGCCTGTCACACATAGTATTGTCCTCTTTTTTATTTCATAACTAATGCCTAACTGGAAAGACAGCTCTATTTTTATAACATCCTTAGCCATCCATAAAATTTTAGCTGTCATACTGGATGCATTTATTTTAAAACCTGATGGCTAACGTGTTTTATCAAGAACACTTAAAATTCTAATTTAGGCAGCACAAATAATATTCCACAGCATGTTGCATTCAACCTTACGCTACCTGGAAGTTTCTCTTATATGTAATTGACTTCAGCTATTTTCTTCAAGGAAACATTAGCTAGTTTTCCATCTGTCTTCAATTCCCTAAATCCCAGTATCTTTGGGGACCTATCTGATAAAGTTCTTTAGTTCCACTAGTTAGTCATTAGAAAACATTCTGCAAATCATTGTCACAAAATGATAGCTTCGGAGAATCATAGGTTGAGTCACCCCTCAAAGACAAGAGTAGCTTTGCAGGGATGTAAGCCAGCTTGTCCTTACAACCCTCAGGTGTATCTCATCTAGATACAGTGACTTGTATTCAACAAGTGTGCTTAAATGGTCCATAACTCAGTCTTTACTAAGGGTACTCATTTTCTGCCCAGAACTCCTGTGTGAGTGTTGTAGACACAAAGACCCTATGAGACATGAGAACAGACCTTGCCGGTGAAGAGAATATAAAAGTTTTGAGTCATCTCTGCTTTATCAGTGTTCTTTGAGGCTGGGTCACCTTCCCTGTTCAGCAGTGGCTCCATCTTTTTTTTGGTGTTTTTTCGGCTTTGCATGTGTCTGTGGAAGCCATTCCTGGTGCCCTTCCGTACCTCACCAGTTTTAACTCTGATTTAAGTTTGGCTTTCTTAATTCCTTACCTGCATGTCTGTTACTAGGACTCCCCTGGTCCCATAGTTCCTGACTTTTGAGACATCCAGGTGTTGCTGCCTCCAGAATGGACCCTTAGAAACACATTCACCCCCGTTGCTCCCAAGTCATGTCAGCTGCTCAGCGACTCACACAACCACTGCCACACTCACTGCAGCCACCAGCACCAGGGACACGGACCCACTGCTGTACTCACACCCCCGTACACACCCATGCACACACGGACTGGAAAATCATCACCCAGGGAAGAGCTGGGAAGGAGTTGGAGAAGTCAGGACAGACTGCCCCGATCAGGCACAGAGCACAGCCAAGAGAACTGACCAGCCATCTATTCATATGCAGCTGCCCTTTTTAGTCCCTTACCTGTCTATTTTACCACTCTTGTTCCTCACAATCTACCTAAATCCCTCTCTTGTCCCACCTTTGCTTCACCTCCTAAACATCGTAGTATAAGTCTTCTGTGATCATGAACGGCTTTTCTCATGCATCCCACAATATATCCCAGGAAGAATGTTACTTGGTTTTCCCACCCTGCCATCATCTCCCCAAGCTCCCTTGTGGGCATGCAGATAAGCTTTGCCACATAATTTAACAGTCCGGGCAATGATTCTACATTCGTCCCATACAGTCCATCCCTGCTTCTGCTCTCCCCTAATTCTTTCTTCCAACATTTGAGATTGGTCAGGAATTCCTGATTTGGCCAAGCTGGACTCCTGCCCCAGCTTTGACTTCCTGCTCTTTGGAATAGGCTACTCTCATGCTTTGAGACTGTCCTTGAATCAACTTGCTCTCTTGGCCTCCTTTGATGTTCAGTGGCTCCTGAACATCACATCCTGCATCGCACCCACCAGGTCTCTGGAGAAACCACAGTCATTCAGTCGCAAATGTTTCTGTCACACCAAACTTTGTGCATTTACAGTTCTGTATCTGTTCCCCTTCATAAAGCTGTTTTTCAACATTCTCTAAGCAGTAATTTTTCACCAATAGTCTGTTCTGATCATAAAATTTCCCATGCTGCTGATTGACATCTAGAAATGGGTCACTGACTCCATGGGTTTTGAGAAAACTACTACTAGATCAATTCATCCCCAATAAAACACATGGGAGCACCACTCCTCTACTGTACCAGGTCACTGAAAGACAACCCAGTCACTGCTGGTGCCCAGCACCAGAGCACTGCACTGATCTGCCCTGAGAGGTTGGTTTTGTATATACAAACTGAAATAGTGGGGCTGGGGCAGAGAGCTGCAGAAGATGGCAAAAGAAGCTGCAAGCATGGAGGGGGGATCTTCATGAGCAACCCAAGCATGTCCACTGAGCACTGTGTAAGCTTCTTCCCGTTTGCAGATCTGACAGGTGATTGACAGATGGACCAGATCATACAGTGACTTACACAAGAATGAAATAGCTTTGTGCTGGTGGCCTTATGTCATCCACCCTGCCCTTCAGCAGTGCATAAGTATTGTATTTGAGAAACAGGAGGGAAAAGGGATGGGGGAAGGAGACTGACATGAGCCAGTGCAAATATAGGAGGGTTTTGTCTTGAATCAGGAGTTCTCATTTTAGATGTTGCTTTGTCATGTGCTGTTGTGCTGGCTCTTTCTGGTTCTACAATTCAAAATCGGTGCGTCAGCCTTGGGGTGCAGCCCAGCATTAAGCTCTTTATGCATGTACTTTACCACATTATTTACACAAAAAGCAGAAGCACTATCAGATTTGTTAGATTTTATCTGTATTGTTATTTCTTTCTTTCCTTATCCCCTCAACTTCCTGCTCAAGTTTCAAGAAGCAACCACATCCTGTATAGCCAGGCGTGCGTGTAGGGTAGTAAAAAGGTCACCAACAAAAGCTACAAGGGACAGTGGTGACATTTGGTCCTCCCACACCCTCCTCGTGTGGCAACGCATAGGAAAAAATAGTCGGTTCCAGTCGGGAGAGCAGAGTGCATTATTGAGAGGACACAGGCTTTGTGCTCATCGGCATGGGCTGATCCAGCATTCTCATTTCCCCACCCAAACCCCTCCCCAGCACATGAAACAAAATGAATCAACTTCGACACGGAAAAGGCTGCTTACAAGTGATATAGATGAAAGAGATGGAAAGCCCCAGCAGCCTGTAGTGGGTAAACTACAAATAATGGCTCATCAATTTCTAGGATGAATTCCTGTGCCCTGAGTCCAGCAGCTTGAGCCTGTTGCTCTATTGTCATAGAATCACAGAATCACTCATGTTGGAAAGGCTTCTAAGACCCTTGAGTCCAACCATTAACCTAACAGGTCAGGTGGGTCTGCTCTTGCCTGCAGCACTCCTTGGAGGACTTGTGCATGAAGCAGCCTGGATGACTTCCCAGTTCCAAACCCAGGGGGCTTAACCCCAAAATGTACCCTCAGCATGGAGCAATGTGTGTGCATCCACAACTAGATGCAGCAAAAACAGTGATGAGAGCCGGTGTGTCTCCTGCCCAAGTGGTAGCATGTACAGCAGCAGGTAATGGCAATGATCCGCCCCATACCTCTCCTTCTTCCTAGGGAAGGATAATGCTCATCATGATGACCTTACTTGCAGCAAAAATAAGAATAAAGTGGCCATATTGAGAACACTCAGAGAATGCGTAGTTACAATTGTGAGTAATATAGGTATCTGGACTTGGAAAGTAGTTTCACACCACTTTCTATCCAGCAATTCTTAAATATAAGGATGCCTAACATCTAATGGTGTTTCTGTTTGCACTGAAAAGTCCTGGGTGCTTAAACATGAGTGCATTGGCAAGTCCACAAATGTCCACTCAGAGGCAGATAGCAATTAAGAAATTACTTTCTTAGTAAGATTTTCCCAACAAATTAGCTCAGCAGCAGCCCCTCATAAAAATTCAGTAGCAGTGAGACGATGTGCATGCCCACACACACAGAGAAAGCATTTCTAGTTTTGAGGACTGGTGCACAACTAATTTCACTACAGATTTTCAGGATAATTAGAAGAAGAGTTCAGGACTGAAATCTTAGAGATTTGAAAAGCTGCAAGTGTCTAAAATAAAACAATGAAAATACAGCTATGTGTCTTTAAAGTCAATGGTCAATTTTGCATCTACATTACTGATTGCTTCAGTGAATTACTTAGACATAGGTCAGGTACAAATTAAATCGCCATTTGAAGGAGACAGGAATTCAATGTAGTAGTCCAAAGTTATAAGATAAATGCAGCAAACCCTCAGCTTTAGTTGCTTGGAGGAAGCTGAGTCTATCTCTACACTTGCTACACAATTTGATGCAGGGCAGTTGTTGTGTGCTAGCAGAGCCCTGCACTTTATATACAAACTACATGGGAAATACAGAAAGGCTTATGAACTTTCAAACAGCTTCTTTATGCAGCAAGACACAGAGAGAAAAGCAGGCAATGTCCTTTCAAAGAATTGAAAAAATGCTGACAAGATTAAAAAAAATAATTAAAAATATTACAGAACATTGTAGATTGTAAACATCAGATTAGCTGGCAAAGGTCTGACAGCCAATTACCTCATCCATCAGGTAGATTTTATATTGCACCTGCAGCAAGTGATCTCAGTTATTTAGCAGAGCACAGTACTTTGTGTCATCACTGTTTGCAGCCTTGCAAGTGGGAAGATGATTTCCCTTGAGGCTGGTTTCCAAAAGAAAGGAGGCCTATGCAATCACTTGGTTTGCTTCTCTGTCCTTCTATCTGTCAGCCTTTTTTCTCCCAAATTCTTGTGAACTAATTAGCCAATTCCAACCACAATCTTATGTACTGGGCTGCAGAAGTCTTGTTTTTGTTATTTCTGTGAATGGAAGTCACACTATCCTATTCTGAAGACATTAACCCTCCCTGATATCTGAGACTTGAATATATAATGGAGCATTTTGTCATCAGAAGTAATCTTTAAGAATTTACAGGAGAAGCAAGTGTAATTAAAGTAGAAATCTGTGTGAAGTAACATAAAGTGATCAACACAATACGACAATGCTGAAGAAGAAAACTCAGTAATATCAACCAGGTGAGTGAAAAAGATTTTGGATTGGGAGAGGAATGCTGATGCTCAGACCATCTCCAGGCAGCCCATCTGGTAAAACAGGAGTATGACGTGTCCCGTGTTCCCAGCAGCAGATATGGCTTTGCAGAAGACACAAATGGGGTATTTTTCATGTGCTTTAGATGGCCACCAGTGCAGGTTCAGAGTTAAGGCACCATTGTCTTTCTGTCAGTCTCTTTGTCTGCCTGTAGCTCTAGGTTAGGTGCAGTGGGGGCGGCCACCAGGAAAATAGAGAGCAACTTACAGGTTAAATAACTCCTATATGCTGCAGGTCATGCACTGGGCCCAGAGCACAGCTCACCAGGAAAATTTATGTTTCAGCAGCATGTGCAGAGGAGGTGAAAGAAAGAAGAGCTGAACTGGATGCCCAGACACAGAGTTACACAGGCTTTTTTTGCAGGAGCTGGTGTGTGTGATTAGATGGCACATATGTCTTCACAGCTGTCACTTTGTGCTAGCTGGTTTCCTTGTCCCAGCCCATTTATCACTTTATTTCCAGTGTTCATCTCAAACCTTCTCTAAATGTCGTGACAGCATTTGCCCTGTGAAATTGGGAAGCAGTGAGAAGATTACAGTCACTGCTATTCCAACAAAATCCAGGAAAGATATAATTTATTTAATTATTATAACAGCTTCTGCCCTTTTCAGATTAAGTTCTGTCACTCGTAAGTTCTGCTGAGAAGTGACATCCAGAAGTTACAGGTGTCCACAGTACTAGGAGTGTTTAGTGGCACTGTTAATGTTGTGGTTGCTTTGAAAAGATTCAGTCACACCTGCTGCACACCGCCTTTTATCAGGAATTTCTGCCACGAAGGATTCTTTCTCTCCTCAGCCATGCTTTGGGTGCCAGAACTATCTACATTTGACAGTGAAAAAATAAAAGAATAATCAAAATTTTGAGTGATCAGGCCTTGGGAGTAGCTGGAGGATGGTCTTTTATTCCTAGTTGCCTCAAAAATATCATCTACAGAACTTGCAGGTAGCAGTGGGAGCTTGCTGCTTTTCTCTTACAATACTCCTATGCTTTTGGATAAATTGTACTTAACACAGGACCATTTTTCTCAAGTTCCCTGCTGCAATATATGGTGTCAAGGCAGAGACTGGCAATTAGGTTCCTGAAGTACTTCTGTCTTCTGATCTTTTGCATCCACTTTCTAACCATCCTGCCTGAAGATTTAGTGTAAAGGCTTTCAAAAAAGTACACACACCTTGAAAAGATTTGTTTAGATTTGATATCTTGAAAATTCACACAGCTCAGAGCACTCCAGAAGTTGGCTATCAGTTTATGAGATACAGTGCTTTCAAAAACTGTGATTTTCCTTATAGAATGCAAAATTAAGCACAAGTAAAACAATTAAAGAGAAATAGAGATCCATGAGCCCTTAACTGCAATCACGGGGGAAATCCTAAATTTGGATTTCAGTAAGATCCTTTTTACAGAACTGAATTCCTGTGGAGTAAAGTCATTCAGCTTAAGGTCATTGGCATTGGGAAAACTGCTTCGGAAAGAAGTGAAAGCCAGCTCACTCCACTGACCTAAGGGAGTGCAAGGCCCTTGCACTGCTTTTCGTCTCCCTTCAGCCCTCCTCATTTCACTTCATCTTCTGTTCTTCCCTCCCATCCCATTCAGGGAATACTGTTTCATCTCTTCTTTGCTGAGGTACTGCTATTATCTTAATCATGACTCTTGTGGAAATACTTGAGGGCCAGAAACTTTGCAAGGAGTGATTTCAAGCTTGCATTCATGCTGCGAAAGAATCTACCACTTTATGAAACACTGGGAGTACCAGCTTTTACTGTTTTTTAGTGCTGCCCGCTCAACTCTGCTTGTCCTATTTATTCACCCTGATTAGGCTGCCAAGGCTTGCTGAAAGGAAGCTTGACATTTACTTGTCTTTGACACTCCTTATGCAGTTCGAGGTGTTACAAAATCAGCAGCAAGGACACCTTCCAGAGCCTCTGAGTCTGCACTCACCTTATTTACTCACCTTATTTATTCATTCTTGGTGAATCATTGTCATATCTGAAGAAAATAAAAAGTTTACACAAATCAGTCTACTGAAAAATAGCATTTTTTTAGTTTTAAACCTTTAAATTAACTATTCCATCTTTCCACTATAAAAGTGACTCTTACTGAAGCTATGTATCTTCAATACCCAGAACAAGCAGAGATTTCAGTGCTGCTGCATAACCTGCTTAGGATAACTAGCTGGTTTTCCCAACATGGTATTTTCTTAGTTAATGAAACTAAAATCACAAGTAGAAAACGCAGGAAAAAAAGAAAAAAAAAAAACCAAAAACATTAAATTCAAGCACTTCTCTTGTACTTGTATTTAATAAAATAGTTCATAGTTCAGCTGTGAATACCTTGTGTTCATATTTACAGGGTGGTTAAAATAAAGAACAGTCAACAGAGCCTGTCAAGGCAAACCCCACAGGCTTACTGAAAGGAATATGGGGGAAAACTTCCTTTATGAGCTAATTCTTACTGAACTGTCTCCTACAGATCTTCCTGCACTTTGTGCACTATCAGCAGTGGGGACCACAGGGGCCACAAGCAGCGTCACGGAGAGAACACAGTTATCTCTCTTATGAAGAGATGATACTATTATAACTGCCTGACCACTTCAAGTCTGGCAGCCTGATATGTCGCTTTAAGACTGAGGTTTCAATTCTGCAAAGTTTGCATGATTTATGGGAAAATGGAATCAGAAAAATTCATATAATGTGCTTAGCATATGACTTGCCAGTGCAGGCTTTGGTCAGAGCACAGCATTTCTCAGGTCTTTCAGAACTGCTTAGGCCTGGCTGAGATGTGTCACAAATGTCCTTTCTTGAAGTCGACCTGTTAAAGACAGATGCTTGGCAAGCAATTATTAAAAATCTATGAATAATTCACAGTTAATATTCTGGCATTGCATAGCTTCTTTTGTTAGGATTTTGAGATTTGAATCTTATTTGGTGTTGACTTTTTGACTGGAAGTAGAATTGCCCTCTTTGGAGAGTACAGTAACAAACTAACTTCCCTCTTCCAAAGAAAATGCTTCCTTAGATGATTTCACACGGCCTCAAACACCCATAATTTACATACCTGTCTTAGAAATCATGTGACATCTAATCCAAGCCTATGGGCAAGGGAGAGAAGTATACTTACCCATTGTGTGTTGATAAACTATGTTTTTGTGACTACTGCAAAGTTGATTCTGCAAAGTTGCCTTCTTGCCTTAGGTAAAGTCAGATTCAACACCTGTCTTTTACAAACAAATTAATTTAGAGCAAACAGACTGGGGTGGTTTGAATTCATCTTTTACTCACACGTTAGATGGAGTGTGTTGCTGCAATTATTTGAACGAGATCTCCGGGAAGCTTTACGAGTTATTTCCTGGGGTTCACTTGTGTGCGTTACCGCCGATAACTTCCCGAAGTTTAACTCGGGGAGGTCATGGCAAAGTAAGGCACAGAGAGCAAACAGCATCCAGGCTCTCACCTTCCCGCCCCGAGCCCCGAAAAACCCTCGTTTGGCTCTAGAACCGGCGGAACGGACGGAGCCGGCGGGGCGGGGGCGGTGGGAAGCGGCCCCGCGGTCCGGACCCTGCCCCGCCGGACCCCGGCTGCCGCGGTCAGCCTAGCGCTCCTCGGTCAGCCCGGGGATCCCCGGAGAGGGCAAGGATCCCCGGACAGCCCCGCGCTCAGCGGGCGGCCGGTGACCCGGGGCGGGCGGGGGTCAGCCCGGCCTCCCGGGCATCCGCCGGGGCGGGGGCGGCGCGGGGTGGCCGCAGAAGCCGCTGTCCCTCGGCGGCGGAGCAGCTGCCGCCGCCCCTCAGCGCGATGCCGCTGCAGCAGGGCTCTGCCCGGACGCGGCAGCGCACGGTGCTCCTCGTGGGGATCGTGGTCCTGCTGGCCGCCCTCGTCCTCGCCGTAGTGCTGGCCTCTCTCCTGACCCACGGAAGGCACGGGGTCAGTCCCAAAATGCTGAAGTGGAAGGACACTGGAACCACTAAGAACTTGCAAGAAGTCATCTTGGGAAGATGCTACAACTACATCACGGCGCACTACCCAGAGCTGGGGTGAGTAGAGAGCTGGATCGTACCTCAGGTGTCAAGCAAATAGAAGAGAACTGTCTTTCACCTCCACCCGGCCGTGACCACTGGGTTTGCAGTGGCAGGGAGAAATCAGGGGGTTAAGAATCCTATTTTGTAGAAAAATGTACAGACAGAAACTCAGTGCCCCAGTGGTGGCTTTTTAAGGAATCTACCTGGAGAGACAATAAAAGTAATGCCAATCCTAGGTCAAAACATAATCATAAATGGATTTTGCAACTTCCCTAATGCCAGCTGAAATAACAGCTGAATTCTAACAGGTTTGAGTACATGGAGGTGAAGCAATTTGCTGTAAAGCTGATCTGCTAAAAATCCTGTAATGTGACACTGCAGTCCTGTAACCTAAACTACATAGGAGGGAGGGAAATGAGAAGGTTCAACATAGATTTACAGGACAGACAAAAATGTTAGAAAAACATTAAGAAGTATCTTGGGGTTATCCAAAACAGATGTTTTTAGCATGTGGATAAGACTTCTCGATGAGCACAGACAGCTTGCATGGAGAAGCAGAGGTGGATCACAATACCAGCTCAGCAGTCCCAGGCAACACCTTCCACCGGAGGTGGTCCTTGCTCAGCTCATCACAGCAGGTCGTTCAACACTTCAGGCATCCCACCCCTCCTCTCCTGCAGAAGAGATTCCATGGGCCCAGGTCTGCAACAGTGTATTAGAGCCAAGAACTGATTTTCTGATCCGCTTCGTTGCAGACAAAGGCAAAGTATGAAATAAGGAGTGCTCCAGGCCCCCCAGCAGGTAGTGGGGACACCCAGAAGCTCGGGACGGGATCCAGAGTAGCCAGGGTCTCTCGGCAGGGAACCATCCATCCCTTCTGTGGCACAAGCCACCCTGCTTTGTGTCTGCAATGAGCCTCTGGCAGACTTTTCCAGCACCCTGGGCTGAGGGCTGTGGGGCTGCCCTGCACCTTGGCCAGGTGGCAGAACCATCCTGGTCTTTGTCCTAAAAAAGGCAATTGCCACCTCTTGTTTTCATGACATTCAGCTGGTGAGAACAAAGCTGTATGTAGTTTGCTTGCACTGGGGTTTCTTTTGGCTTTGGATATCTGGCGCTGTATGAAAAAGCTGATTTGCAGCATTTGAAGGGTCATGTGGAAAATCATGGCCTGAGCATGCAGAGACTTGTTCACGCTTTACATTAAATATTTGAGTGGCTTTAGTGAGGGAAAGGAGGATCCTTTTGCAAATAAAATTAAAAAGCTCCTGAAACTTGCAAAATCATACGCATGTTTCTAAAAGCATAAATTAATTTATTAAAGAATTATACATTCAATATTTAAATCTGAAATTGTTTTCAAGCCTAATAGCCTTTATTACATGGGCTTATTTCATTCAAATTGGGATGCTGAAGATGTGAAAACCACTTTTGTGCGAATATGCTTTCAGCCACTGTCATGTATGTTTTCATTGACAACACAGTCTGAACCTGGACCACAAATATCACTAGGAATGATTTGTTTAGGCAATTAATTCAAGGACAGTTTTAAAAATATCACAAATCCATGATCACAAGTTTTCTAAAAAGTTTGTCATTACGAGGCGTAATATTTTGTGCTATTCATAATCCAACAGTGTTTAATACCTTCATGGCTGCGAGCCCACTTTCTTTCAGATTAAATGACTTCTGTATAGTAGGACCCTTTTTTGTTTTGTTTTATTTTATTTAATAGACAAGTTTTTCTGAAGCATAGAGCACAGACGATGGAAAAATATAAGGAAAAATATGCTTGTTTATGTACATCTGAAATGCTCAGAGGTTTTCTGAGTGAAGAATTAAATGTAGGTGCTTTTCTGGGAATCAAACCCAAGACTGCTCATTTCTGATTGCGCTGAGCTCTGTGCAGTTTGTGATGTAACCAATCACTTCTGTCGCTGGCACTTCCTGATAACGACCTGGGTGCCTTTAAGACACATCAGAGTGGGATTTTTCATCCCACTCTCTTTTGTCATTAATGTAGGCCTTGGATCCTCTGTTGTGTGGGATCTGTGGTGCACTTAATGAAAGAGAAGAGTAGGAACAGGGAACTGCAGAAACATGGGCAGGCTTATGAGCTGAGCAAGCTGTGCCCTGTACTCTGCTGGGACTGTTGCTGCCACTACTTCCCACCATGGGAACCTCACTATCTTGGTTAGAAATCTTCTCATTTTCTCATAAATTTGTCCGTATTCTGGTCTTGCCCTTTTAATCTTACACTGACGCACACATTTGTTTAAAAAGATCGGCTTTTAGTAAACTCGTGGACATTTCCTTGTGTTTTTACTTTTTTTTTTTAATATCAGGGTCATTAAGTTCCACCTTTGATGATATTTTCTGAACATAAAATCTATTCACTGTGGTAGTTAGTGACATTTACTACATTTTGGAGTGCCATATTTCAAATTGGACTAGCTGGCAGGTTTTGAAAAAAAGGGAGATTGTTGACATATGACTATGGATTTTATACCATTTCTGGCTATCACAGATGGATTTAACAGAGTTCACAAGCCTACAGCCACCATTTAGCTCTGCTTTTGCAACTGTGTCCTGTAAATTGTGTGAGAAGGCCTCTGACATGTTAGTGTACACTTACATCATCACAACTCTTTAGTCCTTGACGATACCTCCTTACACTCTCCCTCATCTTACTGGAGCCCTTACACCATGCCCAGCCAGCTCACTCTGGTCATGCTCTTCTCTTTTCCAATACAATCTTTGGGCTGAACCCAAGCCCAGTGAGGCCACTGAAAGGCTGCTGCTGTCTGCAGTCGAGTTTTATAAACACCTCATGCAATCAGATTTTATCCTGTTGGTTTGCTTATTCTTCAAATTCTTCAAAACTCTGCATTGAACTTGCTCACAAAAGCCATTTCTCTGGTACTGTATTACAGCAGCTGCTGGTAATAATTTAGTCAACTGCTTGTGTGCAGTACAATCCTCAGGTTTATTTCTGCTGCTGGCTAGCTGACTCTAATCATTTGTACACATGCAATTTCCTCAGTCTTCCTGCATGGAATTGTTGTCATGACAAAGTTCATGAGGAGGAGGAAGGGAATGCCAAACATTTCAATAAAGCATTTTCAATATTAGCCTTATTTTTAAGGAAAAAACGGGGATGGTATAGCAGCAGACTTTAGGGGGTTTGTTCCCTAAACACAGGGAACAAACACAGTGCACAGAGCCACACACTTACATACTGACACTAAAGAACAATATTTCTCTTTTGGCTTCCCTGGAAAATACTGGGTCCAAAGCAATAGTTTGTCACAGCTTGGTAGTCTTACCTTTTTTTCAACATTAACAGAAGCTTGAAGTTCTGATTTCACTAGTCTTGTGAAAATCCCGCATGGCCACCAGTATGTATGGTAGTTTTGGCTGAATAAAGCCAAAGGCTTTATTTCAGTTTGGTCTGAAGAAACTATTTGACCTCAAATTACTTCGTCCTCTCCTTCCCAGTAATACGGACTCCCTCTTGTGGCTAACAAACCGCTTGCAGGTCTCGCTTCCACTCCCGTGGAACGCGAAGTTTCCAAGAATTTATCCCTGACACAATCAGAGCGGGGAGCGCAGCGGGCGCTCAGCGCTGCAGGCTCGCCCGCACAGATCGGGGCATTCAGCAGATCCGTGCTGACAGAGGCCGGTTGTGGTGACACAATGACTCACCCATCACTCGGAGGATGCTGCTCATGATGGTTTGGCACCTCGGTACCTGTTGAGGCAGAAAAAGTGGGAACAGCTGTGGCCTAAGTTAACTGGTTTAGGTTTCCTCTTCGCCGCGTTTGAATTGTCAGGCTGAGGTCAGGAACCATCAGCACTTTGTGACCTGGGGAAGGACTGGAGAAGACACATTATCTAAAAGGTCATAGTCACTAATGCCCAAAGCATAAACAATGCTTTTTTTGGATCTAAAAATAACTGATTTTACATTTGCAGCTCGAGAGAATTTTCATTCCCAGCTAATGACTGCTCCCCTCTCACATCTGCTGTCACTACTCAGTCTTTAATTCACAGAATCACATAATCATAGAATGGGTCAGGTTGGAAGGGACCGCATAGGGTCAGCTGGTCCAACCTCCATTCCCAAGCAGGATCATCCTAGAGCACATTACACAGGGTTGTGTCCAGAGAAGCTTGCAAGGACCTACTATTTAAAAATTGTTTGAAGTCAAACCAGCTTATTTTTTGTCTAACCTCTGACAGGAAGAGAGCACCAAGGACGCAGACAGGGAGCAGTTTCAATAACACATGTAACTGCCAGGCCCAGCAATGCTACTGTGCCTGACTAAGCAGTGCAAAAACCTGATGATGAAGCTGAAAGTGTAAAACTTTAATACATTTTTCATGCAGCCTTGTGTGGACAAACATGTATTTCCCCCTTAAAAGTAGTTAGATCAACCAATGTTGTTTTTATCGTTAGTGGCAAGTTCTGTTATAACAAATTTTAACAGCCTGTAATTCCATTAAGTTTAGTAAGAATTGGTGCATGTCCAGGAGAGCTTTGTCTTCTGACTGCACAATCATGAATGCGTTTTACCTTTCCATTCTTTTGCAGCCTGTGGAGATGGAGATATATTTTGTCAAAAAGAACATATGGACCATGATTTTGTGTGAGATACTATTGCATTCACAGCATAATTCCTTCCTGAAAGAAAACTGGGGTTTGTTGTCTGCTTGCTTTTGTATTTCGCCTTCATGCTTTACTAGGCATTTTTAATCTAATTTCCTTCTGTTTGTTCACTGATTGTTAATGCTTTCACATGAAGCATGGTACTAAATAACC
Organism: Cnemophilus loriae; assembly: GCA_013397755.1. Lineage (NCBI taxonomy): Eukaryota > Metazoa > Chordata > Aves > Passeriformes > Corvidae > Cnemophilus > Cnemophilus loriae. Next base: position 289,655 of record VZTF01006691.1, read on the forward strand.
ATGATTTGATTCAGTGTCACAAAAATCCTAGCTTTATTTTTTATAGCCATGATATTGTACTGAAACTTACCCAAGATTTGTTTTTTCACTGAGAAAATATGCCTTATGTGAGAGAAAGCATTACTGAACCAGTCTTCTCTAGAGTACAAGTTACTACCCAGTTGTAATGCATTAGACCCTCTTAGGGTGCTCTGCAGATTTCTAAAGCTTCCTTAATTTGATATCCATCTGACTGCAAAGGACTTCGTGTTTCTTTGTTTGTAAGAATACGCTTTCTAAAAAAAATCTGTTATCATTGCTGTGCCATCTTTTTTTGTCCCAGAGGAAAAAGAAGGCTTTATTTGCACTGTCTGTGGAAAAGGACACAGAGGCCTGGTGACAAGCTGAGTGTGACCCATCCGTGTGCCCTTGTGACAAAGGCCAGTGGTGCCTTGGGCTGCATGAGAAGGAGCATTGGCAGCAGAGGGGCAGAGGGGACCTTTCCCCTCCACTCAGCCCTGGTGAGATGTATCTGGAGTGCTGGGTCCAGTTCCGGTCTTGTCACTACAAGGGACTCAGGGACACACCTGGAACACATCTAGTGAGGGACCATGAAGGTGATTGACGTGTCTGAGATACAGAGAGGCACTGAGAGAGCTGAGACTGTCCAGCCTGGAGAAGGGAGGGCTCAAGGTGATAAATACTAGATGGTGGCAGTAAAGAAGGGAGAGTCAAGATTTTCTCAATGGTATTCAGTTGCAGGACAAGAGGCGATGGGCATTAATTAAAGTACCGAAAATTCTGTCTAAACACAGAGAAAAAAACAGGGTTGCAGTCAAAATCTCCTTTGGTTTTAATCCCAGATAATAGAGAGAATATTATTCTGTGCGTGCTGACCTTCTACACATTAATCAGAAGTATTTGCTGATGAAATATTTTTCAACTTAGTTTTCCACCATAACTCTTTACAGCTATTTAGTCATGCATGGTCAGTTAGCTGCCTATTCTTTACCTTCTCTCTTGTTTATTGATTTTATAGAATTGGCTCTACAGGGCAATGTCTGGCAGCTGTCTGAATTATATCACTACCCCAGGATTGAAATTATTAAGTGTTTTTATGAGCATGTTGCTGAAAAGGGAATACTGTTCTCTCACACTTTTCTCTGCTTCAGCTCTCCTATAATATCTGTAGAGATGTCAGTGAAAAAAAAACATACTCAGAGGTGGTATCATTCAGCTGTCTTTGCCAAGGTAGGGTTAAATCTCGAGAGCTGTTTAACACCTCAGAGCACCGTGGGGAAATATAACTCTGCTTATCCACAGGGACAGGAGGAATAGGTCCTTTTTCCCTCTAGGGTCAAATGAAAGTCTGCCTCAAGTGTCCAAGGATAAAAACATATGCTAAAGATGCATTCCGTCTTCCCAGGAGATGACTGCAAAATAAGGAATTAGCAAGGAGCTCACAGTTGTACTAAATCTCCAATCTGTTCTCTTGTCTGTGTCCTGCTGACACAAACCACCCTTGAAGCAGGGGCTTCTCCTAAATTACTGCACTTATGCCACATCCCAGCAGATTTAGTTCTATTAAAAACAAACAAACAAGCAAAACAAAACAAAACAATGTAGTGCAAGTTCATGGTATGGGTGGGAAAAAGTGACAGTGCATTAAGCCATTGAATATTTCCCTGCTGTAACAGACTCTAGTTTAAATCACTGTTACAGAAGTGTTTTTGTAAGTTTAATATTAACATTAAAAGTCTACTAAAAATACCCTTTCTGATCAAGGCGCAAGATGCCAGCTTAAATTTATTCCATCCATATCTGTTGAAGACATAGCCCTCACTTGGAAGCTTAAACTGTAGAGCAACTATGACCCTCTGTCAAAATGCAGTCCAGGTGAGACTTCTGCCCTTCTGGAGGCTCTGTTCCACTTGCAGAGCATCTCTGAAAACACCATCTGCTTTAGCAGCTTGTTTTTTCACCCAGGGAGGCTGAAATCCAGGCAGCAAAACAATCTGCTTATGCAGATGAACCCTTCCCTGGTTACAGCTGCCACCTCTTGGCACAACCCTCCCCAGAAAGGTGATAAGGCTTAGTGTTGTCCTGAAGCACCAATTCCTGACTCACATAAAATACTCTAGGAGCTATAAACCAAAGCCACAAATAGTCCTGCCCTTAAAACCTCCTTATTGCTGCCAAAGGTGAAGGACTGGTGTGATGAGGAGCTGTCACTTGCTCCAGGTCATTCCCTGTACAGAAACATGCGAAGCCCTGAGGTGCACCCAGCAGCACTCTCACTCAGTACTTCTTTTTCCAGACCTCCAGGCTCCCCCTTTTGCCATGCAGAATTTAATTGCTCTGCCTACAGGCAACCATTCCAGAAGCCATCTTCCTCTGGGGCAGGGTTCTGGATCTCCCTCTCTGTACCCAGTCAGTTCCTCCAATGCTTTGTTTACTGGCTTTTGAACTATTTAATTAGCAGAAAGCAACACTTACCAAATCAAGCTGCCAGAAAAATCAAGCATGTCATTTTCATGTTGACAAAAAGTCTGTTACCATAAGTGTTATGATGGAGGACACTTTGCAATAATTAAACTAAATGGGAAACAAGAGGCTTGTGCTTATTGAAGACACTGAGATTGACAGGTCTGATTTTTTTTCCTTCATCTTTTTCCTTGCTAATTTTCCCCCTTTCCATTATCCTAATGCTAAAACCAGCAGACAGTAGCGTCTTCAAATCCTCAGCAATGACAGTGTTTTGGCCGACCTCTCTTAATTCGCATCTGTCTGATTTTTAGGACAAAGATACCCGATAGGAGGTTTTAGGTGCTACACTAATAAGAAGGAAGCCGAGCCATGATGTGCACGTCCCCATTTTGTCACCTGGCATGAAGAACCCACGCCTTTGGGGCTGACCTGAGCTGCTGCTCCTGAGGCGCTCCTTCTCCCGCCTGATGGCAGTGTTCTCCTTGCTTTCAGCTCCCAGCCCAGCTTCACCCCGGAGACGTCCAGCCACAGCTGCCTGGGCTGGCCTTGGCAGCACCTCCAAAAAAACTGCTCCAAAGCAGCAGTGAGACACGGCGAGGCTGGAAGTTGGGAAAGGAAAGCTGGAGAAATAAAACCCCAGAAATATTTAGGGCAGAAAAGGTAGCGAAAGGATTCTGAGTTACAGAGGGCTTCAGTTAACTGTTAACTGTTTGCCTGTGTTGAGAGGTAACGGTAAACTGTTACTGTTCCTTGTGTAATTGCTGACATAAAGACATAGCTACACATAAGCCCACATGAAAAAACAGATTGACTATGGATGTATAAATTTCATTGCTGTCTACAGCCATCACAGTTTACCACAATGCAGCAGATAAATTGACACAGATAAAATGAGCACATAAATTGACAAAGATGGGTCTGTTACATGCAGAAATGTTGCTATTCCATTTAGGTCCTTTGATATGCATTCTTCTTCTGAGATACGTGGGCTTTTACAGATGAAGCCCATGCTTTACATCCCCAGAAGAGTGAAAACTGGCTTTCTGCCTTTAAGGAGCTGTGTTATAGCCACAAACATCTTGCTGACTTTTTAAAGAGTCAGATTTCTGAGTGCTTAGGTTGATCACAGTATTGGCTAGCGGTGGCAGCAAACGAGAAGGATTTTCTTACACAAATGGCAGAGGTTTGATTGATCACTGCACAGGTTAGGTACATGGGCTCAGGGGACTGTTTCCAGCTGTAACTTCAGAGCCTCACCACAAGGCCACAATTAAAATCTCAGGGTGGCCTGAAGACATTGCAATGTATTAGAAATAAAATTCTGGACCTTGGAAAATCTGATATTGATGGCAGGGGAGAACAGGTCTCACCTGAGAAGTCTCTGCCTGGAAGGGTGATTTAAAAACATGGGCAGAGTCAATTGAGTTCTCCAGAACAAAGTCTGGAAGTAATTCTTTACTTATAAATTTGAAATGGGTCCCATACTTTAAGCATCTCTCTCAAATTCTTGAGTAGAAAACTAGACACAACACAGCCTGAGGGAACACTGCCCTTCTTAAGATATTTTCAGCATTCAGTGTCAATCCAGTGCTGAACTGAGAGCATGACGTTGTTCATGGTGTAACTGGAATCACCAGGGATGAAATTGATGCTTGATATTAAATCAATTAAATCAGTTTCAACTGGGGATGAATTTGCTCAGTCATGTCCAGTTTAAGAAAAAAAAATTGTAGAGCAAAGAAAAAAAATCTATAGTAACGGTGATTTACCAAGTAGTTCAATGCCATTCCATTCCTTTCAGTGTGAGGATACTCTTTCAAGGTTAGCCAGACCAGTGTACAGATATGCAAGAAATAATGATGCAGAAGCTGTCCTTTTTTTCTAATATGCACATTAAAACTTGGCTGCTGGGATAGATGCTAATGGAAATATTCTTGGCCCCAGCTTTCACTTGATAGATTAATGTTATATTCATATACAAGGCAAATGGATAGAAATGCTCAAATTTACTGGAAAATGCAACTTCTACCCCAATGTGAGGACAAATGGAGGATATGCTTTGCAGTATGTATAACATTTGGATTTAATAAGGAAAAGTTTATTTGTATCCCAACCCTTAGTGTATGCTATACTGAGTTCAGGGTAGAGTCTCTGGCTCAAAAAGGTCTTAAGGCGAGTTCTTCAATCCTTTTTTTCCAGACAAATGTTGCAGTTTTCAAGTTTACGGAGGATTTCACAGTGTTCTTTCTCTTAGTTATTATTTCACATTTAACAGCATCGCCCAAACTCTATTCGTAAAAATAAAACTTGGAAAAATTAAACACAAATTTAGAGTATATTTATGTTACATATCACTGAATTTGGATTCAATATTTCAGAGTCCATAGTAGAATAAAAGGCCTTAAATATTTCAGCATAAACGAAGTTAGCCTCAAAGGAAGAAATCTGTTATGCCTAAAGAGATGATGATATTTCTGATTCTGCAGACAGGATGCAGAATTAACTCATATACAACCCAAAATACACAAACAAAAACCAGAGAAAGAGAGAGCCCAAGGCCCACAGCAGTGTGGGACATAAGACTATTCCCCATGGACTCCTGAATTATCTGATTTAGATAAATTTAATTAACAAGTAGAGTGAGGATCTCATTTGCAGCCTTTCTTTCATTTGTAAATCTAGAAAGAAAACTAAATCAACACATTCTATGACTTGGGAGCAGCCTTAAGAGAAAAGTTTGTTACTCAGACATTTTTTTTGGCAAGGCACATGTTCTTGTTTCAACCTGAAGGTGTTCTTGCTGGAATTTTTAGCACACCACGTGCCAGCAAACTTCTCATATTGTTTTCAGAAGGCCCAGAGCTAGTGCAGGTCTCTGCCCTCACCTCTGCTCAGTGTGAGTTAAATGCTGCACACCAGACAAATATTTTCTTTCTGTACTGGAAAAAGGGTCAGGTGAAACTTTATTAACAGAGTCTACCTCAACAGTGAGACTGGAAAGCACGGCACATCTTCCTGGAGCTGGGATTCGCAGGTCCTCAGGTCTTCTCGTGCTTATCATATGTAAACCAAAATCACAGTTCTATGTGCCTGGTAAACTCTTTAGGATGTGAGACAAAATTTGTGCTTCATATCAGAGAAATAGCTTTCCAGTGGCAAATCAATGATTTATTATTATCCATTTGTAAAAAAATACACTTTGATAGCTGAGGACAGAAAAAATAAAAGGTTGTTTAGCTTTTTTATGTATTTTTTTTTATGCTGGTGACCTGTATTTTTATTTCTAAAACAATGCTGAAATTGCGTGGTTCCTGTAAAAGCCCATCTTCATGAGTTACCATTCTTCTCTGTGATACAACTAGCAGTACCACACTGGTTAGCAGCTGTAGCAGAGCCTCCCCCACTTGCAGGCTAAGATCTACCAGCTTCTATGACATTAGAGATATGATCTGGCTCAGCTCTGCCAGGACTGTGCATAAAGACTCTTCTCTCAGATACTGGTGACATTGACACACATCATCCAGCGCTGACTTTGGTGTCTCCAAAGGATGGAACACGGATGCTTTGGATTAGTGGCTCAGCAATCTGTCTTGGCATGATCATGAATCACCTGGATGTTTTTTTTGTGCCTCTCATGGCCATGGCTTGAGTCTAGCAGCAGAAATGCTTTATATTGTGTCTATCTCCTACCTCTTTGCTTTGGAAATGAAAAAAAAAGTGGTTTTTTATGGTTTCTTGGAAAATATTTTGTCTTCTGAGACTGAGCATAAAAACTTTGCCATATGAAAGGATAGATCACCAAGTACCCAGCTGTCACCTGTGGCTGTTAAAGCTCTTACATAAAGCAGATTTCAGGAGTCGCTTAATTAAAAAAAAAGAAAAAAAAAGTCCTGCCTAGAGGACAAATCATTTGACAAATTAGAAAGTGTGGGCCATATAAATGTCTATGAGATGTGCCTGTGCTTATAGCCAAGCTCTACAAATTGTCTTTATGATATCATTGACTGTGCAGAGCAAAGGAGACGGCTGCCTATTCTCTAATGCCACTGCTCAATCAGCAGGAGCCCTCTCTTTTGGATGGTTCGGTGCGTCCATGTTGTAATCCTTTGTGGCAGGGAGAGGTATTTGCAACTTCCTAACCCCTAAAGAAAGTACCAAAGTTTGGAACATGGTCTCTGTGGGTTATTTATGCTGTGCAGCCAGAGAAAGGTTCCTCTAGGAGAAAATCTAATACACCCAAGTTAAATCCTACTAAGTAAAACGTGAATTCTTGCTGACACAAGAGTGCAACAGTGAAGCAGTGACAGTGTTCCCTGCAGCACCCACAGTTTGGCTTCTTATTTCTACAGTGATGTAGCTGAAAGTGCCTTTAGGCTCTTGAATGAAAGATAATAGTCCTGTTAAAAAATCATCATTGTTACTCATCTTTATTTACCAAGAGGTAAATTTGGCTCATATAAATGAGCGGTGTGGTCCCTCATGCAACTGGGGCTGGCCTTGTGACAGACTGACATGACATGACATGACATGACGTGAAATTTGGGATGCACCAGAGCTGCCTCGGTTGGCCATTTAGGAGGAGACCCTCCAGGCTGGCGTGCCCTGTCTCTGCTCCCAGGCTCAGTTTCAGACAGCACTGTACAGGGGCATCTGATCTGAATCTTGGTTATATGTGTGGAAATCAACTGTGCCTCTAGCAAAGTCAATAACTTCAAATTAGTGCATAAATAAAATAATATCAGGTCCCAAACAGCTAAATCGCTGCTTTTGTTTTAGATAAAATTACAGATATTTTTTCCCTAGAGTCACACTCTCTGCAGGGAGACACATGGCCATGTTTTTGGCTTGCTGTATCTGAGGGGACAGTATCCTTTGACCATAGTTTTAAAATGTACAACCTACAGTCTGGGAAGCTATTTGCTTCTCATGATTTGTTATGAATAATCGAGAAATTTGATCTTTTGGTTATGTAAAATCAGCACTGATCATTTTAAGGGGTAAAAACATAGATGACACTGAGATATTTCAATAAACAGTAATTTGAAATGCAGGAAGGAGAGAAAGATGATTTGGAACTGTTCATTCCTCAATATATACTTAATCTACTGAAGATACTCTGCTTTTGTAACGGATCATGTATTTGGTGCCTCAGCATCGTTGGAATTCTTTTAACATCTGATCCAGAGTGTTTGACTGTAACAGAGGGACAGCCTTTCACAGGCACAAATACTCATAAATATTTATTAACTATGATTTAATCTTTCAACAGAGATAAGGATTGCCTAAAAATATGGGAATCATTAAAAGATGCGTTCATTTACAAGAATCCCTGTAACATCACATCAGAAGATTATCAGCCTTTAATGGAGCTAGTGAGTCATCCTATACCCTGTAACAAGGTAAGAGGACAGTGCACGGTGGGCTGTGGGATGGCAGGTCTGGGCAGTGCTCTGAGCCATGGGATCTCGCCCATAACAACTGTGAGGGTCTGTGGGTTGGTGAGGATGGTATTTTGCTTTTGCACTTACTGCCACAGTCCTGCAGTTACACCTTTGGACCCCAGTAACCCTGTCCATACTCTGTTGCTGGGAATCACCCCTGTGTAAGGCTTGCCTCAAGCCAGTACCAGGATCATCCCAGTGAAGTGACAGGGACGTCCCTGTTCCCTGAGCATATGGCTCTCTGTAAGGAGCGTGCCATCATGCTATTAGAGGGACATTGCTTCTAGACAGCTGTTCTTCCATGCGCAGCTCAAAAGCAAACAAATTTGGTATATGTCCTATGAAAACTGGTCAAACCTTTCTTTCAAAATCCTTTAAAAGCTAAATATGTTCCTTTCCACAAAAAAAAACCCCACCCAAAATATTTTGCAAATGAGAGTGTTCAAATAAGAACTGACCCACTCGAGTGCATTCGGTGCATTTCAATAAAAACTAAAACTCTTTCATTATCATGAACTTTCTGGTTTTCTCCAGAAAAATTTTCTGAGCAGCTGTAGCATAGCTGTCACTTACCAGACATTGTACCTTATTTCACAGTCACTGTTTTGGAGCAAGACTGGTGACCTCGTTCATCGTTATACAAAATCCAATCAAAATTTCCTTACCTTGGAGGATACCTTGTTGGGTTATATGGCTGATAGAGTTTCATGGTGTGGAGACCCCTCTGCCCCAGGTAATCTACACTTAAACACAATCCTTTTCACATTATTTTCTAGTGATTTAGTTTAAAACCTTAACTGCCCAATATTTTGTAAGTATGAAAACAATACCTATTTCTCAGGTTAAACTGAAAACCACAGCTTTGGATGTTATTTTAACACCAAGTTGTTGCTTGAGGTAATGGTCACGTCTAGCCCTCTTTACCTAGTGTGCTTGCTTCCACCCTGTGGCTCCAATGGGACAAACTGCAAGACAGGAATGTCATTCACAAAGGACCTGGCCATAGGCCAGTCAAAGTGCCGGGACAGTGTGCAGGTACCTCGGGGGTATCGCTGCCCACGTGACTCCTGGGTTAGTGCTTAAGGCTAGGAACCTTAAAGCTGGGCTGGAATTACTGAAAGTGTTGGGCACAGTTCAATTTTTCAGTGCAATCAGACGGTACTCATCAAGAGCCAACCTGCTTCTCACATTTGGGACTGTGTGTTCTCCCCTCTCAGTTTTCTGAGAATTATTTGCTGTATGGGGTCTGCAACTCCCTCCCTGAAAAGGCTGTGAGCAAATGGGAAGACCTTTGAACAGATGCAAATTTCTTTTCCATTTAGAGCCCTCTCCTCATGTAGCCTTCTTGCTTTGGTAGAGAGCAAATCTTTTTGCTCACAAAGCCACATAAGCTTTGCAAAAATATTTACTCTAACCTTAGCTATTCTATAAATGTATTTTTTCTCAGGAATCAACTATGAATCTTGTCCAAAACGAAGTGAATGTGAGAGCAACCCCAGCTCTGTGTTCTGGAAAATGGCATCCAAGATGGTAAGATCTAGAATAAATCTCCCTGAATCCAAAAGCGTGGAAAGGCACTAAATTCCTGACATTGCCAAAAAATATGATTTTGCAGATTGGACTTAAAACATGGAATAGTTGAAGTTGACAAAAAGTTTAGCTCCAGGTGTTAAAAATCATGGTGTTGGAATCCAAGGTCCCATATTTTATGTATGACATTTAATGCCCTTATAGTTCGGGCATTCTTTTTGTGGACAGAGGCTGAGTGTCAGCATCTAGAACAACCCTTGGCAGAGAGCTGGAGCTCTGCAAGTAATATTCACAACTATAACAATCACCTTAATTAAATCACAAGACTTAAATTGCTACAGTAAAATATATTCTAGCATTCTTATGTGGAAAGCAGCACCCAAATTGGCACAGACATTTTCCAAGAGGCCGAGAATCCCCTTGCACTTCCCGGCATAAACCTGAAGAGCACTTCCTCCCACATCGGTACCTGGCAAGGTTCCTGTGATGTCCCCACCCGTAGACACATGCCAACTCCCATCACAGGAATGAGATCCTGCTAGTCCCAGTTAAGCAATTAGCTCGGCTTTGTTGAATCAGCACTTTACAGGAACAAACTGCAAGAGAAAAACCTGATGTCCTATATTACTTTAATTTTACTTGTCTCTCAAGATTTCACCCTTGGTGTGACTATTAGTAGATGACTGCCCAGGTGGAAAACAAGCATTCCTGTATGCTCCAGCTCTCATGTACGTAGGAAAAAGTCTACTCACCATGAAAAAAAATTGTTTTGTAGGTAAACTAGGAGTGAAAATGGTTTCTCTGTTCTCATTAATCCTCCCCAGTTCCAGAGTCTGGGAGAGATAAAACCACGGTACAGACCCAGGTTTGCTCAGCTGCAGGCTTCCTAGTCATATCAATTCAAGATCTACTAAAACTCATTCTTATTACATTAGAAAGTTACACATAATGAAACTTTCTGAAATCTTGCAGCTCTCAAGATCTGAGTTTGAGCCACATTGTTTAAGAGGACGTGAAAGATTTGATAAGTACAGTCACCTGCATGAAGCTTTTTAAAAATTCTTTGTCTTACCAATGGATTATATATCTAGAGTACATACTTCATAGACCTCAGTAGTCTTTAAATATTTGGACATGAGTTTTAAAGAATAAAAAAGCAGTGATTACATGATCCAGTACATTAAAAATCAAATCAAATGAAACTCAGTAATAATTTTACTAAAATACCAAGAGAGAAAAATCCCAAACCACAAAATAACAGAGAGCATGAGTCACAAGGAGACAAGGATGTGATGGTCTGTGTGTCCTTAAACTAGTGATACTTCTGTTCTGGCTTGTCCTTACTTCCTGAGCTAAAGCAGTCTGAGGATTACCATGAGTTACTAGAGACAGCTGTAGCTGCTGGGGCTCTAGAAAGCCCTATAAAAATTGAAAACAGCCAAGCTGCTGTACCAGTCCCATGTAGCCTTAGACTGCCAATTCATAGCTGTCTAATGAGGCTTTATCACAGTTTTGCCATAGCCTTCAAAGGCTTTTTTATGCACTGAAATGTTCTGCAAAAATATTATCCAGATCCTCTGCTTGTATTAGACAGTTCTGAGGACATCGATGAATTCTACCAGCCCCAAGTTTGCTGTGGCACTGCGTGTAGTCTCAGAGTGTAATGTCCACTGGTTTGGTTCAGTTTGCAGAAGCAGCATGTGGTGTGGTTCAAGTGATGCTCAATGGATCCTTGGAAGCTGGAGCTTTCAGAAGCAGCAGGTATTCACTCAGCACACAACCATTCATGTTTCTGCCTGTGAGTCCCAGTGCAGAAGGCATTTTGGTAAACTCAGCTCTGGCTGTTGTAAAGCTGATTCTTTCCACTCCTGTACAGAGCCTGTAACTGAAATCCTTCAGAGGGTATGTGGGTGGGGTATCCAGTGTGCTCTAACTGCACAAAGTAACTTGATTTTTACAGTTTCTTTGATTTTACCTCACTAGACTGGGCATCCTTGGGTTACCTGGCTGGAAGTGCAGTCTTGAATAATATCAAAAGATGAAGAATATGCTTGCTGGAGGAACAGCCACGGTCATTTCCCTGGCACTAAATCAAATCAATAGCCGGGAAACTGAACCGGAGAAGAGGCCCTAAAGATGGCAAAACTTCAGCTTGGTTCTGTCTGGAGACATTTTCAAAAGTTCTCCTGAAAGTGAAATAAGAATGGGGAGAAAACATTTCACCATGAGGCAATTAAATAGTCTATGAAAATCCACTGGCAAGATAACGTTCCCTCACTGAGTGTAGTAGCAGCACTAATTAGCACTAGTATTTGGGGAGCATACTCTCTACATCTTTCTGAGATAACTAAGAGCCTTTTGCTGTTTCATGTTCCATTCTTACAGCATCTTTGGAAGTATTGAGATCTTTAACCTGAATCCAGATAAAGTCTCTGAAGTGCACATTTGGCTTATGCAAGACATTGGTGGACCTCAAAGGTAAGTCCCACCGGTGCACAGTGATGAGCAGTGTGTGGAAGGCACGGGGCACAGCTCAGGTCTGACAGCAACACTGTCTTAAACTCATGAAATCTGCTCTACATTCACCTTCTAGATGCTTACTTTGCAGGAAAGAATAACGTTTGTACTGTTGTTTCCCCCAGTATTTTTCGTAGGTACTGCTGAACAGTTATAGCTGAAGCACAATGACATTTCCCTTGCTTTCAAGAGGTCCCATGACCTTTAAGTTCCTTTCAACCCCACTGAACTCTACAGATCTTTGCTATGGGTGCAGCACTGAAGTCAGAGACCAGGCTGTGTCTGCAAGGATAAACATGTCTAGGTATCCATCCAAACACGGGTATGTTTGTCCACAGGAATAGTATAATTATGCTGAGCACAGCCATTTTTGAATGCCAGAACATGTTGTGGACTCTCCATCTGTGGACATGCTCAAAATCTAACTGGGACCTGTGCAACCTTTTCCAGCTCATATTGGTTTGACTAGGTGATCTCAGGCAGTACCTTCTTACCTAAATGATTCTGTGATTTTTAGTAACAAATCTGTAATTGAAATGCTTACCATGTAATTACTGATACCAGAACAGTGACTTCAAATCACATCTGAGCCTTTCTGAGTGATCTTTTTCATCCCCATCAGATTCATTTGCAGATCTACCACATTTGAAACACTAAGCATTGAGGCTCTGTGCCTTTGACCCCTCCTTTCAGAGCCAGTTCTGTGGCTCACGTGGTCATGATGCACTGCCACAGTTTTTGCCATTCTTAAGGATCTCCATGGCAGAAACAGCAGCTTTTGGTGGATCAGGAAGCAGGCTGTGATGATGCAGTGCAGCTCAGGAAGGAGTGTGGACCTTGCTCAGACAACCTCACTCTCTGACACAATTCCAGCTCCGGTGTTGCAGCCCCTCCCTTATCCCAGACACCCAGAAGTGTCTCCTTTCCACATGAGCTGACACACCTGCCGTGGTTCAGAGGTGTGCATCTATGCTGGGGTCAGCATACCAGACTTACTCTTGTGGTCCTTTGCATAAAGGTTTGCTGAAGAAAAGGACATTGAGTAATCTTTACATCAGTTTCCCCAGACATGGCATGGCATCCTTTGTCTTGTGATTTCCCAACATCAGAAAAGCCATCGTGTTCCCCTTCAGCAGCTTCAACAAGGCACTGCCCTGCCAGCCCTCCTGCTGGACACATCCTCCTCTTGTGACAAGTTCATAGCAATTTCCTTTTCATTTTCTACTTGCTTCCAAGGAGAGAGAGGGAGGGTAGCCCCAATAGTATGTGTTCCTGATATCTTCTGATTTGTATTTCATGTTGAATGACTGATAACTTGTCAAGTCTAGTGAACAAAAAAGAGCTGGCTGTGCTTTCCACTAATGTCATATGTTAGGAACCGGATCTGTCCCCAGTAGTAGAAGTGTGTCCTATACTCTGGATGAGGAGATGATTTTTACCTTAAGGTAAAAAGTCTTTTGCTGTGTCTCTGTCTGTTCTTATGACATTTGTCAAACCTCTCACTACAGCTTTGGGGCCCTTGGGCTATTTAATTAAATTAAACACAGAGATAAAGATCTTGAAGGTATGAGGGTGCTACACGTCTCTTGAAGCCTTTATCTGGATGGGAAAGAAATACACAAGTTAGGGCTCCCACTGATGCAAAAGCGGTTGAAACAGCCCGCTGCCAAAATAGAGCAGCAGAAGCAGCAGCAGCCACAAACTGAGTCAAACAGAGAGGAGGTGCTCATAGCCTGCTTCCTCCCATGCTTTCTATCGATTTCCTCCTATCTTACTTCCTACCTGGGACTTAGCTGCTGGCTTTCATGATTGGCCTTTTCTCATCACACACAGGACTTGACCCTTTTGCCCTTTGACAGATTTCAGTAAGCCTTATATTGTGCTGCTGTGGATGGAAGCCACCAGCAGCAATGGAGCAGTTCTAGAGCACCCTGAACTGTGCATGGGACTGAGTCACTTCCCACAGATGCCCTCCTGCATGAAGCTCTGGCACAGATGAACATCACAGAGTTTCTACCAGCAAAGGCCAATGGTAGCCAAAGGTCCATAAACCCAAAGGACTTTACAGCACATTAGCAAACAAGCTTTTAAAGTATCTTACCTATAATAAAGCAGTGACAGTGTGGAATTTAGGTGAGTATTTTGTACACATAAGGAACACAAATAACTGAAGTCTTCTCTCTACAGTGAATCTTGCTCAGGTCATTCCATTCAGAAGTTAATAAGCATTTTAGAGGAGCGAAACTTTAAGATCATCTGTGAAGACAATTACAGGTAATTATCCACTCTTATTAGTGATGACTTTGCTAACAGAAAGCTAATATTGCAGGTTTACAGCAAGTTAGAGCAGACTTCCTCCTTACTGCCATGACATCCCTCCAGTGTGCCTGGGTCTTTCTCAGGGGCTTCCAGCCAGACTGCAGCCCTGGTGTTGGCTGGGTCTGGGGCTTGCTCTCTGCCCTACACTTCCCATTGAGCATGTTCAGTTGTTTTCAGGGAGGGGGCAATCCAGCTGCCAGATTTTCTTCTGACTGGGCTTTTACCTAAAATAATCTGAACCAAACAGGCAACTTTCCTCCCTGCTGCATACAGACAACGCAGGGTGCCAAGGGTGGTCCTTACTTCCTAGTTTAAGCATGCTTTCTGTCCTGCTGCTTTGTCAGAGAGTGAGGCATGAGACACGATAAGCATTACTAATTTCTGTAATTTACCACTGTCAGAAGCAAAAACCAGGAGTCTGGGAAACAGCAGCCCAGTTCCTGACTTGACTAAAATCTCCATCTTCCTGCTGAGGAAATACAAAAGCAGGAGACCCTTTATCCCTCTGTGTGGGTTCAGAGACCTTCACAAGGAGCAAAATTGTTCTTTAGAGACATTAGAAAAGCAGCAAACATTCAATATTACTCATATCTTATCTGCCAGGAACAGCTTTTCAGTGTCAAGGACTCATACTTGGATAAGAACATTTCCAAAGTAAACATACATTTCTATGAATTTCTGAGTTTGTGACAATAGTTTAAGTAAGGAAATATTGGTCTGCAAAGGAGACAAATGATAGGTCTTTAAATCTGAAGGCAGAGCAATATATTCCTGTCTGGGTATTGCTCAAACTGATTAATGGGTGCCCTGCACTTTGTGAAAAGTAGTGCTGGTGTGGTGCATAAATCTGACAAATCGTGTGCTTACTTTCTCTTTGGATAAATGGCAACTTTAACCAATACTCCCAGGACCTGTAAGTAGGTATGGATTATCTCAGCCTATGATGAAATAAGCTATGGGGCGAGGCAGGAAGGGGAAATATATCGTAGCTTAGACTCCTTGTGGCTTAGCACAGGGAGGAACCTGACACACTCATTGCTGTGTCTCAAAACTCGCTTCTGAAAATAAAGTAACGAGTAGGGCTTTTTGTCAAAGCTCAGCTAACACATATACAAACAACTGTGTTGAGCAACATGGACAATTAATTCTACTATTTTATATTCACAATAATAATAAAATAAGAAATTTACAGGCAAAGCCAAACTTCAGGATAGACTAAGTTGGCTTCACTCCCCTGCAGTCATTGCAAACCGAACTGTGTGGGTCTGTATCAGCTTTGCATGCCAGGTAGCAACTGATGCTAATAATTTTCTCTTGCTTTTGTCCATGTCAACAGTGTCTTCCAGGTGTAACTCTAAAACTGGATTCACTGGATGCATTAGAAAAAAATCTCATCATATCTGACACTCACAGCAACAGCTTTCTGTTGTAGCAGTAGGGGTTACCAGTGAGTAAGCCAGATGGTGAACTTCCAGCACGGCAGGAATTCCACAGTCTGTGCAAGAGATCGTTCGTCTTTTTAGTAATTTTTTTTTATATTGCAGCATAGCTGACATGCTGTGAGGTCAGGTCCCACTTTGTTTTGTACTGACTTGCCCTTGTCCCTAAAAACACCAAAGTTACCTTTCTGCAGCAAGATCAAAAAGAATTACCCTAAGAAAAGCCATCTGCTTGATAAGCGCAGGTGTACGTGCACTTTGACTTTCGCATTGCATTCAGTAACTATGAAGTTACTCTGTTGTACTTGCAAAGTGATTATCCAGTATTTGTTTGGTTTTCTGTCTTATTTCAGGCCTGTCCAGCTCCTTCAGTGTGTGCATAACCCTGACCACACAGACTGCAGGCTTTGCACCAACAGCACAATTCCGTGAAACAGTCCTCCGCGCTACTGAAGAATTTCATTCCTTGTGTGTAAAGCTGGAGAAGATGTGGCTACATAGCTGAGAGTGATAACAGTAGCATGGTGTGTACCGAGTCCATAACCAGAAATCCTTGCTGTGATACTAACAGCCGAATAGCAGGAGGTGATAACTGAGGTGTGATACTGTACACACACGCACACACAAACACACTGTTTCAGACGGGCTGGGCCTATGGTCAGCGACTGAAGGCAGGTGCTTTGCCCTGGTTTGCTCCCTCCTATCCAGCTCCCCACTGGCACAGAGCAGGGATTCCCCAGAGCATGCACAGAGAAGAAAGAGACTTTCCGGGAGAGGCAGAACTTGCCCAGATCAGCACTCGTCTTCCTTCCTGCTGAAAGGTTAGGTAGGAAATGACCAGGGCATGTTGCACTTTCCCTGTATCCCAGTGCAACCTTCCCCAGATGGGAACATTGCCCAGTGGCACATGGTATAAATCATGGCTTTCCCAGGTACTGTTACACTTCTGGCCAGGTAAAGCAAGCAATGGAATAGGCAGAGTGGTTCTTGCCTTTTAATGGGTATCACAGTAAGCAGCTGGTGGGAAGACAGCTGAGCTGAGTCAAAAAAAACCCAGAAATTGCTCAGAGGGTTGCCTGCACCTGTAAGAACTGCTGAGTGTGCAGCTGGGAGAGAAACTAGTGAGACTGACTCAGATAGCTCCATTAAAATCCTACTGGATGCACCATTGCTGGTCAGATTACATTTTGTTCTTAATATAGCAGTAAACACTAGCCTTCCAACTTTCATAAAAGGTCCCTCAGGCCACAGCTTGGCCATCCACTGGAATAGAAACAAACATCAAACAGTTGCCACAATAAGGAGTCTCTCTTGACCTCGGTTTCTGCAGTGAAAGGTGATGCCTTGAGGTGCGAAATTCACAAGCGCCAACACGCTGTAGAGCACTGAAACAGCAGGCTCCACCGATTTCCTTTGATTTCTGTTTCACCAGTCTCAAGTGCAGTGTTTATAGCAAAACAAGTACCGGAGGCCAGCTCGTGGCCACAGCTGTAGTGCCTCTGTGCAGTGCCATTGGCACTAAGAGAACAGAGCAGGCTTTGCTGCAGATGCACTCCTAGGTGCTGAGGTGACAGTGTCACCAGCAGCTGCCAAGCCATTAGGCAGACCGAGGTTTCCACGATCCCACAGGGAGAAGGTTGAACTGCCACATGTTTTAGTGAATACCCAGAGTGCGATACATCGTTATGGAACTACACAAGCTGGTGTGATGTTGAGCATCTCTAGATAAACCTCGTCTCTCTAATAGCAATAGAAGGCCTGCACTGAGCCTGGCTGGACCAACCCAAGACCTCACCCATAATGTTTACATTAAGTGAAATATATTTTTACTTGCAAGCTGTTATGTAACTACTTAGATGCATCAACATAGACACATATCAATACTTTCAAATAGATTATTTCTGACTATCAGTCAAAAGTTTGTCTTCATGCTCACTTTTGTACCTCTTCTGTTGCAATATAAAATATTGACTGTAAAATCAAGATCTATAATAAAATTGCTGATGACAAATGTTCTTAATTCAGTTTCACATTGTATGTAAACTCAGAGGGTTAAGAAAGAAAGATTCTCAGAAGACTAAAATAGGCCACTTCCTAAAAACAACTCAGAAATCTGCTCAGAGTATGAAACACTATATGCAACCACCTAGGAGAGCAGATAAACAGAGCACATCCTCCCCAGGCTGTGTTCTCCATCTGACACAGAGAAGTCATTGTCTTTGTAGTTGGCTGGGAGTGAAGTATCTTGAGTCTTTATCTTGAACATAAACATATATATATGTATTTTTCTTGGCCATAATAGTTAAGAAAGATGGTTGTTCTTGTCAGTGGTTATGTAGTAAGATGCTGAGAAGCAAACTGTGCTTTTGGAAGCTAAGGTGCACAATTAATATGGGCAACTGTGCTGGAATAAATGATGGCTTTGTAATGCAGGTGGCTGGCAAGCCTGGGCTGCTTGGATCACATACATGGCAGAACATGAGCAAGCTCATTTCCAACAAGCATTTTTATTATGCATGATCACACATCTGAAATGCCACGCAGACATGCCCAGCCAGAGAAGTATACTTACAAATCGTATTGCTTTGCTGAAGATTTATCAAGCAAAAGACCCTCCCAAACCAATACAAAGTGTCCCAAATTCACAGAAAATAAATAAAATGAAAATTACACATTTTTTCCCACTAGGTGGAGTAAATGTTTCTTAATATGGTTTGGAAAAGGCTGGGTTTTGAAAATACGCTTTTAGTCTGACAAAGCTAACTCTCATATTTTGTTCAAGGTAAATAGGCTGCCTTGTGCCCCAGGCCCACATCAAACACTGCCAAAGAGTTCTGCCCAGAAACACGAGAAGAATCTGAGTTATTGTGTGATAAGGTGATATCAACGTTATCACTCCCAGAGTCACACAGAGCTGGAAAAGCCACTTCTATGACCCTATCACAACAGCATTGCTGCTCCCCCAGTCTTTGATGCACTTCACCTGGCCAGAGCCTGCAATCATTAAACTTATTAGGAAACAAATTAAATATAGAAAGATTTTTTCTCCCTGACAGCCAGCACTTGGCCTTATGGTTGATTTCATAAAATTATAGAATGGTTTGGGTTGGTAGGAGCCTTAAAGATCACGTAGTTCCAACCCCCCTGCCATGGGCAGGAACGCCTTCCACTAGACCAGGTTTCTCAAAGCCCCACTCATCCTGGCCTTGAACACTGTAATAGGGGGAAAAATTTTTGAGAGGGGTTTTTGTTTATATGTGTATTTGCAGCATATTTTGCAGTGTGTCTGGGTCCCCCTGGACTCTGGCAACAGGGTAGTGATTTTGGATGGAACTTGATGTAGTGGCAGCACTGCAGTGTCTATCAGCATGAGGCAGAAATTTCTCCTTGCTTTTTTGGGGCTACCCTCCATGCAGGTACCTGGGAAGACTCCCTGATACTCAAAACAGTGACCCTCAGACATTGTCTTGTGTAAAAGAGCTCAGTAGAAAGAATAGAAAAATGAGATCAGCAAGCGTCCAGGTAGGAAACCCTGCGAACAGGCTGAATTTCAGAAACTTTCTCCTAAGGGCAATATCATTTACAGGCTTAAAATGACAATTAAATGGACTAAGAGGCTGATCCTTCCTACTAAATACTTGAAAGGAGTAATGGCTAATCCAAAGAAAACTCTTTGTGTGTAGAATATGAAGGCTGGTGAAAAGATTAAAAACAAATAGTATGTCTGGGTGGTTATCCCTCAGATTTGCCAATGGAAATGTTTCATGAAATTCCTGATGAACCAAGAAAGGCAAATGGTCTGGGATAATATTTTCTTTTCTTTGCTTGGAAAAAAACAGTATATCTAATTGAAAAAAAAAAAAAGGTTTGTAGTTTGAAGAGCATTTTTAATTTCAGCACTGCACTGTGGAGCAGGAGAGGGCAGCTGCCTGCTTGCTGTTTCTCCTCTCTTGGGTGGCAGTGATTGCCCAAACCAGAAGGCACAAGAAGCACACAGAGCAGCATGTGCTCCACGCCAGCGTATTTCACAGCAATACAGCTGCTTTAGCCCCGGTTCGCTTCATTACTGGGATTTGGGTGTGCACGGAGGGAGAGTGGAGCAGAGAGGGTTAAAATCCATGCTAAATACTTCAGATAGGTTCCTGCCATTTAAGGTTAGTCACCTGATTGTACAGGCTTTCTGTATAAGCAAAAGAACAAACCAGGCACCTCCTGAAAGCACTTATCCTGCTCTGCAGCAGTGAGGGCAGCAGAGTAGGGATGATGTGCACTCCAGCACAACACCCTTATCTCTCTCCCCTTCCTATGAATGTTGCCTAGACTATCAACTCAAATTCATAAAATTAGCTTCCAGGTGGTTAAAATTGCATAAAATGAATCTCGAATATATTTCCCTGTGAGAAATATTGTAAAGCAGGAAAGGATATCTAAGCATCCTCTCACATGCAGCAGATAAAAGGTTTTTGCAAAATATTTAAAAATTATAATTTTGCAATCCATTTTCTAAGTATCTAAAGCCACTGTTCTCAAATTTGCTGACCATTTCAGGAACTGACTGTGTGATAATGAAGTCTTTTGAGCATATCAAATTCAGACAGTTAGAAAATCTGCTTTCTGCTACAGAGAAATAAGGTGTTATTAATCTGCTCGCTGTATTTCATATGTTGTTTTCTGTTGACTACCTGAATTTCCAAGATTGAGATCACATTTTCTTGCTTTACGGTTTTCTTTTTCTGCACATGCCATACTTGCCTAGATTTTTGGCCTGTTTTTCTGATTTAGTTACAGAAACACAGCCAAAATTTCCTCATGGAACTGCCATGGGAAAACTCTTACAATTTCTTTCCTATTGCCTAGTGGAGTAAAAATGCAACAGGTGTAAATTATATTTACACCTTAAATAGCTTAAAAGGTAGCTTAAAAATGGGGGGAAGGGGTGGTTTTTCAATGAATCTAGAAATTTGTCAATACAAGAGAGCAACAATAATGGTTTGCAGAGGACTGGGAAAACTCTGGGGTAAAACATTTTTCCATTCCTACTCTTCTTGGAATACTAATCAAATCGATAGCTCTCCATTGCAATTAGACCTGGGACCTCTGCAGCTGAGTTCTGAACCTTCAGGAAATGAACAAAAGGCCTCTTGTCTGAAAACATCAGCAAAGTTATGACATCTGTGGGTCAGACACAGAGGGTATGTGTACCTCACTGAATAGTCATTTGGGGCCTCACTGAATAGTCACATTGGGATGGATGTCATTAAAATAGTCATTTGTGTACCTCACTGAATAATCATTTGGGGCCACATTGGGATGGATGAGAAACTTACTGATGATGAAGCCTTACACAGAGCATAACTTCGTGCTATAATGGGCTACATCCAATGTTAGGAGACCAGAAGGAGCCAGCTTTGCTTCCCTGAGTCAGACTTTTAACAACATCAGTTTGTGGTTGTGTGCTTGGTTTACAG
This sequence comes from Cnemophilus loriae, assembly GCA_013397755.1. NCBI lineage: Eukaryota > Metazoa > Chordata > Aves > Passeriformes > Corvidae > Cnemophilus > Cnemophilus loriae. The sequence goes on from VZTF01006691.1 coordinate 310,835, forward strand.
TAGGGAAACATTAAAACTAAGAAGTGGTCTAGACAGAGATAAATTATAGAAATAAACACCATTGTGATTCAGATTACTCATTCCCTGTGCTAAAAATGCTACTAAAAACAGGAAGCAGGAAGACAGTTACAGTTTCCAAAAATTTTTATCAGATGTTCCTAATTTTCATGAGTAATATCAGATATTGCTGATACGTGATATGTGAGGCTGCTTCATATGAAGAAGTAAAATAATAACACATGGCTTGATAAGTTTAAGCAGATCCAGGGATGTTTAAATCTTTTTTTCATTAATTAACTACATTTTTGTTCGAGCTGTAGCTGTATTGAATGTACTGTGTAGCCAGGAATTAATTTCCATGGCTACTAGAGACTTGTTATGGGACACTGAGCAAACAATTTGATGCTCAGATTTGAGATTTCCTGCCGGGATGGGTGGCACGATAAGCTGATATTTTACAGTTTTAAGATCGTAAGGGTTATCATAATGTCTAAACTGACCTTATGAATATTAGAGCTTTTTAGTTTCACCCTGTGTCATGCCTCTATTGTATCCTCCAGTTGTGCTTTAGGCTAACACATCCTTTGCAGAGCAGCACTGGTCTCGTGCTCGCTGATAACACGAGGCAGTGAAGCACTCACTTTTCATCACAGGCTGTTCCAGTAATTGCCTACCACCACCACTGGAAATTAATTTATAGTTTGCCTGTATTGGCCTGGTTGGATGGAGCTCTGAGGAACCTGGCCTAGTGAAAGGTGTCCCTGCCCACGGCATGGGAGTAGGAGTTAGAGGATCATTAAGGTCCCTTCCAATTCAGGCCATTCTATGATTCATTCTATGATTATACTCAGGTGTTAACAACTTCCTCTTGTATCCTGTGTTAAAAATAATTTCTCCCGTGGGGAAGGGTGGCTTCTCCTCCTGATAGGAATTCTTAATCCAGGCACTTCTCACACTCTTTTCCTGGTGAATTAGAGAGATCAACCTTTGTAAACATTTCAGGATGACACATTTGCTAGAATCCGTGTCTTTTTACTTCACCCCCTCCCATTCTCTATTATCTTTTAGTGCAAAGATTCATCTTGTATTCCCTGTGGCTGTTGGCTGACACAGCTAGACTGAAATTCAATCCCCGCTTTTATTGTGTTTATCACCAATGGGTTATAATAAAATGATTACAGAAAGTGTTCACAAGTTTGCTGGGGCAGAGTTGAGAGGCTGATTCTCTACTATATAAAACCAACCCAGTTGTTATAAAAACCAGCAGATGTGGGTGGACATTGTAGTCAAAATAGTCGTCTGCAGGGATGTTTCAAGGAACCTCTCTTTCAAGTATGTCTTTCATTTGATCTATTTCACACATTATTTTTCATAATGTAACACAATTGTATTAATTAACGCATTTATAGTAGGCAAGATTTTTTTTCAAATTTACACCAGAATACTTTCTTATCATTCGACCATGGTTAATTGATTACAAAATAACCTTTCCTTTTAATTATTAGCCCAAATATTCTAGTTTACCAGAACTACAACAAGTTGATTTTTTTCTAATCCAGACCTCTTGTCACTCCAACCTCCTTGAGAAAAAGAATTCTACACAGTAATATACATTCAAGTACAAATTATGTGTATCAAGATTTGCTTATCAGCCTTCGTTAAAGCCAAAAAGATCTCACCAGCATCAACATTTCTCTATCTCAATTTACCAGGAGAACAGTAATCTTGGGAAATTAAAGACCTCTTTACCAACGTCTGAGTTATTTCCTGATCTGAATACTAAGTTTAAGCACAGAAAATCCTGGAAACATAGTTGTAGACCTGATGATGCTCTACAGTCACCTTTAACTTTCCAGCCCTGGTCAAGTGCCACATGTGTGTTCCACAAGTGTTCCATTTGGCCATAATTCTACAAATTTTTCATGTTTATACCATTTTTACTCAGTCCTCCAGTAAAACAGAGATGTCCATAAATAAGCTAAATGGAAGGCACAGCACATGGACTGTGGTATATAACTGAACATTGAAGCCAAACAGGGATGATCTACATTTCAAAGAAAAGGAGCAAAATCACTTAATATTTGATGTCCTTTTGGTTTGGACTGTTTGTGTCCACAGTCTCACAATATTGTCTCAAAGGAGCAGAGATAATTTATTGGGAGATGACTGATTTTGATCTCAGGATTTACAGCATGACAAATCGTGCCAGTGCAAAATTAATTGCATTTTCATTTCAATGTCAAAAATTATACAGTCCCACAGTAGAAACATACCAGTCTGCCTCTCTCAAATTGCCTTTCACTCTTTTCACTGACATAATCTTCAATTAGCCCAGGAAAGGTTACTGTGGTCACAACTTGACATGATAAAGCCTGATGTAGTAAATTAAAAATTAATAGGAAATTATTCATATATCACTCCCTGTATTATTTTCAGCAGGGCGTGAGTTGCACTGAATATTGATGCCTGGCCTGTCCCGTGAGCTGACTGGCAACTGCAGGTCAAGGAACTCACGGCACAGTCTGTTGCAAAACATCCCTATCCAGAGATAAGAATGTTGTTATTACCTGAATTCAGTTAAAACCCTGGTCAGTATTGACAGGGATATTCCAGTTAATCATTACTGAGACAGAGCCCAGCCTTTTGTGCTGCTTTGTCCCCAGTTCCGAGTCCATCCAGGAAACAGCCCAGCCCCACGCACGTGGATGGAGCAGAGCCTTTAAGGTCCTGACTGTGCTACAGTGGCCCAATGCATGGCACGCCAGGATTCCTGATGAACACCACTGCAAAGAGCTGTGCTGACAGTGGGAGACTACCCAGAGAAGGAGAGCATCAGGAGAAGGAGACCACCATTCCCTGGGCCTGCTCAAGTAGCTCAAACCTAGGAGGAAGAGGAAACAAGAACCCCTGCAGGGAAAAAGACCCCAGTGGCTGCATAGGAGACCTATCACTAGAGACCCAGCATTTCCCAGAAATAAGAGCTGTAGGACGAGTGAAGAAATATAATGCATCATTGGCAGTGGTGAATTTTTATTTCCTGTGTGGTTGCCAGGATTTTTGATTGCCTTAGGAAAGTCAGTGCTTGGTAAAAATGATGTAATCTCGAAGTGGTTTCGCCATGCACCCTGCAGCTGAAAGTGCAGCCAGAGGAGAGGGGGATTAGTCAGCTTCTCTTATCACTTTACCACTTAGCAGCCAGCAAAGCCCCCCAAACACCTACATTTTTTTGATGCTCATAAAACGCAGCAAATTTAAATCAAAATTCATTGCTGGAATGAAATAATACATATTTATTGGTAATTTACTCACATTACTAATTATGATGATGGACTGGCATAATAAAGAACTTTTTAATTTTGTAATTATGCATTTCCCTGTCTTGGATATAGTATCTCAACACAAGTCTCAACAAAACCACAGCTCTTGTTACCAACTGAAACAGAACGAACTGTTCCCTGTAGAAACATTGTTCCATGGGATGTTCCTGCCTGCAAAATTCACAAGATAGCCTCAGATAAAGGCTCTTCTCCTGGCTATGGTACTAAGCAAACAAAGGTTGATTAATGTTGGATTTTGACCTGTCAGCTTCAGTTTTAATTTTTTCTAATTTTCTGCAATCAGCGGGTTCTGTGGAAAGTATACTGCTTGCAAGCCATAGGGTTATTTTGGGTAAGTCTTTCAAAGAAATAACACAGCAGTAAGAGAAACTCAATCTGTGACCTATAGGACCTTGGATAACAGCACACATCAAAGGCACATGTCTAAACTGCAAGAAGCACGGATAAGATAAGCATTGGTGTCACACACTCCTAGAGATGCTGCAAGTTTGTCTCTGCTCTCTCTGTTTCCTCTAAGAAAAGTAGCATCCTTAACTGTGGTTGCAGGCAGCATGTGAAGTGACACAAGTCTGTCCAAAATATATAAATATACTATGCATGTGTGGTTTTTCCTCAGCTATGTTTAAACTACGAGGTGTCAAGAATCCTGGGTGAATGCTACAGTTGTTGGAGGAATCCAGGACTACATTTCTTGAGGGAAAAGTAGGTGAAGTTCAGGCAAGGCCATGCACATTGGTCTTATAGTTTATTTCCCCAAAGGAACATCATGCTGCAACACGTTTCTCTTTCCCCCTATCTCCACAGTTTTTATTGTACCAGGTTTCTGCTGTTACTAGCAAACAAGGTATTCAACATCCTCAGATAGGATGAGAGTGCCTCTGCAGGGTTGCTGGTGAGCTGCGCCCGTGCAACATGCCCCATTGCCTTCTGCAACACCGCCCAGAATGACCATTGCTGTTGCTGTTGCTCTGCTGCTCATTATTTCCCATCTTATTCCTGTCCCAGGTCTTGCTGCTGCTGATCCAAAAGACCAACACCTTGCCCAGTTAGGGTACTGTACTGTACTGCTGCTTGTAACTAAGCACAGCAAATATTTGGTTACTTGCAGTGAAACATGTCCCTCACGTCCCGTGGCACTTCATCTTCCTTCATTAACAGATGATGGAGAATGAAAGAGTAGTGAGTAACTTGTAGGCTTTTGACGTAACTGAAGTCTAAGGCGTGACTGTTTGAAAATTTCATTCCACATCTGATCCACCTCTTCATATGAATGGTCATTAAACAAAATGTCTAGCACCAGGTACCTTTACTTGATTCTATTGTTATATTATTACTGCTTTTTGATTTTTCCAAAAATTTGGGTGAAGGCCAATATTTTATATGTACAGCTTTGTGATAACTGTGGTCTATTCCAACAACATTTAACTTGAATTCATGTCTTCCCTGCAGAGGAAGCACAAGCGAAGTTCAGCTGTAAGGTCTTTGAAAGGGATTAACTTCCATCTCTGGGATCTTCCTCGAAATGTGGTGTTTTGCCTCCAAGGCAGGATGAATACTGCAGAGCTATCAGTGTACTCTAGAAATCTAAAGCAACAGTGAGCCCAAGGAAGTTACTTCTTGCAAGATACGGATGTCAGTAATTTAAATGTGGATGTAAAAGAATTAAAACTTTTGAAATGGTGCAGAAAATTGTAGGTTTTGCATGTGCGTTTTAAAAGTCTACACACAGTGGTGGCTGGGATTGCTGTCTTGTTTCATCTGCTGCATCCATTGGATTTTGAGATGCTGACCACAAAAGAGGCACATGAATTTCGCTGTGCATGAAAAAGGGTATTTTTGAACTCTTTTTCCAAACTGAATTTTACCTAGCAGCTCACCAGCAATGATATCTTCATCACACAGACTTCACTGCCTATTAGCCTCTCAGTGAGAAGTCTCCTCAAATCTCAGAGAAGCAAGCTGGATTCTGGAAAGAGCAAAGGAAGCATTGCTCATATGTCCTACTTGTTGCCAGACAGATGCATATCCAGTATGCAATAAATCAACTGGGTACAAAAGGAGCTTTGGTAACTGTTTCTCTACAAGGATTTTCAAATGAGATTTCTTTTATAACTCCAGTCTGGAGCCCCTGAGGCTCCTTATTGGTCTGCACTGCAATGCACTGCCCAGATTGTGCCTGTTATTTGTTGTCTTCTGTCCACCAGCAGTATGTCTCTTTAGTGATTTAGTACCATCTGACTGACTGGAACACAGCAGAAAGAGCACTAAACATCCTCCATCAGAGCTCTGAAGCATAATTCAGCTCCCTCCAGCACATCAACTGATGCATCAAACCCAGAGACTCCCAGATTCCATGAAAATATCTTTTCTTATGGCATTAAGAGTTCAGAGGCCAAGTTTTAGAGCATGTTGATTGACTTCTGAGGACCAGAGGCATTTGGAAACACCATCACCCCAAATAAAGAAGAGAAAATAGGACCATGGAGTTGCCTAGTCTCAAAGATGTTTCTTACAATCATCAGATATATCGTAGTCTCTTGCACACCTGCAATTGGTGGATGAAATCTGAGGTGACTGTGAGGAGCAGTAACTCATCATAGTTGGCTGCAGTAACAAGAACATTTAAACTAGTGAGAACATGCCTAAAGGAAGCAAACATTTCAAGTGTTGCTGCAAACAGTGACGTTTGTTTCCTTCTGTATTTAAATCAGGAGGAGTACTGCGACAGCACCCACTGGATTAGGCTACTGCTCACTACCAAGGACCAGCTGAACTTTGGGCTGCAAGAGAGTAACAGCCTTAAGAACGTCCCATTAGCAGCAAAAATCAGGGGCCCCCAGCCCAGGAGCGGGAATAACACTCCATGCCAGCTGGATGTCCCAGTCACAAAACCAGCCAGAAAGAATACGTTTGGATCTTTTCAGGCAGACAAGGGTTCCCTGTCCTTCAGGTCGGGTACATTACCCCTAGGTACCAGTGGGGTCATATCGACCGGAGCGTGCGCTGAACTCCTGCAGCAGTTGTGTCTTGTATTCATGGAGAAGCCAAAAAGACATGGCCTCAAATACATGACACATGAGAGTGTGGAAGGAGAGAGCTGTTGAGAGATAGACGTTGATTGCACCTCTGCTACTTTCTCCTTTGATCTTGTTTTCAGTTTTGCAATTAATTCTATTAGCAAGCACCTAATTATTTGGCCATCTCTGACTTACTCATCAATAGTAAATTACAGTAGCTATTTCAAAAGATAAAATTAATCCTAATGATAGCCAAAGTTACTTCTGAGCTGTGCTTATGCAAGTCTGGAGGAGCTTCATTAGCTTTGAATAGACACATGCCCCTGAAAACAGTGCTCTTGTAAAAGGGTGGAGCTCAGCAGGAAAACACAAGCCCACTCAAGGAATGCAAATGCAAAGAGAAGTCAAACTCAACACTCAAGAGATAGGAAGGATGATATGTAGACCAGTGCTATGAGGAAAGTAAGAGAGTTTTAATCTCCAAGTATCTTTCTATGCTTCCAGAGGCTGAAGACAATGCACTAAAGGAAATGTCAGCTGTACTCTCAGCAGACCTGTCTATAGGATCAGGTATGGGGCAAATTCAGATGAGCCAGGCAGTTATGATCACAAGCTCCTACATTATCAGTCTCAATTTTCTGCAAATTACACTTTTATTCATCACTAAGCATCACTCCTACAGAATCTCATGTGATCATTTCTCAGCATTTCTCTTGCAGGTACATATTTGCTCCTTTTAGTTTGAAAAAGTCAACTTTACAAATGTAATTTCTATTAATAATGCTCGTATTTGATTGCCTGGTATCTCTCCCCTCCCAGTTTAAAGCACTCAAAAGATGTGGATCACCCTTATGAGATTAGGTTAGAAAGCAATTTTTAAGGTTAGGTTTAAAGCATTTTTTAAAAATTTATTTTTAAATAAGTAGGGGGCCCTTTGTGTTTGGAATTTGGCTTTTGAACTGCTGGTGCAGACTTAATTTATGTTTTTAAGCCTTACTCACACTGAGAGGGCAAAGATACTCACATTTTCATAGGATTCTGTGGATTGTAGTATAAAAGAAACATCAAGCACAAGGACATTCACAATAAAACCACTGGATATGAAGGCTATGTTTCTAGTTGTTAACATTAATTCTGTGTTTCTGAAAACAACGATTTTTCTGCTTTTGTTTTTAAACCATCACTTTTAATTTTTTTTTTTTTAATGTCTTCTCGCTAAATAACAGTTGGAAATTGCCTTAATAACTGATCCTCCTTCGGACCTGGGAGACTTCAGTAAATGTTCTTCCAGTTCCCTGCCTAGGTGAGATCAGCCACACCAGAGTATTAACAGTCAGAGCACAGAGCAGTTTAAGACAGTGAAGAAAGCTGCATCTGATTGAAATTCTGGGAAGAGCTTGGGCAGCACAGTGTAATTACCTCTCTGGACACTGGCCAGGACATCATCAGCCGATGTGCTCACTTGCAGTGATAGTGGCCTGGGAGCTCTAGAGATCCTGTACAAGCAGCAACCTGATCACTAACCCAGACGGGGGGCTGTGCACCCCAACACCCCATCTGCAGCAGCACGTGCAGCCCATAGCACTTTGTGGGATGGTTTCTTTGGGGACAATATTTCCTCTGGAACTGCACAAAATCCAGCATCCCTAGTGTTCCAACCGCTCTCTGTCTCCAAACTTACCTCTTTAGCTCGCTTCTGTGCCGTTTGCACGTGTAAGGGAGGAATAGAGCATCTCTGAGTTTAACACTTACCTGGAGGCCTCCCTGCAGAGCACTGAGGACTGCAGGCTTTGAACGGGCAGTAGGAACTGAGCTGCCATGGCATGTACATCTGTAGAGATGCAGCTGATGTGGAATAGCCCAAAAGCAGTGCAAGATTTTTCAGGGAGCCACACCACCTCTAGAGTGACTCTAGAAACCACAGCACCTTCAGGCAAAAGATGCAAAGGTAACTCGTATTATTTAAATAATATTCCACTATCTAAGCACACTTATTATCTATAATTAGTGCACATATTCTGGATGTATAGAATACATTCCTGTTACAGATAGCATTGTAATTCCTGCATTTTAAGATTAATTTTAACATCAAAGGTTCTGGCTGGCTGGAACAACTCTCTTCCTTGGCATACACAAAGCACCACAGAGTACTTACATGTGCACACTGCTGGACGGTTTTGAACATGTCACAGGCTCTCATTATATAACAAAGTCCCTTTGATGTGTCTGTTTGTTGCCTGGAAATCAGTGTGAGACTTACATGTTCCACCGGGAGCTTCAGGTTAATTAAGTTTATCATTTCCATGTGGGGCCTGGTATGATCTGTGGCAAAGGCAGGCAGGTAACATTGGCTTGATGGGAACATTTCACTGTTCTTCCACTTACTCACTATCACTTCTTTAAAAACCAGGTATATCCAGTGGGGTTGATAAGCAAGCTTGGAAGAAGTTCTGGTAGCTAAATAAAACACATGCTTCACATGGATAGCAGCATGTTCCCAGAGAAATCCCTTATGTATCAATCCTTGTTTAAGAGATAAGCTGGGCCCTAATGCATCCTTTCCTGCTACAAAGCTCTGCAAACAGGTAAGAAGCTTTATGACAGTGCAAGTCCCTTCTCTTTATCTGTGACCATGTATTGTCTCACTGTAGTAACAGCAATGGAAGGAGCACGAGACACACACAGGTATTCCTCCAAGCCCTCCAGGTGTTCAGTGTCTGATAACCCTAAACTTACTGGGAGTCTTGCGCTCTGCCTTCTCCTCTCTGGCTCTTTGAAGAGAGGTGATGACTGCAGCCAGGGTTCAGAGTTCCCCTGCTTGGTCAAGGAGGGAGCAGAAAGAATTTCCAGGATGTTAGAACACAGAAATGCCCTAGAATTTGCAGCATTTATGGCGATAAGACACAGAGGACATGCATGCTCTCGTCGGGAGCATCATCCATGTGACAAGATTGCAAGGAAACCCTGCAGGCCAGAACTTGCTGAATTTCCCACCCTTGAAGCTGGATTCTTCCTTTTGATCAATTCCTGGTATGGTATCACTCCTGGAATAGCTGGGAGGAACAAACTATATAACATCTTGAATTGGAATGCAAACCTGGCAAAGGTACAAGTGAGGTGCAGCAGCAACCAACAAGTGTTGAGCTGCCTTGCCAGGGCAGCATCAGAAAAAAATAAGGCAAAAGTGGAAAAGGGAGTGGAATTTATTATCTAGGTTTAGCTCTGTCTGCACAGAGGGAGCACGGCAGTGTGAAATGTGTCTTGTCTGAACATAGCCTCTGCTACCGTTGGTCAAATCCAGGTGAGGTGATATCAGGTGGCAGATACCCATTGGCCCCCTCGGGGGAAGAGGAGGGTGGGGAACTCCAGGAAGAGGAAGGCTGAGTCACTTGGTTCTATTCTCCTGCAAGCAGTCAAGCAACATATGAGATTAGATATGCAATCTGTGCTGTTGCCAAAGTGGTAAATGAATAAAGGAGGTTGCAAAAGGAGCGGAAACTCATTCAAATGAAATCGTGTATGAAAGTGGGCATAAAATACACTGCAGTAAATAGTAATGAATAAAACTTTGAAGGAGCTGAAATTTTACAGATTCTTAGGTAGTGCTGCACTGCCGGACCTATTTGCTGGGCATTAACAATGTCTTCCCATTTCCTAGTGAATACAAAGAACCATGTAAGTTTTTCCAGATAAAACCATCATATGTTAGGAGATAACTGTTGAAAAAATTCCAAATTTGCCTCTTCTCTTTTTAAAATAAAATTAATTTTTTAACTGTCCTGAGTTTGAGGAGAGTTTAGTATTTGTGGGAGTATGTAGGGGTTGGGTCCATCTAAAAAGATCATCCATCATCTAAAGCATTTACCAAATGTATAAGTATTCCATATTGCAAGAGAAGAGAAACTCCCTGAAGAGAAATCTCTGAAGCTAAAATGAGTTTCCTGTCTTCAAAAGCCCTATCTTTCTTCCCAAGAAAATATTCAAATGATAATACCTGGGGTTGTCTGGAAAAAAAACTATATTGGCTAGAAAGTAATCTATTTTTTCACACAGATATTCCTAATAATTTTGAAATACCTAGAAGTTATCTGGATATCTTCAAGAACGAATCCATGCAGTTCTTGTGCAGAATGGTCTAACCACGAGGTGTGGGAGAAGGGAACCACTGGGACTCTAGACTTCTGTCTGGTTGCTGATCCAGCTACTGATTTTCTTCCCATGATTGTCAAGGTCATCCAGCCTTCCTGTTCTTGTTTCCCCAAGTGTAAGATAGGGCTGACTTTTCCACAGCTCATGTTAACACTAAGAAGGTTGAGATTGTTATGTTTTCAGTACGGTAGGACAGAGGACTTGGACCATGCAGTCAGAATTTAAACACATTCATTCAGTGAAGTTTTCCTTCACTGCAGTCCTGCCTGCCCTGCTAGAAAAGGTGTTAGAAAAGTCACTACCATCAAGTTCTTCAAACATGAAGTTCTGGCACAATGCCAACTGGTGCACCTGGTACAAAGAGTCAGAGAATAGAGCTCAGCTGTGAACTTTTTCATAATGAGCAGAGGTCCTAGGATGAACAATACTACAAAATGTTTTATTGATGTTAAGTAGCTTGAATCCAGAATCACCAAAGTTATACTGACTTCAGTGACTCTGTAAATGCCCCAAAGAAAGACTCAGATGTGATTGCTGTCAAGTGATTCCTTTGTGGATGTTGGCTGAAAAAACACAAGCCTTGGTAAGTGCAATGAGACCTTAGATCCTCTTAGCCACAGAGTTGTGGTCAGTACAATTATAGAAAAGGCTGTAATAAAGTTAGACTCCAGATTCATTTGCCTCAGACCCTGCTATTCTGAAATGCACCCTTCTGGAGAACAGGCCGAACTGTTCAAACACACCCATGGAAATAAAAAGTTCCATACTTTGGCTGAGACAGTTTTGAGATCTTCACTCTCACATTAGCCCAGCTTCCAAGGAAAAAGGCTGCACAGAGATCCCCTTTTTCTCCTGATGCTCCACATTGTCCTTGCACAACTGCTCTCAGTGCAGGTGAAATGCACCCATGAACTGCTGAGAATGAGCATGTTTTCCTCCTGCAAAGAGCCACACGTGAAGATAAAAGTCAGTCCTGAATGGAAACAAGAAAATGAGGCAGAAGAAATATAATGCATCCCTGGAGAGGAACGTGCAACTCCAGCACGTGGGTCCAGGTGCTGACAGTCCTGCACATGGAGATGTAACTCACAGCTCTGGAATCCCGGGCTGGAATTTGCTCTGGGATATGTCACTGGCCTGGTGTGCCTGGCTGGCTGGCAGCCACAGGGAGAGCAGTGCCTTCTGGCAACTCAGAGCAGAGTGGTCGTGCTTCAGGCAACAAAGTCCTCACCATAGCGCTCCCAAGAGTAACAGCAGCTAAGGGTAGATAGGACTGGACATTTTCCAAAATATCTGGAGCAAGTAAGCCTCTTAAATCAGGCCTGCTCAGTGCTCTGGTTATAATCTGGAACTAATAAAAAGGTGCCTGTATATTGAAGTAGACATTAACAACTAATTACTGCAGTGTATGATTGCTTGGGCCAAATAAAGCTCCTAATACTTCCTCTGCATTTTTGACTTTCTTATCTCAGTCATCTCCTAATGTGAAGGGGTGTAGTGTCTAGCAGCTGCGACTTACCTGCCCTTTCTGTATTTATGTATCTCCCTCAATGATAAGGAGCTGGTGGCTGTTTTCCCACCCTACTTGGCACCGAAATGGCTGTGTCTTCCAGCCTCACAGGTGTTAGTGTTGATGCCTCTTTTTACTGGAATTTTGCTTTGCCGTGGGTACCAGTCCAACAAAATTTATCCTGCATGGCCTGGTAACAGCCAGTGTTTCCACAGGGCATGCAGAGACTGGAACTTCAGTAAGAAGAACCTGCTTATTTTTTGCCATTTGTACTTGGTGAAATACACCTGAATCCTTCTCAAACACAGTTTGCCTGACTACTAGCAGCATCCCACATTCAACTCATAACTACCCATCTTAAAAATATTCTAGCAATGACATATTTACAGAAGGAAACAGGCTATATTTTCTCAAGAGACAGAAATGATAGTTTAATTTGCTAGAAATGATCAGGGAAATTGTTTTTCATGAAATTTCAAGTTCCTCAAGTGGACCACTAGAAGAAGACCATACTTCTGTGCTCAGATCCACAAGAAAAATATAAGTTGTATTTTACAGATCTTCCAGCTGAAGTTTCAAAAATTAGCAAAGATCAGTTGTCATTATTTAGCTTTACATTTTCTAAAATCTCTGTTCTTGGAGTTTAGGGTGGGGTTTCTATGTTGTGGGTTTTTGTTTGTTTGTTTGGGTTTTTTAATACAGATGAAGTTTAATGAACAGAAAAATAATAGTGTTCTCCATACAGAAAGATAAAAGAATATGGAATTTCAAAAAATTATGCAGGCAGTGTTGAATATAAGCTCTTTATTTGTTGAATAAGGGATTCAATCCTGGGCCTATGTACAAACTTGTATAAATCATTCTATCCCCATGTCTCTGTTTACCTACCAGAAAATTTGTGCATTGTGCTTCAGACTGTAAGAGAAAAGAGGGAATTGATGTTTTCAGTGTTCAGACATCCTTTGGTGAGATTGAAAAACTGAAGATTTTCACACTTACTGACAAATCAGAAAATCTTGTTACCCCTCACTACTACAATGATGAAAATCTAACAATAATGTAGCTTGCTATCAAAAGCTAAAGTCTGCAAAGCTGCAGAAGTATTTTTAAAACTGCTTTATAAGCAACTCTTCACCCAGATACTGTGAAAGATTATTCTTTGACAAAGGCTTAGCACTTACAGAGAAATCTATTAAAACACAGAGAGAGAGAGAGAGGGAATACTTTTTAATGTATTTTGAAGTTTATTTTTCTTAATAATTTTTAAGTCAAAAGCATTGTACATAACCAAGAAGTGCATGGCACTGAATTCATCACTTTGGCTAGCACAGCTCAAAGATGGCCAAGGAGATAACTGATACACTTCTGCACAGAGCACGTAACATCCACTGGGAACACATCCATTGGGTAGGCAATCTGTGGGCACATAACTTCTATAACATCTTCAACTACGTTAAGTGTAGTCTGTTGTGTATGTACAAAATCAGAAAAATATATTCCTTCTTGCTTATATACACTATATAACATGAGAATAAAATCTGGAATAGTTTGCGGTAACTTAGATGAGACCAGACATTCATGATTCAGAGCTTTAGAAACACCTACTCAGCATCGTTTGTCTTGGACCATTGTGATAAAAAAGTTGCAGAAAGAAAGCAAGCTTTCTGGACAGTATTCCTCAGCAACCTTTTTCTGGTCAATGTAATCTACATCTTCGACACAGTCTTGAGCACTGTGTTCTAGCCTTTTTTCAGTCACAGAGGCATCTGCTGGAGTCTGAACAACTTCTGTTGTGTGATGCATTGTGTTCTCTTTGGCAGGACCCACTGCTGTTAGTAGGCTTGAGTGAGTCAACCTGAGGTGAGCACTTTGTGGGCCTTTCCTACATAATTTAGATTTTAGTACACTTTTGGGGTCTTGACAGATCTGCTTCTGCTTCTTTAGGGATCGAGAGACTTGTTTCCAGTAGGATTTCTGGTTTGCTGCATACTGTGCACAGCTAGAAGGGTCTCCAGAGAATTCACACCAGAACTCCCTGTCACCATGCTTGCACTGTACGTGCACAGTAACAGCATTTGTGTCCGTCACTGACCAGGTGCACTCAACATTTTCTTTGGTTTCAAACTTGCCTTTAGGAGATGATTTTCCTCCTTTTGACTTCTGCCCTTTTTCGTTTCCTTGGTTAGATTCCTTTTGGTTTTTTCCACCATGTTCTATGCCTTGTCTTCCCTTTTTTCTTTCCTTCTGTCTTTCGCAGTTGGCTAGTAGCATCTGGGAGACCAGCATCAATACACAAAGGAATCCAATGCTTTTGATCCTCATGGTCTCTGTTCTGCTTGTTATCTGCCTTCAAAACAAACAAAAAACCAAAAAGATACAAACATTTTCACTTAATGCTGTAATGCATTTGATGGTTGAAGATTTTCAGACATGGCATCGCACTGCTGTTTGATACCTGTTAAAGTGATCTTATCAGCAAAATGATCTGTCCTTTGTGTAAATAATACCTGGTTTAAATACCATTACGAATTATCCTTGTAAGTGGCTCTGGAGTAACTTTCAGTTACTTCATTATCTAGGCAATGGGGAACAGAAGAATCACTGCCAGGACATGCTACTGCCCAGTGACTGAGGTACCTTAATTAAAATCTCTTCTGCAGTCAGAGAAGGAATTTGAACCTGGGATTTGTCAATCTCAGATGGATATCTAAAGTTATAACAAAAAAGCAGTTGTTCCCACAATCTCCCATTTTGTAAAATGACTCATAAGCATATTTGACTCCAACGTCTGGCTGTTCTTCAAAAATATGCCAGACAGAAAGGAAACCATTTGGTTCAAGTTGAGGAAAACTATTTTGTAGGCATCCCGAAAATCCTTGTAATTCACTGGTTATGCCAGTATTTCACATATGCTTTGAAAAAAAGTTATGGTAGTCTTTCCAGATATCAAAAAGTAACTATTGATGCATTCTTTTCCACCTTGACTGCTAACAAACAGAACTACCTTTTTGCTTTTGAAGATAACCTGAGGTGTACTGGGCTGTGTTTAAAGCTGCCAGATTCCAGGGATAAATGTGCCATTTCAGTTTTGAAATGTAGCTAGTTAGAAAATTATTATCAAGGTGATCCCTGCATCTGCACAGAGCATGCTTATTTCTGTAGGTGTTTGTCTTTATAAAGCAGCTTTCAGGACCAGAGAGGGGTTTAAACCTGGCATTTTGATGATTAAATCCCTAAATGTATTTTTTAGATGTTTCCATAATAGACATTTCTGTAGCCAAGTTTTTGTGTTAGAAAGCAGAAATTCATGTGCAGCCACGCTAATAAGGAATCTATTTCAACATTCAGTTATCTGCAAATATCTTTAGTTACATGAATTTAGAATGTAGAATACACAGGTAGCAGCTTATGTGAGCAGGCCCTACTTAGCTCTTACTCGACTTGCTTCATGCCTTATGCTATACACAAATTTTCACTCCATAAACCCCTCTTTAGGGAACCTCATATGGTATTTACAGTTCTGTTGCAAACACAGCAAATAATAACAACATTAAATGGATAAAGATTTGACAGTAACCTTCTGCTGCAAGTGGAACAGTGCAAAAGTAAGATAACTAAAATACATACCTTGCACAGGGCTCGGAGACACCCAAATGCAACTCCTGGTGGAATTCCCCTCCTTCAAAAGAGCCAGAGCTGGCTGGAAGAGCAGCGCGGTGTTTATAAAGGCAGGGACACACCTTCGGGTCTCCAGTAAGACTGTTACAACACAATAGGATACTTCAGTGCTATGTTCACTTACCTCTGACACACCTCCTTGGAAAAGTGCCAGCTCTCATTCTAAGTACAAAAAAAGACCGGCTGCGGGGGTGACAAGGTGTGCTTGCGCAATTTAGGTGTTCCTTTAGCCAAGTCCTTCCCTCCTCATGAACAATGATAAGAACTTTATCAGATCATAAGCTTCTCTAAAATGTCTTTTACCAGCTATTGAGGGATGTATCCTGCAACGCCGTCAACATGTTGCACTACCATTGTGTTTAGCAAAATTTGATAATGATACTGAAAACAATTCCACAAAGCATTTCAAAGTTACCTTTTGAACTTTTTGTTACCCTGTGTCACAAAAAGGGGTATTGAAGAACTTTAAAAACCCCAAATAAGTAACTATTTGAGTAGCAAGTAATACCAGTCCAGAGGAGGGCCACTAAGTTGGTTAGAGGGCAGGAGCACCTCTCCTGTGAATACAGGCTGAGGCAGGCGGTTCAGCCTGGAGAAGAGAAGGTTCCGCCGAGATTTCACAGCAGCCTTTCAGTACCTAAAGCGGGACTACAAGAGAGCCAGAGAGAGACTTCATTCAAGATATATAATGATAGGACAAGGGGTGATGGCTTTAAACTGAAAGAGGCTAGGATCAGATGAAATATAAGGAGGAAATTTTTTTATGATGACGGTGGCAAGATACTGGATAGGTTACCCTGAGAGGCTGTGGACTTTCCATCCCTGGATGTGTTCAAGGCCAGGCTGGATGGGGCTCTGAGCAAACCGGTCTAGTGCAAGGTTCCCTGTCCATGGCAGGGGGTTGGAGCTAGATGATATTTAAGGTCCCTTCCAATCCACACCATTCTAAGATTCTCTGATTCTGTGACTGCATTTAGGACAGTCTTCATTATGGTGAGATGGTCATAAGCACGAAACTCAGAAACAAATTCAGGCTCCTGCAGAATCAGTGACAGAGAGGTCTAAGGTTCAGCTGCCCAGCAATGATCGATGTTCCTCCCTCTCTGCCAGCTTTCGTGTGTGTAAAGAAGTGGGTTACGTCACGAGTGGTCATTATGGGACCAGACTGAAAGAAAAAACTTTAGATTAATATTAAAACACATTCACAGCAGGGGATAGGCATCCCTCTTTGTAGCTTGGTTGCTTCAGGAGGTTTTACTGAAGAAGTGCGAGGCATTTGTTGTATATGCTTGGGAAATATCAGAATAAAAGAGGGATACAAGAAGAGAGAAAAGCAGAAACTGGAGTAAGATATAGGCAGGTATTTCTCTTTGGCTCTTTCCCATCCGATATAAATGGAATGATACAAAGGGACAGAGCTACAGGCAAGGCATTGTCTGGGCTGGTTTGGCAATGAGGAGACTGTTAACTTTCTGTAAAAAAATCACAAACAAAAATTAGGAAGAAAAAGCGCAATTCTGCAACATGTGCAAGATAGAAATGTGCAGAATGGGATGCATTCACTTGAAATCCAAAGCGTTTGATCTGTGTGTCAGGACTGTCTCCTAGTCTATGTATGGTTTTTGATGGAGTTCAGCCATCAGATGTGCCGTGTGCACTTTGGATTGGCATGAGTATGTATGAAACTATTGGCAACAGTCCACTAAATGTGAAAGATTTGTAGTTAACACTGTCAAGGGATGATGTATTAGGGGCAGGGATGACTCAGGGATCAGAAAATATATGATAATGTGTCAGGTTGGAAGGGAATGAGAGAAATAGGACAATGCAAGAGGTAAGTACAGGAAGCACTGCCATGCTCAGGAATTCTAAACTAATACCACACAGTAGGCACAGTGCCATCTGAAGTATTCAGTATTTAGCAGGGATCCTCAAAACTGTGCAGCTGCATTAGTGTGGCTGTGCACTGTAGCTAATGAGGCTCCCATTAGGGCTAATTACTCTGGGGACAGCATAAAGTCAAAGGGCTATGCTAACCTCACGTTCTGGTACTAGTTTAGGTACAGTTTTAATGTGCCTGATTGCTTGGGTAAACACACTATAAATTGATTTTTTTTTGACAGATGAGGCTATAGGTTCAGCTATATGAGCCTTGAGCAACCTGCTCTTTTGGCAAGGAACTGCCAAAGCCAAAAACCTCACCAAACCACCAAGACGTGCCTTCCTACTGTGGGTGAACAAGATCTCCAGATAGGTAAGAGAAGAAGGCTACAAGTATAAGGTACCATGGGAGATGAGACCAAGCACAAGGTTTACAGGAAGGAGCTATGTGTTCCTGTCCAAGATCTGTCACAGACTTTCTCAGAGATATTCACTAGGAGATGCCAGATGTTCTTCACCTGATAAGGGAATTTTCTTGTAGGCGATGTTGCAACGATTTTTTGTCGGTGTTTACAAAATGCCATTTACTGGTGAAACCAACCACAAGGTATTGAAAATATTTAAGCAGTCCGCCATTCATCACTTCCAAAATTGCCTATTTTGATGGTTTTGACAAGCAAAATAAGTTTCAGTGTCAATCTCAGTTCAGCTGCTCCACTAGCGATAGGACATATCAGCCTAGTCCTACTACTTCATAAAAATGGAGGAGGACAGGCAGAGAAAAGGCTGCAAAAGTGAAGATCTGCTTTCTGCTGCTTTGGTACTCCCTCCCCGAGGTTGTGGCAAGCTGGACATATCAGCTTTTCCTGTCTTTAGCATGCAGAAGCTTCTGTAGAGAATTCTGCAGTCAAGCATTTGTTGACATGGCCGGTATCATCTTTGAGATAATCTCTCTTGAGCCAGCTGGAGCTCTTGCCTGACCTGCTTAGATGATTTCAAAATCTCAGTAAACCAAGATTTACATATTTAAGTGCACAAAAGACAGCCTCAGTCTATGGAGGTTGGTTTGGACATCAGGCAGTTTCATTGCTATGCCCTCAGAATAACTTCTTGGTTTGTTTGGTTTTTATTAGATATGAACTGATGTTTTGTGGATGTCTTCTACCTACCTGGGCATATAGTACCTATTCATCCTGTACCCCAGAAATCCTTCTGGGAGCTGTCTTATCAAGTGATCAGAACAGTCACTTTCTTCAATTTTCATCTTGAAAAGAAAGTACACAAAATTAAAGTATGAGCTCAGTTTCTTAGATGCCTAATTAGCGCCTAATTGCCAACAAAATGTTGCTGCAAAAACCTGTTTATGATATGATTTCCAAGAAAGCATTTTTTTCTTTCTGTCATGCACATTTTAAAATGCACCTCAGTTGTGCCGTTTGCTGAGCTGAAATGCTGTTTGCTTGTAAAATGCAGGCACAGTTTTGCCACAGAACAAACAATGCAGACAATTCATTGAAAGACATTTTGATCCATGCAACAAATGGCAAACCTGAACAGCTAATTTGGCAAGGTAAAATTTATGGAGAGCTGTTCAGTTATTAAAATAAAAAGGCATAGGAAAAAATTGGCAACCCTAGCAAATAAAGGTAGTCATTGAGAACTGAGGTAATCATTGAGTGTAAATTTTCACATGGAAAATCTCAGTCCAGAGATACTCCTGTGCCTTTTGACTGAAACTTCAGACAGGCAATTAGCGTCTTTAGTTTTTCATCAGAACTGTTATAATTAAGTCTATAATTAAATTCTGCTGTTTAAGCAAAGAGAAGAAGAGGTTTTATCCTTATTCCTAGCTATGATTCATTGGTGAGGAAGAAGCATAGCATTTTCTCAGTTAGTTCTTATTGCTGCTTAAATATTATGCACATATATATATTTTTTAATACAGGAAATTATTATCGTTTATACTATTAGTTGTATTGGTGCATTATTTGCAAACTGCAGTTTCTCGTGGTATCATCTCTGTGACATCTTTCAGAGGTGATGTGATGAGCAGAGGCTCCTGTTCATTCATAGCTTTTTTGTCACAGAATAAAAACTAAATTTTATATACAAACAGTAAAACTTAAATTTAATTTACAAATAATAAATGGTTGATTGAATGCCTTTGACCACCTACAAATGTGGCTCCATAGAATATTAGCTATTTGTCAGTCATACGTGTGGACAACAGGATGTTGTTCTCTGTGCACATGCTGAGGCAGAGTAAATTAAAACAGATCCAGCATCAGTGATGTGAAGAGATACTTACACTTCAAATTAAGGTCTGTGAGTACTGTCCTGCAGCATTAAAGCAGTTTTTTATATATAGGTACACACATCATCAATATGGAATTCTTACTGTAATTAAAACAAAGTAGCCTGTTCTTGTGCTGTCCACTAACAAAATATAATCAGGCACAGGCTGTAGGTGTACATCATTTCGCTGGGAATACCTGCTGAAAGACTAAGCGTGTTAATTACAGATGTGGCAGTCACACCTCTACCTCCCAGTGCAATAACCTCCTTACAGTGACTGTGAGCTGTTCTCTGGCACGGCATTCCCATCCCTAGGTAAACAAGCTTCAGGCAAGGAACTCGTAACTTGATTTCCTTTTTGATTGTGTGAGTCGAGGATTTACAAGAGATGGTAAGCTAACAGCCCTGAGTGCTGCAGCCCTTTCACACACCAACAAAATACTTGTCACACAGGCAGTGACACCATTACCAGCTCTTCTGCATCTCACTGCCTGTGCCCAGCACTTCAGAAGAATATTCCGTAGCCTACCGGCCTTTCTCTGGAAGAGGCTGGTTATTTTAAAATGTAGTGATAGTTTCAGTGCACCGAGATCTGCAAATTAATTATTCTACATGGAGGCATAATTGTTTGAAAGAAGTCAAAGCAAACTCATCAGACAACAATTTTCAGTTACTTCTGACCTGGGGTTAAATTCATATTAGTTAAAAAAATATGAAAAAAAGGCATCAGATTCTCTCTTCATTGAGTCTTTACCATTGTCCAGTTATTTCACAAACTAGCCAAAACTGCCAATTGAATTTGGCATAACAGCATCCAAATGAAAACTAATATCACGAGACCCAAATAAAAAGAAACAAACACTAGTTAATTCAAACAAGTGTTTACTGTAAATTAATCACAGAACAACAGAAATCATATGACTGCTTTATATTTTAAGCTAATAAAAAAAGAGCATTTTAGAAGATTAAATAGTAAGGTTATTTTATAGCAAACTCATGCAAAGGTTCACACTTGCAGTTAAGAACTAAATTCCTGAAACATTAGTAAATTGAGTGAACACTGCTGCTTCATAGAGTGGTTATCTCTAAGTGAAACCAACAGCTCGATCATTTTATCCATCATTTGCAGGTCTAGTTTACCTTCTTTGTCTATGAAGTCAGTAGTTTTTACTTGTAGTGTTTCTTTATTTACTTGATGCATTATGTTGGCAACATTCTGATTAAAAAATCCTGCCATTCATTGCTGCCAAGGTTCTGTTCGGCAGAGGTTCAGCCCTCTTGGCTCCCAGCTCGTGTGTGGCAGTCAGCAGTTATTAATCTGTTACTGACCTGCTCACTGAACACACTCACGTGCAGCTGGAAAAGGCACAGCTTGCTTTCAGACCTGCAGAGCATTGCTTTGTCTCTGTAGGCAAGGCCAGCAGTGTTTTTACAAAAATATAAGTGGTTTCAACTAACTCAAGCAGATCCAAGCCTGTGATGGAGCATGACCATTAGGAATGTTTCTGAAGTAATGAGGAAATTCCTCTTGTTTAATGAGATAATACAGAGAAAAAAACCACATATTATACAGAAGGCAAAAAATTTTGATGCTAAATGGAGTTTACAGAGTGTTTCACCTCGGCAGGAGGAGGCCTTCTGAATTCAAACATGGGAAATTTGAGATGTCTCCTCTCCCTTAAGTTCATTGTGAAAGTATGTCAGACCAACCTTAAAGAAAGTTTGCCTTGGCTTTGAAACAATTCAAAGAAGTATAAATAATTGCCATTAAATAAACATGATTACCCTCTTCTATAGAGGATGTTAAATGCTGATGCTGTGATAGTGATTGTTAGTATAGAAGACACAAGAGTTGGCGGTAAACATATCCAAATCTAAGTAGACCCTAAGATTTTGATTGCTTCTGATAATGCTACAGGATCACCAAATAAGAGATGGTATTTGATAGATAAAAAACCCACAACTGTTTTTTCTTCTTCTATGGGATTTATCTTTCACAGAATACAGGGCGGTCAGTATATATAAAAAGAAAAAAAAAACTCAGAAGAAAAATAACATGAAGGGATACTAGACTGAAATGTGCTTCATCATGATTTTTCCAATATCAGGAAGAACTTATCCTCAAAACCTGAATTTGTATATATTCATTTACTTTTGGCTCTAATACAAGCTAATCACTTCTCTACCTTAAGCACAGCTAAACATTCTCCAAGAACAGTAATTTCAAAGTCCTGTGGTTTTATTTGAGCAGGCTGGCTGCTAGATTTATTAGCACAGATTCAGGATATTCAGGACACGCTCAAGTTGGTTTGGCAGCCAGGGGAAATAACTATTGACTAATTGCTGTCTTACTCTGCTAAGACTTTCATAGCTTAGAGCAATGCAAGAGCCTGTCTGTCTGACCAGAAAAGCTACAGAAATACAATCAGACAAAGGATGGGTCTCTCACAGAGAGATAAAGTGAGTAAAATAACAAAAAGATGCCGTTGTAAATTACTGACTGCCTTTAGTCTGCTCAGGGTAATTGCAAGTCATGCATAACTATGAGAAGGCAGAAATGGACACACTACATGAAGTCATCAGACAGTATCACTAGAACAGGAGGGATTGTCCTGCTTGCCATAAGCACTGAGCCTGATGCTCCAACCTCTTTCAGCTGTCCTGAATGCCTGAGCTCTCTTTAAACCACTGCAGTGAAAAAGTCCCCATATGCTTCCAGCTGAAGAGCAGAAAAACATTTTTGCATTAAGGCAATACTTGTAGAGTTACTTCAGGAGCATGAAGATAAGAAATGGGATTCAGCCCTCTTCTAGTTATAATCTACCTTCTCATAAAGGTAAGATTTATTTTTCTTAGTGGGAATTTTAAATGACTTAGGCATTTGTTTTAGGTTTTTTCTGATGTATGCACCGGTCAGTATGGAATTACTTTGCGTAGACACAGCAGGAATACTAATTGATCCTGCCTAGGTGAAGGGAACCAAGATCAGCAAAGGGTTATAGTATGGAACATTTCAAAAACTGACTAGATCAGTGGTGGAATTCTTCCACATTGCGATGTTGCAGAGTGACACAGGATCAACATGAATGGAGTTGAAGACAGAGTATATACAGGCCAAGATGTGGTGTATTAGAAAGACATCCTTTCCTAGCTGCTGACAACTTCTCTTGAGGTTGTGTCTGGGCTTCTGTAAATCACATGTGATCTCAACCTTTTACTTTCAGAAATCAAAGCAACTTGGATTTTCTTTCTAGTTTTTCACTCATGCAGTCCTGGTCAGAATACACGGACTTTCAAAAGTCTGGTAATTATGTCAGTGATAGCTCTGGTCTTCATCTACTCTCATGACCCTTTCAATAAAGCTTAAGTCTGTAAATAAATTAAGCTGTACCAATAAATATAAATCTGCATCTATTTACAGCTGATAATAAATAGAATAGAATAGAATAGAATAGAATAGAATAGAATAGAATAGAATAGAATATAACATCATATAATGTAATAAGTATTGAATAATTTCTTTCTTTCTGTTACAGTCATTAATATTAGTGGTTTTATTTGTATATTTGTTGAAAAGAGCAGTGCATATTCCACGTGGAGAGAGAAGAACAGATGGTTCCACCTTGACTAAGAAACTATACTGCATAAACTCTCATGAGTTTATCACTGCCTCATAATTTTGTGAAGTTTAGCACTGGTTCCAAGCACAGCAAGATGCTTCTAGCACTTGCTGTGGAATAAACATTCATTTCACGCATATTTTTTAAGTACAGTGGGAAAATGGAAACAGGAACCAAGAAATTGTTCCAGAAAAAGGAAGCCAGGCAAGAGGAATGGAAAACCAGGGACTTCATGGTGTAGGAGACTGTGCTGGGTCTGGCTGGGATGGATTTAGCTTTTTATAGCAGCCCATATGGTGTTGTGTTTAAATTTGTGACTAGAATAGTGCTAATAACACACCCATGTTTTAGGTGTCACTAAACAGCACAAAGGCCTTCTCTGTTCCTCACTGTGCCCCCTCTCCAGCAAGGAGGCCGGGGGTGTGCCAGAGACAGAGCAGGAACACGGCCAGGACAGCTGAGCCCGGCTGACCACAGGGACATTCCATGCTGTATGACATTGCACACAGCAGTAAAACTGGGGGTTGTCTCTAGAGTAACCCCAGCTTGGAGACTTACTGGGCACCTGCCTACTTGGGGGAGGTGTAAAGTAAATGTCTTTGCATCCCTTGCTGTAGTTTCTCCCCTTTTCCCTTCCCTTATTAAGATGTATTTATCTCTACCCACATTCTTTCTTCTCCATTTCTCTCCCAATTCTCTCCTGCATCCCACTGGAGAGAGTGAGTGAGTGGCTGTGGGAGGTTTCACTGATGCCTGGGGTCGCCCACCACAGAGACTTCAATCCTGCAAATAACTAACAGAAATTTTTATTTCAGTGGATTCCAAATGAAAAGGAACCAACACAGGGTTCACTCCCAGAACTTTTCTGTCACTAAAAATACTGATGTCCAAGATACACCAACATTGCCTTGGCTCCTAAACCACAGCAGTCATCCCAGCAAAGACAACAAGAAGGTGCAGTCACAGTTGTGACAACTATTTTGCTGAGTTAGATTATTACTTCTTTTGAATAAGCTATTTCAGCTACACAGAAAAGGCGGTCTTAGGCTAACACAAGCTACACCTTCACAAGGCACGTCAGCCCCAAAGTGTGACCTGCCCACTGACAGGATTAGCCATAAAGTTTGTCCTCCATGATCCTTGGGTTATCCTTGAAACATAGTACAAGCTGTAAGGCTGCAGAGCTCACATCCGGAAGGGGCTCTGAAAACTCCTCCTGAAAGCTCAGCAAGTCAGAAGAATGACCATAAAGGTCTGCATTTCACAGCTGCTGTGTGTGCTGGCAGCTCTCAGCATTTCCACATCTGACACAACCCTCTGAAGGCACAGAGAAAGGACAAAGGAAATGGAAAAATCTTATTTGCCATTTTCATTTTAGTGATCTCAGCAGGTTCAGGTATGTAGCGAATAGAAGCCACTAACAAAGTAAAAAAGTTTCCTGATCCATCTTTCCAAGTTCTAGCGCAACTTGTTATGGTTAGCAAAAGCTGAAAGGATGCACATACCTCAGCACCTATGATAGATTTGGGGGTTGCTCAGTCAACCTAGAGAAGATATGATGTCTCTGAAGTGTTTTTTTCCTGGATCATTTCTAACTCTACAGCTCCTCCATGTGGAGATCAGCAACAGACAAGAAATTAATAATCCTAAACATTAGGTATTAATACTTTTTTTTAAAATGGTTTTGCAGAGAACTAGCAATATTCTAAATATTTAGGACATTTTTAGAAGTATTGAATCCTGTTCAGCCAGAACTTTTCTGAAAATGGGTGAAAAGCAGTGCATCAGAATGTCACTGCTGAAGGTGCAGCATTACAATTCCAATTCTAGTTTAAATTACCGCTTTCACCTCTGATATCACATGAATTGTACCAAGTAACCTTTTACTCCATTTTAGTTCTATTTGTTCCTCTGTGCCTGTAGAGGAATCTCACATCTATGTCCTAATTCATGCCATCAGAGAATTCAGGGATTTTTCTCCTGTATGTGGATAAAGAGGATCTTAGTCCTTGTTAACGAACCTGCTGTTTGGGAACAGGGCTGAAAGCTGTATCTATTAAAGAACAGCCTTCCCATAACCACTTCCCACATTGCCCGCTCACAGCCTTCAGAAACTGAGTCCTAGACTACTTAACACAATCCTTAATTACTAGATAGTGAGTATTATCTGTGTATTATTGATGACGCCGTCCAAATGACTTCAGATTCGGCAGAGGGATCTGGACAGGCTGGATCAGGGGGCCAAGGCCAATTTTTTGAGATTCAGCAAGGCCGAGTGCCAGGTCTTGCACTTGGGTCACAACAACCCCAGGCAGTGCTACAGGCCAGAGACAGAGTGGCTGGAAAGCTCTCCCGGGAAGAAGGACCTGGGGGTGCTGTTTGACAGTGACTGAACACGAGCCACTGTGTGCCCAGGTGGCCAAGAAGGCCAATGGCACCTGCCTTGTACGAGCAATAGTGTGCCCAGCAGGACCAGGGCAGTGATTGTCCCCCCTGTACTGGGCACTGGTGAGGCCACACCTCAAATCCTGTGTTCAGTTTTGGGCCCCTCACTGCAAGGAAGACATTGAGGTGCTGGAGCGAGTCCAGAGATGAGCAGTGGAGCCGGGGAAGGGTCTGGAGCAGAAGTTCCATGAGGAGCAGCTGAGGGAGGTGGGGGTGTTTAGTCTGGAGAAAAAGAGGCTCGGGGGAGACCTTATCACTCTTTAGAACTCCCTGGAAGGAGGCGGTAGCCAGGTGTGGGGTGGTCTCTGCTTCCAGGTAACAAGGGACAGAACAGGAGGTCACAGCCACAAGTTCTGCCAGAGGTTTAGAATGGATATTAGGAAAATATCTTTACTGAAGGGTTGGTCAGGTATTGGTACAGACTGCCCAGGGAAGTGGTGGAATCACCATCCCTGGAAGTGTTCAAAAGGCACGTGGATGTGGCACTTGGGGATATGGTTTAGTGGTGAACACAGTGGTTCTATGTCAGGATTTGACCTCAGATCTGAAAATAAATGGAGCTATCCAATTCCTTTTGACAACAGTATTTTACAGTATAGTTGAGCTCAGCAAAGTACCCTTAAACCTGCCTCATTTCAGCACCACTAAAAGCCAAAAACTGCTCCGAACTAGGACAAGCTGCTGACTTGAAGTGTTCTGTATAACTATGGTCTACACCAGAAAAGGGCTCAATGGCTGACCCACTGCTGCAGTAGGGGGAGAGATGGGGTGCACCAGACAGGATCAAGAATAAAAATTACATTTGGACAGCTTCTGGAAGGATAAAACGAGATTTTTGAAGGTCAACAAAATTCATGAAATGATCTCACAAAATAATTTCAAACCATAATTTATTTAAGCATTACATAAAATAAAATAATTACAGAGGGCAAAAGCCACTTTATTCATTGCTGTCTTCTTGCCATATAGACACTTGTAAATTTTAGTTTTGGAATAATCAATGAAACCTTGGCATCATCAAAGGCCCTTTCCTGTTAACCCATCAATATGTTCTCTGTTGATCCAACTACTCCGGACCAGCTGCTGAGTATTTGCACAAAGCTTTTTTAAAATATAAAAACACAGACTAGGTTTTAGATATTATTTTTGTTCCTCTCCTTATCAGCTTTTTCTCCCTTCTCCAAATCATTGTATTTAAGGCGATGAACAGGAAGAAGTTAAGAGTAATGGTTTTAATGAAACATAAACATAACTAAAGCAGAGAAACACTGCTGCATTCAGATGGGAGATTTATATTAAACTCTGTGCTGGCACACATGGGCAGGTCTGTGTGGCACAACATATATATTAATGGCACATGATATATATTAATCTGTACTTTGCAGCATGACAGATTTATGTTTGGAAGAAAAGATACGCAAGCAGATACAATCACAAGCAGCAAGACCTGAGAAAGGGATGGTTTGCAGGGCAGTATTGTATCCATGTGCATCAGCCCCTGATGACAGACACAGTCAAACCATGGGACAGCCTGGCTCTGCCTGGGAGCCCTCGCTGCATGTTTGAGGCCCAAAGCTGCAGCATGTGAGAGACAGAGTGTGTTCCCATGTGTGTACTCACCTAGCAGAATTACAAAACTGTGTGTTAAATGTTTGTTTCTGCTTAAATACACATGTAGAAGTGTTTAACATCCTAGTTTCTGTCAACGCATCTGCTGTCAGAGTCTCACTTACGTGTCTCTGTGTCCTAGCCTTTTAAAGACAGATTATACATGTCTATGTCACACAGATGCAAGAAGCCATGTGTATATTTCTTTTTTTTTCTTTAAACATCCTGAAATTTACAAATAGAAGGGAATGCGGAAATAAAATGTATTACAATTTTAAACAATATCTACAACTGAGAAATTTGTACCTGAGAACAGTATTCTGTTGCATTCAGTTTTCCTTTCTGGGTCTCTGGGCTGACAAGTGATGCACTCACACAAAGCTGTTGTAGAAAGCACACTAGAAATTAAAATATTATATGTGTCTTTATATGGCAAGAATTATTTTTAATAAATTTTATATAATGCAGAAGAAACACAGACATGAAAAATTAATTACCTGAGGATGTTCATTGCAGGTGGATTTCTTCCTGTCTCTCAGATATTTACAATGTGTCTTTCTTGTCACAGATGCTAAAGCCAGTCAGTTTTCTACACTGCTTTCTAGTCCAAGATAGTTGACTTTTCTTTGTTCATGTAAATTATGCTGTAGCTGCAAGGTAGTCATATACTACTCTTTGCTATTTGAGTTAAACTAAAATGTACGTCTTTAAAAAGGGCCATGATATACCCAGAAGAATAATTTGTCTGGTGGTAAAGATTAAAAGTAATCTTTAGTTTTGGATCCTGTGTTTTTTCAAAGTCAGAAATACTTATAACACAATCCTCCACCAAAAAAAAGAAAATAAAGAAGAAAAGAGATTAATAGTGAGGAAGAAAAAAAATTTGCATATTCCTTCAAATCACAGTGATTGTTTCTATTGTGCTTCAGATGAAGCATGTTCCTGTCAAAGAACATTGCTGCTGCTGAAGTGAAATACGTAGAGTTCTATAAAAAGTTTTATAGTTCCCTAAGGTGAAGGGAAATTGTGTTTTGGATTTCTTTCAGCTGCTGACTTACCCTGAGCTGAGAAGATGTCCAGATGCCACGTGATCAGTATGAAGCATAACCAAAGGGTACTGAACTGAGTCCAACTACGCAAAAGATTTTAGGCCCAAGAAGGCAGGGGAGACAGATGACTGCAGGTGATGTTCTGTCATTTAATAGCTCTTATCTCTTCTTGTCTGGTATATTATGAAAAATACCTCCTGTCATCCTGGAGTAGCTTGCCTTCGTGGCAGACATCATGTGGATCTGTGCAGAGTGGCTTTAACAACAAGTCTTGGAGCATCTCTCTGATGAGAGGAAGTGGCATCGGATGGGTCATGGGGGACAGCAGTACTTGGGGAAGGTCTTGGGGAAAGACAGACATCTTGTTCTGAAAAATCACATCTCCACCTGCTCTGGCATCCACCTTTGGGGCAAACCCATATGCCCATGGCCCAAGTTTACCAGTGTGACTTGAAAGACATTGGTGTCTCTCCTGCTGTGGCCCCCACCCTCTGGCAGCGTCCTGCCAGTCACCCCTCCCCTGAGCACAGCTGCTCCCAGGCAGTCCCTGCAGAACAGCCAGAATCCAACACGTGGCAGCAAACCTCCGTCCTCAGCACTGTTCAGCACCCCAGAGCCACGGCCCAACCCCAGCACTGCAGCAGGCCCCACAGCACACCAGGAGCAGCCCCCAGGGCCGGCACAGCCGCTCGCTCCTGGGCCAGGCAGCTCGCTCCGGAGGAGCCCTCCTGGAGGCTGTGTGAATTCCCCCCATGCAAAAACAGGTGCCGCTCAAACACTTGGGCTTCAGCTTCATTTGTGCCATCTGAGGCACCAAACAGCCATGACAGGCTCAGGTAATGTTTTCTGCACACAGACGTGGAAACCCTACTGCATGGTCCTACTCCTGTCACCGTCCCACACTGACCACATTATTCTGAGGGCATCCCATAACCTTCCCCAGATGCAAACACACATTTGTGGATTCCAATGGTAAATTTCTGGAGTACAGGAGACAGGGGGTCATCTCAGTACCTCGGTGAGAGCACTCATGTGGTCTGCACGGGCCTTAAGCGGGGTGAGAGGGGAGGATGGGGGCAGCACTCTTGCCCTCCTACTGGGCTGGTTGGCAGAGGAAATGGAGAGGTCAGAGCCTGAATTTTGCTCCCCATTTCCTTCGTCGTGAAGCTTCTAGCCATTTTCAGTTCCTAGGCATATTCTTCACTTTATTACAGCAGCATTTGTTGGAGGGCCCTCACGTTACACCAGTAAGACAAATAAAGGGGCAACCAATGTCACCACCGACACATTGATTTTTATGGGCCACAGCAGCAGTGACAGAGTAATGCAGGGTTTTTTACATCTGCAGCCAGAAGAATCTAAAAGGACACCTCTGTTTCCCTTCGTGACTACAATCATTGTGAGCCCCGAGGCAGCAGGAGCCACCATGGGAGGGATGCCTGCGGCGAGCAGCGGGTTATGCAAACGGTTTTATAACCCGCTGAGGAGGGCGGCGGGGAGGGGAGCACGAACTTCCGCTCCAAATCAGACATCCGCTTAATTTTATTCTTGCTCTGTACCTACAGTAGCACAGCTACTCTGGAAATCCAGACCTGGCCTCCTGCCTATCTGCAGTTTAATTTGTATTTAAGATGGGAAAATGAACAACGTGTCCATGAGATAACACCAATTTCTTGTCATCTACTGACTGCAGCTCCTGCACTTTGAGTTCTTACTCCTGTTTTTGTGTATGTATCACATACTTTCTGTCACTGTAAAGTGATCTGTGAAGTCTGATTAGAACAATTCTCATTTGTAAGGGGAAAAGCAGAGAACTCAAAAAAAACCTCCTGTGCTGCGTCTGGCTCCTCTTCCGAGAAGAAAGCAGAGACTGGGAAAAGCAGCAGCAAGAGAAACAGAAAAAAAGAAATTGACAACCATAAAGCTTCTACAGAAGTAGAAATGGCAATGGGCAACTTTGGGAAATTTTAGTTTTTCCTTTGTCATTTTGTGGGAGATATCTGTCCCTAAAATCCATGCCATATTAACTATGACATACCCTGAAAAATCAAGAATGCAAAACGTAATGCTGCATACAATGCAAGAATGACCAGAGAACACACCTACACAATTCTCTTGGAAAACACCAGAGTGCACTATTACGTAGCTGTAGTCAATTCAGACTATGTTGCTTTAAACTTTGTCCAGTTGGTCTTGAAAAGCTCCACAGATGGAGATTCCAGAGCTGTTCTGAGGAACCCATTCCTGTTCATCCTCCTTAATGTTTTCTCTTTCACTTCGTCAGAACCTCACCTCTATCAATTTTTGACCAGGATCTCTTCTCCTATCACACACATCAGTGAAGAGCCTGGCTCTATATTCTCTATAGCTTTCTCATACGGATTGAGGGTCAGCTATTAGGTTCCCTCTCCAAGTCTTCTCCAGGCTGAACAAAACTCCTTCCCTTGGCCTTTTCTCACAGGAGGGTCCTCCAGTCCTGACCATCTCGATAGCTCTCCATTAGACTTGCTCCAGTCGTTTTTGGATCTTCACTATGTGTGTCAAATACACATCCTTGCATACACAGGTTCTCCAAATGCTTCATTTTGCTTTTTTTGTAGGCTTCTGTTATCAAAGTAGCAAATACTTGTGATGCTTCTATGGAAATCTAAACAAGAGGATTCTGAAACAGGTGGACACCTCACATTGCACTGAATTATCAGCAGAAGTAGCAGGCCTGGGTATCAATGATCTCCCTGCCTGCAGGAATCCAGGCAAACTTTTTTCCCCGCTGTTCCTCTGTCAGGAAAATAAAGACAAATTCCACCTCCAGTTGGACAGATCTCGTGAGGTACTTACATATACAGGACTAACTAGTTCACCTAAAAGGAATGAAAGAGCAGGTTTCATTCATTCATGAGGTACCCAAAAACTGCACTAAACTCACCACAAACTTCTCAATTCATCCTTTCATTAACGAATAGCACTTTCATACTCAGAAGGAAACTGAAATGTCACGACTGTACATTGCTGGTGCTAAACGCAATTAAATGGTAATGCAGCCAATACAGTCAGAGTGCTGTTACATTGAAGTGGGGTATTTCAGTTAACATCCAATTTTTAAACAATCCAATCTTGAAAGCAAGATCATTATACTTAACTAACTTGCTGAGGGTGCATAGCATTGCCTAATGAAATGCTATCCATGGCATGCATCCCCTTGGTCCCAAAATCTTCACCTCTTTCTAAAATGTGGTGCTTAACTATGGTCCTGAGTATGTTACAAAAAGTATTTCATTAAAGGAGGACCTTTGGTGCAAGACTTTGACTTCTGCTTTCAACAGTGAAACTTCAGGTGGTTATTGCAGGCAGCACCAGTACAGGGAGCTCCTTGCAGCAGAGCTCTGCTCTATTGAAATGAAACACAAGCTCCCAAGGAAACAGCATGCTGGCGTGTGTGACATTTGTCCTCTGCTGAGCAGAATTAGTGATGGTCACGAATTTTAGACTGTATCAAGAGTTCTACAAAGTGTCAGACAACTCTGCTGCCTCCTGAGCTCACTGTGCACATAGAGAAGAGGGCATAAAGGGGAAAATATTCTTTTGGTGAACTGATGAAACCTTGTCTTTTCTCCTTCTAGCAGTATGATTCTCCCAGCATTCTCCCAATGCAAGTCATTGTCTCATTTTTGAGGTCATTACTGTTGTGGATACTACTGCAAAATATTCACTCTGCAGAGTGGATTTTGCATCATATGTAACAGGAGTTTAAAAATATTTAAAAGCATACCTCAAGAAACCCCTCAACCTCCCCTTAACATTGCAAACAGTTCCCTAATATCACTTTGATGCATTGTGCATGTTTGCAAATCAGACAATTATATTAATTTGTATGACAGAATTAGGTGAGTAGGCATACTACTACATTTTTACTCATGGCACAAGAGCCTGGCAATGGTAATTGAGATCACAAGTGAAAATTAACCACACTGGATTCATGGCAGAGAAAAATACAGCTTACACATTTTATCAGCATTCAAATTATATTTCTGCCTTGTACGTACACTTTCTGCACTGATCCTGTTTTCACGACTTGCTATTCTTTTCCATATAGATCAAGAGGTTTGAAAAAAGAAAATGATTTCATGTTTTTTGGTACAAGGCATAAAATTTAATGACTGAACAGTTATGATCTGGAATTGTGTAGTGAGAATTGCAAATCTGTGAGTAAAGCTGGAGAAGTACTTCAGTGAACAATACCTTGCAGAAACTTTGCAAGGCAAACATAGAGCACTATTAAATTCTACAGTATGAAGTCTTCCCAGTTACATCCCTGCTGTGAAACTCACTTGGGAACAAAAGCGATCATTGTTAAATAATAATCTGAACATAACTGTGTGGTAATCTGACAACAGGCCATTAGGTCTTGGTTTTGTGTTTTGAGGAGATTTAGGCAAGTGCCCAAGTTGCCTAGTGAGTTACTTTTCAGAAAATCTACTGAAACCAAACATTAATAGTACCACTAACAGGTCCTGGTAACACTGAACTCTGTGGATGCGTCACTGGTGAACACTTTTGATCTGCTATGTTCAGAAATGTATTATTACATTACTCTCTTATTTCTAAATTTTTTTTTCCTCCTGGCTGAAACTTATTATTGTAATATAAACCTTGTAACAATGAAAATATTATTATTCATGCCAACTTGTACACAGTGGGAAAGCAATGACTCAGATCTGTAACTTCTCTTACACATTCTACCAACAGTCTCTTAAGAAACAAGTGTCAAATACTGTGACTTTATACAAACAGCAAGCGGTTAAAATTTCAAGAAAGCACACTAAGTACCTTTTCAAAAATCTTATTTTTATTGTTTGCACTAACTGTATCATCATTAACAGCTTTCATCTCTAACAAACTGAAGCAAGTCAGTACACACAAAAACCTATGCAAGGTCAAGCAGATCCTTGGGTACATAAATGCAGTACACCTTGGTGTGTAACAAGCCTAGGGGCAGTTAGTTCATCCTCACACTTTAAGCACAGTCACTCCAGTTTCATGAATTTTTCAGAGCCGTTAAAAAGTTTCATTTTTTCTTTAAAAAGAAAACAGCTAAAAGATTTGTAGAAATTACTAATTTTTAAACCAAAATTCTTATGTCTAAATTATTAAAATGCAGCAAGGACCCTTCTTCAGCTGCAATATCATTGCTCTGCAAAACAAACAAAAAAAAGGAGAAAAGAATTAGTCACTTTGCTGTATTAGGCAGAAATTATCATTAACAGCCTAAACGCTTGCCAGCTCATACTGCATATATTCCCATTCCTTTCAAGTTTGCCAGGTTCACTCGTCAGCTCCTGGCTTTCTCTCTGAGCTGGAATGGAAGCGGGTATAAAACGAATCACTTCTGCAATAAAGGGCTTTGCCTTTTTAAATGCTGGCTGAAAACCTGAGACTTACCAGACAAGTGCCTGCATGTGATCCCCTATCACCTCTACAGTAACAGACTCACAAACCAAGACAGTCCACTTGGGTTTACTCATTTCTCCAAGTGGTTTATAAACTAATTTTTTAAATTAAAATATTTCATTATTAACCAGCAGTTTTGATGAATAAGCTTTACTCTCTCAGTCTCTGAATGTAGTTTGTTCTAACTGATGTATTTGGTTGGATCTGATGCATTTGTTATTTATCTTACTTCCCTGGCGTAAATCCAGAAGTCAGCACAAGAGGGAAGAAGTGACAGAAGGCAGGAATCAGCCCAATTCAAACGGTTAGAACTGAAATACCATAGGATTAACAACAGATAGGGCAAACATCTCAGTACATACTGAAGATCTCACAGGAGGCTGTAAGGGAGTCCTGAACCAATACAGATCACTGGAAATTTAAGCTGCCAAGTCCCTCAAAAGCCACAAAACAGGCTTTGTAATGTCAGATTTTAGCAAGTGAGCTTAGCACCTCCCTGTCCACATCCCTGAGAGACCCTCAAAATCAAAATAAAAGTACAATAGAATTACTCTTAGGTATATTCTACTGTGCTTCCAGATTAGTTTTACCTGAAGCAAATCCTTAACCCCTAAAGATGCCAATGATGTAGGAGCAGACACCATGCAGGGATTCCCAGCAATGTTCCCGTGCCAGTTTCATTGCTTCTGTTTCATTTTCAGACCCTTGACCATGTTGGGCTGGGTCAGAGTTTTGCCCTGCTTCTCTCATAGGAATGGAAGCTTTCTGGACTGATTTTTCCTGGTTTGCTAGATCTTCTGGCTCCATACCAGCAGCTATTTGCCTCATGAGAGCCTCTGGGGGAGCCTTTTGGCACATGGTAGTCTTCAACACTTCCATGGATTCGCAAGCATGAGGGATCTTTCTGAGTTCTGCGGCGATCTGATTCCAGTAAATCTTTGGATTATTTCTGAAAGCACGACAGACTGATGGCTTGCCAGTGAATTCACACCAGTAGGACATGCCTTGGCTTTTGCATTCAATTCTAAGTTTCATCTCCTCGTCATTGCCACTCATGGTCATTATGCAAACATCTTTGGTTTTAGTCCGAAATTTGATTTCTTCACCATTGCTTCTTTTCTTTTGCTTCAGCTTCTGCCCCAATCCTCCCATGCCACAGATCACAACTAGGAAAAGGAGAGCAAAACTCTTCATGGTGAGAGGAGTGAACCGAGATCCTTGAACAACACGACCCAAAGAAGTGAAAGCAGTAAGTAAATGGCTGCTCAAAATTTAAAGACTTGGTGCACAAAGAAGCCTCTTTCCAGCAAAACACGAGATGTAAGGGTTGGGCTTTTTTATAAAAATAATAAATCACACTTCAGTAAGCAAGTGCCCATAATTTATAGCCTGAGGGAGTGTCAAATAACCTTGGGAGTGTGAACTCCCAAGAAGGTAACAAGACAAGTCTTGTAAATGCAGTTAAACACAGAACGATACTTGTATAACGGAGAAGCACATTCCTATCCAGGATGAACACGTCATATTTGATTTTTAACAGGTATTTTCCATTCTCCAGCTGCTTTATAGCTATCTTCATGCTAGAGCTTGTAAGACCATATCAAAGTAAAAAAATATAAAAGTGCCAAAGCAATCTCTGCAGCTACATCTGAATCATTATAAATGTCCTGGTAGTGTTAAGTATCCTGGTAAAAAAGCTGATTTGTGCAATGGGTTTTCTGTGGATTTTCCCAGTAAGGATGCAACTTTAGCAATTGTTTTTGTCTGCACATGACATGCAGTGGGGATGCATGGAAGGATCCACTGCACATTCTTTGAGCCATGCAAGCAATATGTAAGCAAGAAAAGAAATAAAGCTTGAGCAAAATAAGGTATTACAGGCCTCAACATACACCAAACATTTGTAAGGTTTATCATAATTTTCATATCACAAGTCACTTTCAGCCAACAGAGCAAGACAGCACAACTAACTTATCACAGGTCTCAGCAGTGGGGAACAGACCATAGAGCATGTCACACTGATATTTGTGCTTCATCACTTTTTCTTTAAAAATAGATATTTTCCTGTTCATAACAAGTGAGCTGTAAAAATGCCATAAAACAAAGGCAAGAGAACAGAAATACTGTAGTGCAGAATCCTGTCCTAGCAGTTTCTGCTGCAGTAACTGAAAACAGAGCTAATGAAAAATCACTGTAACTACCTTGGCATTCAGAAGGTCATGAGGAAAAATCGCTCCCCTGCTGTGGCAATCCACCATACTTTTCTGGCTAATAAGACCCCCAACTAGGCATTTCTTCCAAAGACATATATGCTACAGCCAGCCTGACCTGACCAGCTCCTGGAAAGGGCTATTGGATAGTTTAGGTGTGCTTCAGTAGCTGTGGGGTGCTAGAAACCCTGGGTTTAAGACTGGCCATACATAATGGAACACAGCAGCATTTTGTGTATTTAATTAGTCGCTAGGTAGTGCTAAACAACATACCAAGGCAAAAACATTCCTTTTAACACAGATGGCAAAGAAGAAGAACATCATCAACAACAAAAGCTTCTTTAACAGAAGAGGGACGAGAGTCCCTTGCTGCTGTGGCAGCCCAGATAACCTGAAAGCTGCCTGCTTGAAGATGCAGCCACCTGAACAGCCATTCTGGGTATCCTGACCTTGTTCTTCCAATCAATGTGCCACCAAGTTCCCATGACTAAATACCATTTGGTTTTTTTTCATTCCCTCTCTATGGCTATTTTAATAACATTTTTAGCAGAGACCTCATCTCTATCTTCTTTCCATTAGTTCCTCCTGTCTCTTTCAAGGCACAGTGGTGTGGCTTCAACCAAGTCTTAGGACAACAATGGCATAAGCCTACTTAAGACTTACCATTCACTCTTCTGTTGTTTTCTGGGGAGTCTTCTCAGCCTTCAGCCAGCCAGACAGAAGAATCTTGTTGCCCACCTCACACTTAATTTCAAGGATTTCAAATTCCTACTGCAAGCACTCAAATACCTCCTCATATCTGACAAACAAATGTTTTGTTTACACTTTGTTATCCACAACAGCACTGAGAATTTTTAGATTAGAAACTAAAGACATCTGTCTCTCAAGTTGTAATAATTGCTGAAGAGTCCGAAACAATTTAAAAGCTAATTTATACCGGTTTCACATCTCTTGTTCTCAAAGTTTTTCAAGTGTAATCATGAAAACAAATAAACTACAAGGATAAGGAGAAATATCAAAGCTTGGACTCAAATATATTTATGTGTTACAGCTACTATGTTACCACCAAATGTTTGTCTCACTCCAGTCTGACATTTCAGTCCTGTCTCCCTGTGCTTCAGATTAAACAGTTTGTGGTCTCTCATATCAGTAGAAAACAATTGTCCATTTACAAGGTAAGCTAGGATGCCAGCAGTGAACTGTGGGAGATGAAGAATTAGCTAATGTTTAATTCTGCTGTCTGTGCTATACAGAAACAGGTTATATGGACATCCTGCACATCTCATTAGCTTGAATCCTACCATCTTTGCATAATTCACACCCTTGGAGGAAGTTGGAAGCTCCCTCACCCAGAGTCAAAGTTCTTTCAGTCCTTTCTGCTGCAAAAGTAAAAGTCAAATATAGCAAAATACTTTAATCAGGGTAAGGACATTCACTCTCATAAGATTTTAACTCTGTGCAACTCTTCTGAGAGATGGCTGCGCAACAGAACAAGAGAGAACCAAACATAAGGTAGTTAAGCAAGTTCTTTTTTATTTAAATGAACTGGGAACATTTCCTCAAATTAAAAATAGAAACTTTTAAAAATCTGCAGTTCTGAACATTACATATACACATATGCTACATACTGTCAATTAGAAATGTTTCCATTTATGACATAAAAATGAAAAATTTAAGGTTATTCTGGATTAAAGACTGGTATCACTTTTCAGCATTTCTTTAAAATTATATTAATGACTTACAGGATTATTTCTACTTCAAGACAATGAACCCTGTTTGAAACAAAGTTAACAATACTGATAGATGAAGAGATAGTATTTTAGATCAATATATTGACTACTTCACCTGCCAGAAGGTTTTACACTGGTAACATATTTTTGGCCCTGTTGATAAATTCTGTTGTTAAGTAATTCAGCAATTGAACCATATGCCTAAATTCAAGGAAATAACTCTAACAGTAAAAATGTTAACTCCAATTGCTAAACAGATTTGAATTTCAATATTGTAAATCACAGTTTAATATTATTTAGCAAAAATACTATCACCGCCTCCAAAAGAGCCACAGTGATACTATTAAGGACATTACAGAAGTGGGTGTGAAAGAAGAAAAGGAAGACAGAGAATGTAAAGCATTCTAAAAACTGCCAACATAAGACATCCCTCATGCTCTTTTTGAGTACTACTGAACTCTAGAAAGCTTAGCTTTTTCACTATATTATGCGTCCCGCACGCTCCCGACCCTCCCACCCAAAGTTTAAGAACAAACTTCTCCAAAAAGTCCTTTTCAGGTCTATACAGCAAAACCCACTAAATATTAAATAATTAAAAAAAAAAAAAGAGGGAGAAAACAAAACTGTAACTGAGCTTCTCAGACACACAAAGAGACACCGTGGACCCCATTACAATTCAAATTTAGTCCAATGTAGTCATTCAAGAGCACCAAATAGCAACACTGATCATGCTGGTAAATTCATTTGTGAAGAGTATTATACAGTATTAAAATCTTAACTAAACAGTTAGAAGTTTTAAGAAAAATGTATATACAAAAGTCTCTGTATACAAAATGTATTTTTATGTAAACGTGTATGTACTGTACTTAACACAAATCAACAATTTAAGATAAGAACTTGAACAATTGTTAGAGAATTGCTAGGCAAAGGCTGTTAATCTAATTAATTTATATACTCTGATGTAAGGTAGAAAGCCCGGTGTAAAAAAGTAAAAAACCAAAAAAAACATTTTAATTCAAGCCTTGAACAGTGGTATTTGAGAGGCAGTGCCCTGATCACAAAATATTCTGTACAGTAGTTTATGGCATAACATTCAATAGTACATTTGAGATTTACAGTACAGCTGACATAAAACAAGTGGCTCAGGATCTGTCAGACGAATGGAAATGCCAATATGCTTGGAAGAATAATGATGTACTCCCATAGAAGAGTCTTGAGCCTCATTAATATAGCCTGGAAATAATAAACACAATTCAGGAAAAAATTTACAAAGACTGAATTTTTATGTAATTTAAACAGAATGAAGGGACAGATTTTCATACAAACATCAATATGACTGAATAACTTTTTTTGGTTTTAGACCTTACACCACACTCCTGTTGCAGAAATCAGAGCAGCCTTCCTAAAACAGTAAAGTAGTAATAGATCTAGAATTGACTTATTACTTACCCCTTACCATTTCCAGTATGTGTTACCACTGTTCCACAGAGCTACGCAAGAAAAAAAAAGAAACACGAAACGAACCCGTCATTTTCTTTTGTCCACAAATGGAACAGAAATACTGTGTCTAACTTAGGTGAGACAAGCTCAGTTGGCATAGGATAGTCTCAATTTTTTACTCATTTAATCAAGCATTTTTTCAAACAAGAGGAAATAAATCTACGGTTTTCTTCACCAACCTTTCAGGTTATCTTTGTTTCATGATAGAAATAAATACCTGGATTGCCTATTCAACACCCCTCTTTTGTGAATTTAATCCAACCTCACATTTTGCTCTCACAAAAATGGTGGCTGCATTTGAGGTTATTTGTGTCTTTGACATGCGTATAAGAACACCTGTGTGAGACACATATACCTCATGTAGCTCTCACTGGTACTTACATATGTTAGTGTTACAAAAATATTTGCATCTCTTTCCAGCAAAATTATCCAGCTGATTTTGAAGGATAAAAAAACCCCAAACCCAACCCCATGGGATTCTTTAAACCTGCAAAAGTACAGGTGTACAGAGATCTATTCAAAGTATCTCCAAAAATAATTTGTAGGAAATGAGAAAAATCAAGGATAGCATAAAAGCAAAGAGTGTGCTGAAATGAAAATTAAAATCAAGATTTTATTCATATGGGAATGCTATACTGAGAAATTCAAAGCATGTATGTCATAATTAGCAGTTTTTCAAATTA
Source organism: Cnemophilus loriae (assembly GCA_013397755.1). Lineage (NCBI taxonomy): Eukaryota > Metazoa > Chordata > Aves > Passeriformes > Corvidae > Cnemophilus > Cnemophilus loriae. The sequence continues at coordinate 350,996 of VZTF01006691.1, forward strand.
CCTCAGTTAGCACATCAGAAGACAGCACTACATCAAACTGAATCTTTAAATTTTATCATTTTATCAAAATAAGTCAGGACTGAACTAGTGGATCTTTGTGTAAAAGATTATTTTATGCTAATAATTTTTAGGTTGTTCAGCAATGCTGAATTAAACTATTTATCAATGACTGAAATAGCATAAGAAAACACGCTATGAACCTCAAGAATATTAATAATCATATTAAAGATTCAAAGATCAGAAAAAGACTTCTAAGGCTGGGAAATTATTAGTTTTCTCTTATGTAAAATATTGAAAGTCCTTAAAACTGAGAGTCCTTAGATATGCCAGTGGAGAGTACTTTGGGCTTAAATTCCTTGTCAGTTAATTTGGGGAGTAAGCACCCTTAAGCTGCAAAAAGACCATAACAATTGTGATCATAAATATCACTAAAAACATTATTATTTAAAGACTTCCATCAGAAGGAGATAGGGAATGAAGATTTGGTCAGTAAATAATTGTTGTAAAATACAGTTCTAAATAATAATCATCATCATCATCATCAGATGTAACCATGAACTCTGGCAAGACCCAAACTTTGAGCTCTCTGCATCTACCTGTTATTTAAAGCAGAGTGATATCTTCTCTAAAAATACTCAACCTATATACTCAGTCATGAAGTTGCAACGTAAGGCACAGTAAGCTACAAATTTCAATCATAAATTTAAGCCTTCATTAAGCAACTGGCAAATTTTGCAAACCCAAATAAAGAGGTTGTGGGATATAGAATATCATCCCCCTGGAGACTGAGTCTTACAATTAGCTAATGTTTTACAGCACAGAAGCTGTAGAGGCAGAAAAAAACCCCAATGTCCTCCTTTTTGAGCTTCGTGCTTTGTGATGCTACATTTTAGCCCTACCCATGCACAAACACCTGTCTTCTATGTTCATGCTTTCTGCATACCTGGAATACTTGCCTTTTGCACAGGAGATCTCTTACCACCATTTAAAAAAATAAAATTAATGCATTCCCATCCTATTACTTTCATCTGCTATCAGAACATTTTAATAGGTTTGTCAATTTAGAACCACTCACTATGCTGACTAAATACCTGATTACATGGATTTTAAGATCAAATTTATGCAATTGCTTTGTTAAGATGCAGGAAATTACTTCTATATCTGCTGTTATGTAAAGAATATTTGAGAAATATACATAGCAGAGCATTTGCTATAGTGAATAATCATGCAAAAAAAAAACTAAACAGAGAATTAAGAGATGCACTTTAAAGCATTAAGAAAATTGAACATGTGATTAAAAGAGAAGCTGAAGTAAGGACACATGAAGGCATGCAGTTTCAGACTTGGTTTACCTTGTAAAAACAGGATTGTGTATACCATATAAATGCTCTTTATGATAACCATTATTACCATTTTCCGTACTGTAATAAAATAAATACACCAAGAAAGACCATGTTAACTATAAGATGCACTATGTACAATATGGCTTCTAAGACATGTACATGGATGATGGTATTATATGCAAAGATAAACTGTCTGTACAATAGAATATAGCTTTTCCTTTGTAACATTCAAGAGTTATGATATAATTATAATTTTACATTTTATAGTATTTTTATATTCTCCAAAAATCAATTGATTATTTTTCTATTCTTGTTGAGTTGGAGACTCTAATATAATCTATCAAGTCTGGTGAAACAGTATATGTTACCTCTTTTGAAGTAACAAGTTACATTAAAAATATAAACCTTCCCACGATAATAAAATAATTTTAATAAATATCAGCAAAAATGTCTTACGTTTTCATGGGTACATTTTCAAAACTAAAAAACACAGAAAAGGAAGAGTAATTAACTAGACACTAATAAATGAGTAATTTCAGCTGTACATGCCGGTTTCTGCTTTACTGACTTGTGAATATGCAATGAAAAACAACCACTGTGAAATGGGAGAAATGCAGTGCACAGGCTGACTGAACAATGAGCAAAACAAAGAGTAGAAAAGAAAACAGTAAAAAAAAAACTGATAGGAAAATAAGTAAGAATAGTTATCATAAAGTAAAATGCCAAGTCCCTGAGACAGAGGAACTGCAATTGAAAAAGGAAAGACTGGTTAGGAATAACTACAACAGCAAGAAAGCAAATAATTAATTCAAGGAGATTACAAATCAGGCACAATCCACCTTAACAGGTTACTTAGCAAAGCTAATAACTTGCACATTTGGAATTTATTTATATAAATGCTGCTCACAAAGCTCTGACGACCTCATTCTGACATAAGATTCTCGAAGCCAGAGCCAGCACAATCTGCAGTCATGGCAAGTCAAGGTACCAAAGGCCACCTGCATGAAGCACTTTGCAGGCACTGACCCAAACCTGCAGCATTACTCACGAGCATGCAGTTTTAATCTGGCAGCACAGGTTTAAGGATTATAGAGCCTTCATGTGAAACACTAAAAAAAGCATTTTAATCCATTTGCCATTTAGCTTATTTTGGAATATATACTTACTCATCATATACATCCTCTGTATCCATCCTACGATAGTACTTAGAGAGTTTTACAGCAAAAATTATGGCAGGAATTAGAAACATTGATGAGCCTCCCAAACCAAACCAGAAGGTATTCTGAAACAAAAGCAAAAGCAAAATCAAGGAAAAAAAGGTCATGGAGAAAACTAATCAATAAAGTACTGAACCCTGGCTTGTTATTCTAACCATTGTTACCAGAAGAACACAGCAGAAATTAGTCCTTGCAGTTCTTCTCAAAATATGAGTTTCCAGCTCTTTCTCAAGGCACTTTATGACTTGCTAACTGCAGACCTGTTTGTGTAACTAATTTCATTATTATACAGCTGAACTGAGTTATCACCTGATGTTAAAGTGATTTTCCAGATTTGATTTGTACTGGCTGGAGGTATTTTGACTTCCAAGTCACTCAGCTAAATTCTATCATCAGGAAAGTCATGGTCCATCTCTCACCAGATGGTTAATGGCTCCACAAAGGAGAACAGAAGCTCTGTAATGTACGAGCTAATCAATGAGTACGACATACATTAGGAGGTTTTCATGGTTAAGCATTATCAAGACTAAACATTTCATGGTTAAGCATTATCAAGGCTAGAGTGTTTTGGCTTTGACTGATTACATGTACTACTGGTAGTGTGATTAGGATCTGGCTAAAAGTGCCATAAAGCTAAGTAATAGCTAGGAGGCATTCTAGGTACTTTCCAGGCACATGGTGTCTCACTTTACTTTTAATACACGCTGTCCTCTTTCCAAGCTCTTTTGGCAAGATGAAAAAGCCAATATTGCCCTTCTATCCTGCTACAAGTCATGCTCAGCATCTCCAACATACAGAAATTAATCAAGATCTGTCTGCTACAGGTCTAGTGATAAAACCTCATTCAGGTTTTCTAGATTTCAGGAAAGACACCTGAAAAAGTTCTCCCTTGGTATTTTCCACTCGCTTCCTGCCCACACCCCACCCCTGTAAGCTAGCAACAGTTACAGATGAAGCTTCAGATCTTTATGCTTTTCCATTTTCCATTTCAAGGTGGTTCAGAATCAGTTAATTTTACAGAATTCTTGTTAATAGAAGCTTAAGTTTAGTGAAAACCTAGAAAGCCCAGCACTGGTTTGTCATTGCACTTGATCCAGGTCAGAACATTTTCCTTGCATAACTTTGTATGTGATACTTTATTATCTTACTTCACAATAGTCTAGCCAGAATAATTAAATGCAGATGTATGTTGAAAGAATTTTCCCCTTGATGCCTCAATTCTGAGTAACTAAATGTTTCTTACCACAGAATCAGCTACATAGCTGCATAAAAAAATATCTACTGCTGTATCTATCACATTGGCAATAGGCTTGCATGCTGCTACTTCCATGGCAATCTGAAAAAAAAGATTAAAAAAATTACAGTTTTAAGTATCTAACAGAATAAAACAAGAATCTCTAAACTCGCTTACAGTTATAGTTTACTAAATTGTTATGTCTTATCCTATTCAAATTCAAAATAAATACCAGTAGGATATGCTATCAACAGAAAGTTTTTTAAACATCAGCTTACTTTCTCAAAGGCTGCAGCTGAAGAGAGAAAAATAAAACAAGATGCTAATGACATCCATTTGAACTATGCAGGGTCAGGTTCAGTGCAGTATTAGCACAAATGGAAGATTTCGGGCTAGCCCTGAAAATGATACTGTTAAATTTGCACTGCATTCCAACCAACACAACTCATCATTTCCATTCTGCAAATGTAACAAAACTATAGGAGACTGATTTTCCCACTCACACTAAGTACAAATGTATTAAAACCTGAAACTATAAAAAAAATTATCAAAGTAACATTATTATTATTATTACTTTTATTACTACTACTGTTTAGCTTTCTTATTTTTTTTTAAAGTAGCTTCTCTCAATGAAGCAAATGCACCTTACCGACTCCTTGACCCACTCAGTGTACTGCTCAAAGTAGCCAATTATGGTATCCATGTACTTTTTTGTCTCCTAGGACCAGATTAAAGGGAACAAAAGCAAGTTAACCTCTATCTCCGTGACATCATAAATTAATGTACTTTGATCCAACAGAGCTTACCTGGACAATAACTTGAGAAGCGTTGTTATTTATCAGATACTGGGCAGCATTAACAGCACTAATGACATTTTTCACCTTAACCTGAAAAGGAAGAGATGGTGTTTAATATAAACAAATCCCCTTCAGGCTGTTGCAACAGCTCTACAGCCACTGCCAGGAACCTATTCTCTTGATAAACCAGTGTCACTGTCTTGTCAAAACCTGACAAAAAATGAAGTTCCAGACAGAACATGAGCTTGCCCAAGGATTCATGGTCATTTCAACATCGTCTCATTCTGAAAAAGGATGTATCAGTGGTTATGACCTGGTATCTTTTCCTGGAAGCTACATAACTAACTTATATACTAGGATCTTTTTTATCTTCCACTCTCTTTCCTTAAATCGATGTCTATATATACACTACAGACACACATAGTGCACAGGAAGAAAATAGTGGGCCATATACTATCACAACTCTTGATGACTGAAGCAGGATTCTGTACAGCCAGAATACACTCCCAATCAATATCCTGAAGGACTGAGATGTTTTTTCAATATATGCACAACCGCACAAATTCTCTCACAGAACACACACACAAAGGATAGTGTACACAGAGCCTGAAAATGTAGATATGTTTCTTAAACATACTTTAGAGTCAAACATCATGCCTTTCTTATCAGCACCTTATGTCATGGCTTCTTCCCTCCTTACCCAGCTTCACATCACAGATCCTAATAGACACCTAGCTGCTCTGCTGCTGTGGATGGGTGAAAACTGTAATGGGAAGCACTAAGGTAGGCATGGCTCATGAAGCTGTTGAGACTACGACTGTGCCACTAGTGTGGCTGGATTCTTGCTACCAGAGCCAAGGCAGGCTGGGTGACAACAAAAAGCTTTGCTTGCAGGAAAGCAACCATCCTGTTGCTCACTTCTGGCAGAGTGAAGCCAGCTGGTCTCACTGTGGTGCAGGCACTACTTAGAGGGGAAACATGGGCTGCCCTGGAAAAGTCTCTATACAGACCCAGGATCCCAGAGCAAGGCTGACAGTACAGAAGCAGGAACACAATGAGTACAACCTAAGGAAACAGATCCCAGTAAGAGCTGCGCATGGAACAAAAGGTGGTTAAGGATATGAATCACAAAGCTCTCTTTTTGTCAGCTGTACTTTTGGATGGTTGTCATTCCTCCCCAAATTTTGCTTTCAAAGATTCTAGAAAACAAATCCTTACATTCTGAGGAAAATGAATAACATACTATATAGACTGGTACTGAAGCCTGTTTTACCACCTGACAATTCAGTTTACAATTCACACTCCCAAAAACCTCCCAAATGTTCTTTTTTTCTATTTTTCTTTTTATGCAGAAGAGCGATCTAAACCCTTGTTACTTCCTCAATGCATTACAATCTCTTGCAATAACAGAACAGAGAGAAATAGAAGAAAACTGTACTGAAAATATATGCCCTGCATATATGGCGGAAAGATTTAAACCACAAAAATGTTCCTGTTGCCAGAAAGAAAAGCTTACCATAAGTTCAGATGATGTCTTCTTCAGTAACCTAATGCTCTGATTTAAAGTGCTCTATTGGAAAGGAGTGGAGAAAAAAAAGCTTCAAGTCATTACTACAGGTAAGAGCCCACCTGTTTTAAGCTTATATTCATATCTTGATCTTCTATAGATTATTTTGTTATTAATACTACATATCACATTATATACAACAGTAACAATAGCTGCATTAAAATTAATACACTGTTGGTTTAATCGCTGAATCAGTACTTCAACAGCACTCATTTAACTGAAGTCAGATGCAACAAACTAAGTAACATTTAGTTGGAGGGAAGACAGAATGGTTAAACTCAGGCCCAAGTGTTCACAGAATTCTATATTGTGCAGTTTCTGAAGGGAAAAAGCACTTACCCTAGCTTTAACATATTTCTTGACAGTCAGTTTTGTAAAAGAAAAAAGAGATGAGAATAATTAGGAGTTAGTTAGGAAAGAACAGCACAGAATCAGAGTGGACCAGAAGATCTAGTATTTTTCCGTAAGTGGTACAGACACTATATTAGATGCTAGGATAAACTAAAAGTCTTCATGTTATGTAGAGGAAAAAGCAACACCTAACATGTAGGAATGTACAGGCCTGTGTCAAAATCAGGCAGAAGAAGCTCTTTCACATCTTTCATAGCATCAATAAAAAAGACTTTGGCTCTACATATACTCTCAGGAGTTTCCAATTTCAATACTGTTAGGTGACTGCTAACTCCAAGAAATAACGTGTCAAAGTGATAACAGCTTTTATTACTGAACACCACTGACAAGCAAAAAAGAAAAATAAGTGATTTAGGGGGTTTTAGGGTTAGAGTTTCGTAAAGTTCTCCCCTGCTTCTTCTTCTATTCATATATAATCACAAATAGCTATAGAAAAAATGGGGAAGAAAAAGGGCATTATTTTAGACAGCATTATAGAACAGTAGCATTTTAAGTAGGAAAACTATTTACCAAACACATACTTTAGCCAGATTACTCTTCATTGACACAATCTGTGCTTACACAATCTGTGCTTATAGAAGTCCAGCTTTCTAACTTCTTTAAGATATTCAGAGATTTGTATTTTCTACAAGTGTATTTCAGTATTGCTTTAATATTTTACCATAGCTTGCTCCAGTGGAACAACTTGCTGGTTATGAATCATTCGAATGTTGTTTGCATGTCCTTTTAAGGCATTTTCCAGTGCTCCTTTTGGCTGCAAAAAATGCAATTATGCAGTATTGTTCAGTAACCTCAAAGCTTTCCAACAGAGCAAAAAACAATGAAAGTTACACATCCACTCCAGAACAGTTCATGCTAAAAATGGGGTACGGCAAACTGAATTCCTCAACACAAGGAGGGGAAAAAAAAAAATCACTGTATTAATAATTCAAACCTCAGCAACCAAACCAGACATACTACCTTGGTTTTCTGGCTTTATTTATCAGGACAGATTTCACTGAAGAGAATTTTCACATGGTGCACTAAGTCATTTTAAATACAGAAGAGTGAGCACATCTCCTTCATACTCACCACAAGCCAAACTTCACTGCAAGAACCCTGCAGCACTGCACTCCAGCTGGGACAAGCATCTCCCAGTCATGGGTACTTGCTTTTGTTTTAGAAATGTGGACATCACCCTGAGGCACCCTCTGCTTTCTGAGTGGCACAGAATTTTAAGTATTTTCAGCCAGCCACTTGGAAAGGCACCTGTGAAGGGTATTTTCTACTTTTGTGGCTCCCACCTTTCAGTCAGAAGATGTGAGTTTCTGCTTTCATTTTCAAGTTCAAATGCCTGTCTGGAGCTCCTGCCCATTGCCAAATCCTATAAAATTTGGGTTTACTCTCAGATATGAATTTATTTTCCATTTCCTTTTGGTGGCAAAACCATTTGGCTCCCTGCATACACACTGAATAAACACTGCTAACTCCATTTTGGATGTGTAATAACGGCAGACCTCAGTGCTCAGAGATGCGTTTGCTTCCTGTGAAGTGTTCATGTAAGCACTCAGCTGAGTCCCTGAGCAGTTTCAGAATGCTTCATTTCCTGTACTGACAAGGTAAATTCATTTACCTAAAAACCACATGCTGCTGGTATTGCTACCTCCTCCATACCCTGACCCCTTGCTCTGATCCAAGTTTTATCCCATTTGCTCCTTCCAGTCTAAAAAGCTATTTTGTGTAAGGTGCCGAAAGAGGCAAACTAGACACCCAAAATTAATTAATTCCATAAGTTTTTGGTTTTTTTTTAATTGATGGTTCTAAGAGCTATCGCTAATATCAAAGTGAGATTATAAAATATCCTTGGAAACCAGTAGCATTTTTTTAACAATCTAACTTTTATAATACATTGTATTATTGGGGTTTTGGCCTCTTTTTTTAAGACATTTCATAGATTACACTAAATAGCATCACAAGGAAGAAATAAAAACATGCACTGTAACTGTGAACACACTTACTTATTTACACAATTATTTCTTTTATATGAAGAAATTACTCTGTCTGATCTATTCTCAATTTTGATGCTTCCTTAAGATTCTTCTACAAAAAATAGTGAAAGCAACCTACCAGCATGATACACTTTCCTTTACGGATCTATGTGTGAAGAACCCCAGCTCTCACTTAAACCCGCGAGCTGTCTAGCTTTGATAAGAAGTGCACGTGAGGCAGGAAAAACTCCTAACCAAACCAAAAAACTCAGCAACAAGTATGATCAAATTATGCAAGAGGTGCAGCAAACACACCAGGAGCCTCTGCTAGTGCCCTCCTTCACTTGAGGAGGTATAGATATCTGATACATTCCAAACAAGGTGGTCTCACTCTGCTGTGTCCCTCAGCTATCCAAGCAATTGTAGCACATGTGCAATGTAACTCTTCCTCCTGCATCGAAGTGCAGGAATCTGTCTTTAGCATCCAAACCATGCCCCTCACTCTGAAAAGTGAGTATGACCTGACCTGGGCATGCATAACAAACAGTTCAATGGAACAGTCACTATCTGTTAACACGGATCTGTGCCACTTGCAGATTCATTTGTGGGCAATGTTGTGGCAATACCCTCTGACCATTGTCCTGCATTCAAAAAGCCCTTCAGAGAAGAGTTTCTTTTGTGCATTCTCCCTCCACAATGGAGCTCCAGTTCTCATTAAAGTCCTTACAAGCTGCCACACAATTAATTTTATTGCTAATTAAAAGATCTTCTGCTCACTAACTGAAAAAAAATTAATTCAGATAACTTTTTCCATCATGATCTAACCAATTCTTCTTCCAGCTGGGACCCTAAAATGTTAAGACCATAACAGGAAATACTGAAATTGAGCATTCCCCTCATTTCTCAAGCAAAGAGTGGAATTTAAGAAAATACACTTTCAAAGCAGAAAATGTACAAGAGTATTCAAAAATCAGTAATTAGCAACATTTAAAATACAGCTTATATGCAACATTGTTCTTCAATATTTCTTCTTACATGACATTACACCCTGTATGTAAATGTTTGAAGTACAAAAATTCTCCCATATTAGGTCTACCTGGCCATGTATTTATACTTATACAGTATATAAATGATACATTTTATGTATAATTATATTGCTGAATTGAACTTACCAGCTGGTCTGCTCTTGCTTCTAAATCATTAGCAAATGAGAGAAGATCAACCTTGGTAACACTTTTATTGATCTGAAACAAAATGTGAGCAGTAAGAAAAGGAGTATGTTGTTATTGCATTTACAGACACTTTGCACTTAACTACACCACCTACTCTGTCTACTCTTTATTTTTTTATTTATTGCCTTTAACTGCTGAAGTGCTTTTTTCCCAACCTGTATGAACCTCCAAAACATGGTGTTTCACATAGAAGTCCATTTTGCTGTTTTGCCTGTTGGTAAACAAACATTTTATTTTGTATTTTGTCCCAGTCATGTCTCTAGTTGACTACAGTCTCACCTCTGTCAAATATGCTGAAAAATCTATCCCATCTATTCCTGAAGAGCTGAAATTCAGAAGATTCTCCTTCCCAATTTCATCCAGCAGAATGATTTTGCTGAGGTTTATCTGAATGTGTTCAATTTTAAGCGCTACATCTTCTGTATACTGAGACAGAAATAAAACAAAGTACAAAAGTAGTTTGCAACCAGCACATATTCTACTAAGCCCCTGCCCAAACCATCCTGCTTTTGCTGACTCCTCATTTCCATGAAAAAGCACACTGAGTTTTGCTCACACCAGTTTAATTCAATTAATTTGGACAGAATCCACCAGGTAATGTTGGTGGCAATGTTCTTCCCTTCCCTGCAGTATCCACAGTACCTAGCAATGCCATGTTCTAACCTGCCTTTGTCTCTTTCATACCAATGGATTACTTGCCTTCCATTCTGTTTTAACTAACATCCCTCCAGGAAATGTCATCCTTTAAGAACGTTAAGTTCTACCCCTGTCCCTAAGTAAGGAAACCTAGAGAAGTCAGTATCTCAGTTGTGGCCAGGACAGACACTCTTTGCCACGAGACTGGATGAGACTCCTCTAAATACCTTTAGTGGTGACTGAAGGTGATTGATGATTGTTACCTGAACTCTTCCTGCACTGCACCCAAACTATGTTATCTGCAGTGGCTGCAGAGCTATAGCTGAGGAATCTGAAAATCCTTTGCAGCCTCCTCCATTAGTCCATTGTGGAAACTCAAAAAATTTCCCCTCTTAGTGAATCTTCCTTGTCCCATATATTATCTGGGGCAGGGACTGTATCTATTAGGTGGGTACAGTGCCTGGCAGAATGGAACACATATCCACAAGGGGTTGCTGTAATGAAGACAGGTATTACAGGCAACTCCAAAATTAGTACAGTTCTGTAATGACAGTGCAGGCATATATCATTACAGCTTAACTGAAAAGACTATTTTATCCTAACAACTTCCAACCAAAACCAGAATAATTCTTAGAACCAAGGTATATCATACCCTGGATCAACATAAATGTGACAGGAATCAGAGGAGAAAGACACCAAGACAGGCGTTTATATAAAAAGAAGACTGTCACTGAACACCATAAGCAGTCTTTGGAAGATAGACTTCAACCTTCCACACAAGTTGCAAAGTTAAAACAAACATTATTATCAGCACATGAAAAAAAAGCAAATTAGAAAATCTTCCCTGGCCCACTGAGACTGGTAAAACAGCACATTAAAAAAAAGCACATCAGAAAATCTTCCCACTGAGAATCTGGCCCAATCTGGCCCACTGAGACTGGTAAAAAATATCTTATTTGTAAATAGAATTCTTTCTTTCAGATTAGCTTGGACAGCTCTTGCCTTCCTGTAGGATGTTTTGTGTATAAAAACCAAAATCCCATAAAACCCAGACACACTTCAGAATCATGCACTCACTCATAGTTTCTTTACTTACCATACTAATATTTAAAAGCTCATTGATATTAAATAGATATTCTAGGTGAAGGGAAGTATAAATTCCTTTGTTTTCCTTGCAATCACTGAAAAAATACAAATACACAGATCAGTCTAAAAACCACCTTGAGAACCAAGTCTTAACAGAATGATTAACAATGTCTTCTTATTCTAAGAAAACCAGTCCTTTAGAAAAAAACCACTGATCATATTTTTTGAAGCTCAGTCAATAACAGAAGTGATTAGCAGTTTCTGAAAGATGCAAAGTATTTTATGAAATAGCTTGACTAGTATTGTCATACAGTAGTATGCTAACTCATATATAGGAACAATTTGCTTTTGCTTGTGAATTACTAGAAAATCAGAATGTCTTCTGGAACACGTGCAATTTTTGGATGTGCCTGAAATACGAAGCATAGAAGATACCACAAAACCAGTATGTATAAATTGAACAAAATAAAAGAGAGGTAAATATGAACTGAATTAAATCTTCATCACAACTCTAATACCTGTACACTTTTTCAAAAGTCAAGTTAAGATTCGGATTTTTAAAGATGATGCCAGCAAGATAGTTTTTCCAGTGCCGATTTAGTAAGTAAGGTGTATCCAAAACCTAGAAGACAAAATTCAGAGATGCTCCTATAATTCCAAGTTTCTTTATGCATTTATTCATATATGGTCTTTTGACACACAACCACATCTAAGCTTACCACCTACTAATGAAAACACAAGAAAAACAGTGAATTCAAACTCTCTGGTGCAGAAAGTGAATATTAAAGCTCCCCATTACCAAGGAACAACTGAATCAGAAAAATCTGTCTCCAAAGGAAGAGAGGCGTGCAGTAGTAACACTGCAAAGGAAATTAAACCAAGAAAGGATGAATGTCTCTATTTGGTTTGTAAGGAGAAAGTAAAACCAGATCCAAATTCGCTTGAAGTGTCCTATAAGAATGATACGCCATACAGAACTGACAAGACCACTGGGACTCATGGAGATTCTATTAAATGTTTAATAACGTGAATAACCTCACCTTGAATAAATTTTTATCTTCAAAGGGCTCACAGACCAATTTTTCTACATTTCCACCTGTGACAAAAGTGAGCACCACTACAACCATCAGCACCCAGGAGAAAAGAAAACTGAATCCAACACCACTGAAAAAGAAGTTGAGTAAGTTTTTGCTTTACAAATACACATTGTATATACATATACATATATATACATACTTGGGGCAACAGCTATCAGCTATAACAGAAATATGAAAACTGATTGATGGTTGAAATAGTTGTTTTCCAAATATGTTCTTGCCCTCTGAAACATCTTAAATGTTTCAGCCCTGTAGTCTTCAGCTAAAATGCATTTGAAACCTCACAATAGCATTGGGCATGCAAACTGTCTTAAGAATTACGTTTAAGAGCCACAAAATCATACAATTTTCTTTTTCAAATTCAACTCTCTAGCCTTGTGCTCTCAAAAATGTTTTAAACTTTCAGATGCAATCTTCTCCTGCACACAGTAGAAATGACATTAAACCACTCCTATGCACTTTTCAACCCCAAACATCCAGAAACGCCCTCAGAAGGTCAAGTGTTTCTTGTCTCCTTGCATGGCTTTTTTTAAAACTTTGAACAAATGTTCCAAGTCTACTAAAAGGTTATGAATTTCTCCTAATATATTCTACTGTCTGTCCTCAGCTTTAGCAGTTTCCAAAGTGGCTTGCACAGAAATTCATTAGCCCCGATACTCGCCTTATAATGGCAGATTCAGAGGTTTTATCCTTCAGCTGTGATCCTTAATGAAAGAACAACCCCAAATCCCCAAGTCCCTCAGTGTAACTATGTGAAATCAATATTTATTTCTATTTTTTCTCAGCAGATATACCTAGGTAACAAACCAAATTCTTTTCATATCTATGTCCTTCAAAAACTCAACCAAACCAACCTTCTACAGGTACCTTTATTTCCTTTTCCAACAATAAGTGAAACTTACGCCATAAGAAAGTTCCCTCCAGTGTTGGAGATACAGCCTCTGGTTGTTGGAGAAGCATGTTTATCATAACCACAGGTGCCACATAGCAATCCAAGGAAGTAAAAGACCAGAATCAGGACCACCATGCAGCACAGAATGAGACAACCCAGCCACCTAATCAATCAATAAGATAAAGTTCTTGGTTATTTTCACACAAAAAACATGCTGGAGACCTTCAGGAGACATCATGCAATACTATATTCCCAAATGTCCCTCTCATGCTTCTGTTTGAGCAACCAGTGTCAGCAAAGACAAAAATATTTGCTACACTAGCATGTATTTTGGGCCAGCACACAGTCACTGCTGGATTTCAGTCAGCTGCTACTGAAGGACTGGGGAACAAACACAACAGAAACAAGGTGTTCTCAGCCCCAGTTACTGCAGGTGGACTGTGCTGAAGAGTCAAAGTGCTCCAAGTGGAGCAAACAATTACTCAAAGGAAGCAAATGTCCAAACAGCAATTTATTCAAGAATCAATGGAGAAATTGATGAATGTGGACTGGCCATTGGTTGTGAAGTACATAGCTGTTCTTACGGTGAGGCTTAGTAACATTTTGCACACTGTTAGACTTGTAATTGTACATAACTATATTTAAGGCCGTAAAAACCTAGGCTTTATGTGTTTGTGCTGGACTGCTTTCAGTGTATGGAACAGTTAATGGAACTTAATCAGGAGAAAGATCTTGGATAGGAAATGAACTTTCATTTTCATTAATTACATCGCATAATAGTTCTATCTGTCCAGGTAGTTGGAGCAGATCCATCTATTCACACATTACATATCTATCCTTTCATCCTCTCCCAATTCCCTCTGCACTTCTTTTTCCCTTCTGTTGTCACTTCTTCCAGCTTTTGCTTTTTAAGTTCCCTTTTCTCCTCCCTGTACCTTTTGTAGAGTAAAAATCTGTAAAAGAAATATTCTAATGAACATGAATGGCCAATAAAAAGAAAAACATGAATGCTGACAGGCATATTTATAAAAGGATATTTATTAAGAACAACAAATAATGCACCCATAATAAATAAAAGAATAGACAGAAAGTAATTTGGACAACTACAGGCTCATTGGTTTCATTTGTACTCGAAGTACTGTTAGGTTAAGTTTGACAAAGCCAGGCATTTAAGTGCCGTGTAGATGAGGTATGTTCTCCTGTAGCAGAATAAAACAATATATTTATTTGATTAAATGCAATATGAGCTTCAAAGAAAATATTAACAAATTTGTCAAAATAAGGCTCACCACAAAAACTGTCAGATAAGACATGGGCTAAAGGTAAGATTCTAAGCAAGGTTCTAAAAGTTCAGTTTTCTGTTCACCTTTACTCATCACTGCATTAAAGCCAGCAACACACATTCTGTAGCAGTGAAACTGATTATGACACGAACACAGAAGCAAATATTGATTATAAAGTCAACTGAAGTATCAAACAAAATGTAGGGAGAATTTGATGAGCTTGAGGACAGAAATTACTAAACCTGGACAAAGATAGATGGTATGAAATGAAAAGCTTTACACTTCAAAATACAAGGTTACTCCACCATAAGAGACACAGAAGACTCAAAAAATATGTTTTTCTCAAGGTACAATCAACCATAAGGACAAGTACTACACTAGTAGGAGCAAGCACAGGTGCACGAGGATTTACAAGGTGTGAAGCAGAATCCCTGCTACTCTTCCTCTGCAGTACAAAAGGTACAGTAACAACAGATCGACTGCAAGGCCTCTCTGCTCCTATGCCCTCACGATTTACCAGCAACTCAATGAAAACAAGACCAAGATAAAAGGTCACCCTGGCATTATGAAACAATCAGGTCCTTTGGGTGTACATCTTTGACATCTACCTGTATCTATCTTTCCTGAAAAAGACCTGAAGGTCTACCGAGTAGAAACTACCTCTTGCTCTGTGGTGAAACAGCACTCAGTTATTGATTAGCTGCATTTTTTGCTTTTACCAAAATACCAGTACCAAACAACTGCTTTATAGCATCTTTCTTTCACTGTGTTCATCATTAATAGTTTACTTGCCTTTACAGAACATTAAAATATTATGAAGTATTAACAACTGGTAGCCCTTCAGTCCTGCCTTATTTCTTGTACATACCTGTAGAAATCGTACTGCTCCACTACCGGAAAATAATCTTGAACGTATGCCTCACTCTGTGTGAGATACACCATCAAATCTGCTAAAATCTTCTGCACAGGGAGCATTTTTGTGAAGGTAGTAATATTTGAACCAATGGATTCCAGTACACTTTTGATATCTAAAAGAACAAACATATTTCGCTGTTACAGATCCATAGAGGAAATTTACATTCCAGGTACACATTATAAAATGCTGTTAAGCCATTTGCCACATGTAACAAGCAAGCCATGAAGACAAGTGTGAGGAAGACACAAGCAGGCAACAGAAGCATCAAGCTCTGAAGTAGCACAATGGCATTTCAAAATGCACACTTCGTTTTTAGCATTCGGTTTAATGATGAAAGATGTAGACGTTGAGCCAGAGTTCTTCCTCTCCCCTCTCATTATAATGAATGTGTCACTTGTTATCTAGCCAACCTAAATCTTGCTTTTTATGCAATATTGCAAATGGCAACACTGAACAAGAAAATTAGCCACTAAGTTTACAACGGAGAAGAACAAAATCTATTTAAACTCCATGCCTTGGGAATACAACACTGTGAAAGAAATTGGACTGCCTATATTGAGAATCTACACTAGTTATTTTCAATCTTATTAAAAGAGATTACTTAAATGAACTCACTTCAATTAGTTAGCAACACTCTTGAGGTAACAATCCATTAAGCCATTTTTCCCTCAGATTATGACCAAACATGCTGACCTCTATTTACAGTTTAGATAGACACTATTTAGATATACAAAGACATGATTAATTCACTTATTATGCACATTGTCTATGTGTAAAATGTAGTTTCTTCCCTTCTTTCAACTGGAAACATACTTGAAAGAGCAGGTTGTGTAACTACAGGTTATGATTTGGTAGTAGGCAACACCTCCTTCTTTCTCAAAAAAATAACTGGACAAGTTTTTATCTGTTTTGATGATTACTCCTAAAATGCAGCCAGGTAACAAATCACAGTTGTTTTAGAAGTTTACAGATAAATGCAACTTTTTTCTAGTAAACCTATTTATTTGTTTTTGTAACTCAGAACTCAGTTTCCATACAAACAAAGCCCCAACAATTTACATATAGATAAATTGAGATGTTCTGTCTGTGTTTACACATCTCAGGTATGGAAAATGAATAAATCTGCTCTAGATTTCCTAAGGAAAAGCGTAATATCAGTTTTAGAAAACTGGCTCATTACAGGCAAGTTCACACAGTACACTATGCTTTTATCGATACTGTGCTTTATTTTTCCCAGGAGGGGAAGAAAAAAAACAAACCAGAAAAACTTACAAGGAACAGCTGCTTATATATAATGCAGAACAGGTCCACAATGCAAGAACAAAAATTAAAACAGATTAGTATACATATGCTATACTACCACACAGGTACAGTCAAAGAGCAAAAAGTGTAAAGCCCAAGTAACAAAACAACTGAGACAGCCATTTAAGTTATCCTTAAGGCACATTTTGACTTTCACTTTGCCATCCACCACATTTTAATACAGCAGCAAGGGGGTTCAGTTTTTCTAATATCACACTTGTAAATATGTCACAAACACACTGGTCAAGGAAAATTAGTTTTTCAACCAAATAAAGCATCAGTGTGAAGTAAGGATCACAAGATTTCTCACCAGTTGAGCAGTAAAAAGCCTAACAGATAAAACTCCTCCATAAAATACCATATGGTCTATTTTTAGATTTAATTTAGAGTCCTAATCAAGACACAGTTGCTTTCTACATTTTTTTTTCCTTTGGCCCCAAATTTAAAAAAAAAGTTTTACATTTCCATTTTTAATGATATTTAGCCAAGAAAATGTATTACCAATAAAAGAAAACAAAAACATTAACCAATCAAAGTGAAAAGATCGTTTGTCCTCACCTGATAAAATGTTCCTGGTTTGATTCACCACCAAGTCCGGAGTATCATTAAATGCTGCATAACCCTAAGAATAAAAGGTGGAAAAATTATGGCATGTTTCTCATCGTCAAACTGTTTGCAGTATTTTTTTCCTTTTATTCAAGGATCAAAAGTACACACATACTAAAATATATAGGGCAATACTAAGAAAAATATAGTTTTATCACTGCAAATTAGAAAAGCTGAAAGTAAAATAGGAACTCTAAGTATATTTCAGACTCAGTTTGGTCTTCAGAATATGCCTTGGAAAAAAAAAATCTATATTTATAATATACGTGAATCAGTTACAGTCACCTCAAACTTTGCTGCCTGTCAGAGCTACCTCATCCAAAGGCCAGAACACACATATGAAGATTCACTAAGCGAAAGGAGTTACTCTGTACCAGCTTAACACCTCCTGTTTGCAAGTCCATGGTTCCAAACTTGAAATGCATATTACAAACAATGAAATCCAACTGCCTCTAAAGACACTGCAATGCCTTCTTCAGTGAGAAGGGGGAAGAAGGGGTCCACTCCATGGGGACCAAGCTCAGTAGCTCATTTGGACAGAAACGAGAAGCCATTGCAGTGGATACTTGAAGCCTTACTCCCTGCAAGCCTGATAGCTTCAGAATCAGGAAGAGGTCTTAATACAGCCTTCGGTTTCAGAAAGTGCCTTGTATTCCTAGCACACGTTTTCAGATTCCTCAATTTTTCAACTGCTCCAACTAAGCCATTCTTTTTCTAGGTGAAAATCATATTTTAGAAAGTCTTGCAAAAATACTAATAGCAATTACACTTGGTCCATTGCACCAGATTTAATGTTAAATAATCACATAAAGAATTTGAAATAAATATTTCAAAATAGCTGGAATACAATAAAACTAATTAGGAGACCATGAATTTTTTATCTATTTAGTTTGAACCAAAAAGTAGAGAGCATGCTACTGGATCTATGTTTCTGTCTTTTCATTTTTTAAAGACTGTTCTTTCAACCAGACAACTTGCAATACATTTTAGATTTGTAGTATCCTGGAGACACAAAGCACAACATTCATACATTCAAGTGTTAAATCTCGGCCAAACAATGAGAGATATCCACTGTGAAGCAGGCTGAGGTGGCAACAAAAGAATTCTACTTGAGTGTCCTAGGTTACAATGTAAGATGTGCCCAAAGGTATGTATTCTATCACCATCTTCACAAAACAGGTGGGGCAGTGTTCATTGTCTCCTACCATGACTCATCCTTGGTAACTCCCTCCCGGAGCTATCTCTGTTTAATTGGCTATTAAAGATTCTGCCACATGACTCACAGATAAGGCTCTCCAGACTATCTCCTGTTAATGGGCCCATCAGTGCCTTACCTCATGTCTCACCATCCCATTGTGAGATACTCCACCCAGGGGGAGGAGCTGAGTAGTCTCATCTGTATATAGTCAGAGGTATGGAACAACACAGGCAGCTCTTACCTCTGGGACTCCCTGGGAACAAGAGCTACACCACTGGACCTTCAGGCAAAGACCAGACTCTCTTCTACAGGATCACCACTTCAACAGGACCACTTCAGCTGGACTGCTACCAACACCCTGACCAACAGGGTGTCAGGTTGTATTCTGACTCTGTCAGAGGGGTCTCTTTTTGTACCATTGCATTTATTTTATTTTCTTTTCCTATTAAATTGTATTTTCTAACTCACTCACTCAGTCTCTCACTGGTTTGCTTTCAAACCGGGACATTGAGAAACCAAGGGGTAACAAGTGATACACATATCTTAGTTTACTAATTAACAGTTTAAAAATCTGTAAAGAAACATACCTTTTGAACCAGACTAGAAAGGTCTATTTTAAGGACATCATTGACCTTTGCAAGCTGTGAGCTCACGCCTGGCAACTAGGAAGGAAAAAACATGCCTGAGTCACATCAAAGTAGCAGTTTTGCTAATTCAGTAAATATTTCAAACTTAGGAGAAAGGGTAAAGAAACTAGAGTGATCTGTACAAGAATTTTCCTAAACACTCGTGAAACCTCTGCTGTACAAAAGCAAAGCTCATCCCTCAGCATTTTTGGGAGGGCAGATTATTTCACTGCCCAGAGCAGCACTTTAACACAGCTGCTTGACACACATTTTAGCCTTTATAACACAGAAGATGAAAACAGTAACTAGAATTACCCAGAAACCCAGAAAAAGGGAAGGTCACTTATCTCACAAGTGACAGCACACACCAAGCCACTGAGTTGCAGAAATACTACTGGGCTTATTCAAGGTAATCACACATTAAGAGCCAGAAAAATACTATTAAAAGACCTTACCCCACTAAAATTGGCATTGATGTTCAGCTGATCTAATGAATTCCTGATGATATTACAAGTTGAGGCAGCCTGTGCCGCGATGCACGCGGAGTCATTGAGGGTGTTGCTTAGGTGCATTTTAACATCTGTCAAGTTTGCATGAAGTCTCTCTGTTCCCTCCTGCAAAACCTCTACAGAGACACTCACATTTTCCAGTGCTTCCTTCGTTTCTCTGATGGCTGCAAGGATGTGAAATTTTTCAAAAAACACTTTTGTTAGAAAGCAGCCTATAGATACAGATATGAAGAAAAAGTGCACATGCATAAATGATATGGTCTTCTTAACAATACTGATATAATTACTGCCTCCCTCCCAGAAAAACCCTTTAGCACAGAGTATGTACTTATTGCATATAAAAATATCATTTATGCTTTCCTACAGAGAAATTAATGTGCTCAGGTTACTTTTATTGAGATTTCATCCACTTCCCACTTTTCTACCCTTTCCCTACCTCTCCCTCCTCAGTGGTTTCAGTAAAGAACTCTAACACTTGGTCATTAGAAACTAAAGGCCCATATCCATCAAATTTTCAGTATTTTGCTTATAATCCAACTCACAAATCATATAGCTGCAAGATGAAAGGTAAGCAGATCATGTTGCATCAGCCAAGCATTTATGAGTGTTCCACACTGTCTGGCTTTAGATTCCATCCCAATCACACCAAACAAACAAAAGAAAATGAGAAGAACCCCAAACACTGAACAGGTGTTTAGTACACAAAGAACCACACAGACACAACTAAGAATACACAAAGTTACAAAAATAAAGTGCACTTCACACCACACAAGGTTGTATTGTGGTTTTTACCTTTGATAGCCCTTTCCACTTTGACTTCAAGACAAATAAGAGACATAAAGCAAAAAAAAAAAAAGGAAAACGATGACAAGTGAATGAGAAAGAATCCATGGGTAAAAAAAAAAAAACCAAAAACAAAGCCAAAGTAACTCAAGTTCATGGGTGCCTTCCCTTTGCTCTGTAAGCTGTATTTGATTCCTGAAAAGAAGCCTTAAATGGAAGAACAATAAAGGAATATTTTCTCTAAAGGGAGAGATAACGCAGAATGAACAATGCCAAACTCAAAGATACAATGAAGAAATGCTGGTTAACACTCTCATAATAATCTCCGCAGTGTACAGGAAAAAATCCCTGACCTGTTGATGACTAATCTGCAAATAGTTATGGCTATAATAACTATGCAGCTCTAAAGGACAGTTTTCCTAGTCTCCCTTACATTCAACAGAAAGGGACAGTGACGTGGAGCAGGAAATTCAGATTTCATCTCTATTCAATGACTGCCAAAACTAAGTACCAACAACAGCATGTAAATTTTGATTTAGTTTTTAAATGTGTTTATAAATCTTAAGATGTCTGAAATCCTCCGTTTAAAAGAAACATCAAGGCATGTAGAAAAATGGTAAGTTGACTCGTGGTACTGCATAAAGATGTCCCATGCTGTGCCTGTTTTACCATGGCAACAGAACATTATACAACAACATATACATCTTTACCTCCTGCCATCGTCAGAGCTGCATCGAGTGCAGGACGTACTTCTTTTCCCAGCTGTTCTTGAACTCTGGTTCCCAGCACAGGTCCAACATCTGTAGTATGGAGAGAGAAAAAAACCCAACACATTATACACTAGTTCAATTTAAACTGTCTCTTAAACTACACGCTGTCAGACTCTTACTCAACAAATACATGTATTATGTATATACACATATGTATGTTTATATATATTATACATACAATTTCATTTATACATACATATACATATGAATAAATATACATATATTATTGAAATTTTTCTAAGGCCTGACAGTCAGAACTTAAGCGACAGAAGGTAATGCAGGGACACAGTTCTGCTTTAGCTAGTTATAGGCCTATACATGAAAAAAGTAAATCAAAATATGGTGGAAAACATTCATTAACACTTTACCACATAGGTAAAGAAACACAAGAGTTTTAACAAACTCCGCAATACGTATCTCACTGCATTTACTGCTTTTTTGGGAACAGGATTTTTTCCACAATTTATTTTAAAGAAGTCCAGCATCTGGACAGGAATTTTGTGGCATACTCTTTCACTACAAACTATGTTTTCAGAGTAAGAGAAACTAAAAAGCGGATTCTCTTCCTTCCTCCTGTTCCTCATGTATCCAGCAACACCAAGGTCACCCACAAGCCAGACCTGGCAGTCAGCTCTGCTTAAATCCTTTGAGCCCGTTAAGCCCCTGTACCCTCACGCAGCACATCCAGCACGGACACTCACTGCCCCAGCTACCCCCACCTCCAAACCCTCCAGTCTCACTGCCCACAAACAGAAATGAAACTTAGTTCAGCAAACTGACAGAGAAATGCTGAGCAGAGTTAGGTGAAGCATTTTAATGTGACACATCCTTTAGGTAATCACTGGGTCCTCTCCATTTTCAGATCACAGTAAACTGATTTTTCAGTTGTTTTCCTTTTGATGAGCTGGGAATACTGCATGGTACAGAAGCATCCCTTACTGTCACCACTGTCATGTCTGGCTTTGGATGAAAATTCTTACCAAGCAGAAAACCCTTTTCAGCATTTCCTTAGAGTGGGCAAACTGAACTCATCTACAGTTCTCTAGAGATTTCTGCTACTGTTGATTCCCTTAGAAAAAAAATCCTTCTGTATCCAGATGTCACACACTTAATTCTGGTATTTCAAGAAAATAAAAGCTATCTTTATTTGATGATTGCTGTCATCACAGATCCCCCTAGGTTCTGTTAACTAACATCATAAATTGGCCTTGAGAACAAATAAATATTTAATTTGAAATTTCAGTTTGGAGTGGCTGGGAAGCTTCAAGCTAATACTTGAAATACAAATGTCAATTTTTTATTATTATTGTTATTATTATCATAGACTTAAAGATTACATCTATATTTTCAGACCAGAGTGTTCCTGCTGAGAATTAAGTAGGAAGACTACTTAACTCCTGCTACTACTACTTTCACAAGCATATTCATTGTGCAATAAAGCCTCACACAGACAAGACATATTAACCTCAGGGTATGCCAATCTAGCTGCATTGAAAACTACCTTTAAAATACATTTTAAACCTACACAGAAGCAGAGATTCGGGCAGGAGAATCAATTGATTAGAAGTGGCATAATGCCACAGTTACACAGTTTGATCCCAGCAACAATCCCTCAATCCAACAATGCAACCCTGTATGCATTTATTAACACCTGCTAACAGTGGACCTTGAATCATTATGTGTACTGACTACGGTCAGCCCTTTCTATTGGGAATTTTGGAAAGTGAATCTTAATTCTTAAATTACAAAAAAAAAAGAGTCGGTTTTCTTGTTGTTTTTGTTTACTGAGAGCTTTAGAAGTGATTCCTCATACTGTAACTGTGCTGAAGGGGAAAGTGCAGCAGTTCTACTTCAAGTTTTATCTCCTGCTCTTCAACTGCTCCTTCTGAAATGGCAAATACATTAAGCAGCTTTAGAAAGAAGATAAGCTTATACCTCAACTCCTAGCTGAATAGAGGACAAAGGTAGAACAAGAAAAATAAACAGAGATCTCTCTCACTGGAACTATCACAACTGCCGGTAGCTCTGTTCCTTGATATTTGGCTCCAAGTTAAAAACTGAGGAAAAATACGGAAAAAAAGCATTCAAAAAAATGCTTTGAGTATTAGTGGTTACTGAACCATTAAAGGGAAAATAAAATATTAGCCTGGCTTATTGTATAATAATTTAACAAAATACTTTTATTTTGGGAAATACTACGCATTATACCAGCTCTGAGACATTTTATGTGTAAAGGATTTTACTCTCATTTACCACTGAGAACAGTACTTCCATTTGAAAACCATATTCTCGTAAATAAAGTTTCACATTGCCCTATGAGCTAATTCTATTATCTTATTGAAGCTTTTAAATACCCATTGCTAACCCCCTTTAAATAAACGTACTTACTATTTAGGTCAGAGAGTGCTTTGTCCTTAGTTGTGTTGTACTGGCTCACCAAGTAGTCAATTTGCTGAGAAGAAGATGATTAAAAAAACTATTAAAAGAACTGAAAAAAAGTAATGCTTTTGAATGTGTCAAATTGTCATTTTGAAACAATCAAAATATTTGTGCAATCCCTCCAAACACTGGCCTTCTACTGTTTTCAACTACCTATGTATTTTATTTGCTTAACAGAACTGCACATAAAAAAGCGTTTAATTGGGACATCTAGTTAATTGAAACATCTCTGTGGTAAATGATTCAGCTCAAAAATATTAAGTAGCAGGAACTGCAGCCTTACGGAGGCTTCAAGCCAGTCAGGCCAATAAGGTTTTCCATGTCTTCAACTCTGTTACTTGCTTTTCTCGGCGTTAGTTCCTCCTTCATGCAAAAACATGGCATTGATGTGGTGGGAATTTTGAAACAATTCACCAACCAAACCGATTTGTATTTGAGCAGCCTCTCGGAGCTTCTCTTGCAGAAAGGAGTCAGCTGCTCTGTCTTAATACAAATAGTTTTCCTTACCCCCAAGTGGATTTGGCCCAGTCTCAACTTGAGCTCTACCAAGACACCATAACAATATAAACCAGCAACTCAGTTACCACCAAATCCTGGGTTAGGAGAAAAGGCTAATAATATAGAACCATCTCAAGTGGAAATCTTATACTAATTTTGAAAAGACATTAAATAACCTTATTGATTTCTGCATGTTTAAAGTAATGCACTATGAATTCCACCCCAATAGAGTTAAAGTGGTGTAAAGGTCAACACACTTGACGAATGGATTTCCAATTTTACGCCTGATTCAAATGTGTACCAAAATGTATCTGGCTTGCAGTCTCAAACTTTCTGTGAAATAAAGAAGACAAAAAAATCCACCCCCAAAACAACTTTTTGATCAAACCGCAGTGAATCTAATTAAATGACAAAGTATGAAGTGGACCTCCTTTTTCTAGAACAGGAGAAAAAAAATTGAGAGTTTCTTACTAAGAAGGCTGTAGGTATATTTTTGCTTATTTATTTTTTCAGTCTACATAGGTTAACCAAAGGACTAAAATTTTGCAGGGCTACAGGTTTTGCATTGTCTCCAGCAATGTCACAGACAAAAGGCGATTCTGTATAACTAATAGTGTTATTGCTCAATACTCACAGTCTGCAAATCTCCTGTGACATGAGCTCTTAACACAGGACTTCTTTTTCAAATCCTCTTATACGCTGTACACACCTCATACTGATGAGTCAAGGACATCAGTTTGAATTTCAGAGCTTTACAGCCAACTAGTTGGATACTGGAACTTTTTTCAAAAATCTGAAGTTCTTTCCTCAAGAAATTCTTACAAATGTGTGTGTATACGTGATACCCATGCACCTTGCCTGACAAAATGACTCAGGAGATACAGCTGATGACTGCATCAGCACCAAGTCTAAAAAAGAAAAGGTAATAATCCCACACTGAAACTAAAAAAACTACTACATGAGTCTTTGACTAACCTCTGGCAAAAGTGTTCAAGTCCTGACATTTTAAAATTTAATAATTCAGGGTTTTCACTAACATTTTAGCTAATGTCTATTCTTTTCTCTATTAAGATAGTTACTTCTACGTAACAGATTTTCTCCTCTGACGTTTCAGGCTGTTGAAACCGAGCACACTGTCAAGCGGACTCTGGTGGTTTCTGATGTGATTGGATTGATCCTTCTGTGCCCAGCATCAGCTCCAGACTGACCAAAAGCACTCTGTTTCAAGAGGGATTATTGGCATGACCTCCACTTCTTGCCATATACCTCCACCACCCACCTGTCACAACACTACATGCAAACAAGTTTGGGGAACAACTCCAGATAGGAAAACATTTGAGGCATCCTGCAGATGTCTCCCCTTCTCACACAGCCCCGGTCAGCAGAAAAGCAGCCCAGAGTTACTGTGGCTGGGACGCTACCACACTTGTGGATTCCATATAACTGCGTGAATTCCACCTATTTCTAATTTATCAGTCACGTGGAAGTAAAACAGATTAATAAAATTGAATTCAAATAATTAAACCTAATGAAAGCCAAGGTAATAGAACCGTCAGACTTTTTTTCCCTCCTACAAATTCACAAAGAATTGAAATTGCACATTGTCTACAAGTCTTCCTAACTAGCATTTCTTTTTTTTTTTCCAACACAAAACAAGATATGCAGAGGACTGCTTATGGGACTCTAAGGAAAATTTGAAAGAAAAGAATCTTTCCTGTTCAGTGTGGTACAGTGTGACTCTGGTTTACAGAAAAAACAGTCAAAAATATTCCTGGAGAAGAAGTTATTGTGGCTCTGTCCCAGAGCCCATAGAAGTATGCCCAAAATACAAAGAAAAAGGAAAGAGTAACAAGGAATCCAAGTTTTCATGTAATACTTTTTTTTTTATGCTTTCTTTTTAAAACCTTATTTTTCTAAATTATTTATCTTCTGCTTGTGATCTACACTAGTTGAGTAGGAAGAAAAGGGCCTACAAGCATCACGGCAGCATACTCCCATAGTACAGCTCAGAAATTGTTCAAGGAATGCTGATCCATCAGGATAACTCCCAAGCACTTACTGCTGTGTGAAAACATCTTACCTTGCACCGTTTATTCTACTTAGTGAGACTGACATATAAAAGAATAAACAAAATGCTGCAGGTGTACAGAAGGAAAGAATTATCTTCCGCAATATTTCTTATTTATACTTCTTCCCTCCCATCCTCATTCCCCATAAAGAAAAAATTCTTTACCGCTGGAGTGTCGTTAAGGAAAATTTTCAGATCTTTAAAATTACTGTTAACCAGTTTCTTTGCTCCTCGGACTTGGTTAGTTAAATGCTGGTTGGCAGCATATGCACAGAGCACTCCAACACTACAAAAAATATAGATAACAGGCATTTGTTAATGTAAGTGCACATTCTAACATAAAACAGAATAAAAAAATTATAGCCCAAAAAAAGTCAACATTATCAAAAGAAAGAAAGGTCTCCATAAACTGATACAGATTCTCACATACACCATGAGGCAGACTATAAGACTGAGCCAAAAGGGCCAATATCACACTACTAATTCAAAAAAATAAAGGAAAAGTGATGTTAACCCAAAGTCTTCTGAAGTTGTTAATGTACAACTACTAATCCATTTGCCTGGGTACTGTCAGAAAATGTGTATAGCCTAGGTAAACTGTATGAGACTTAGAAACATTAGGCTCTTTAACAAGTATCATTAACCTTGACACAGCTACAAGCAAATGCTCCTAAGTTAACTGTGAAAAGCAGTATATTTAATCTGATAACTTCAGCAAGATTCATTCATAATAGCACAATTTATTTACATAATTGCAAGGGTCTTTGAAAAGCACACAAATAGTCCCTATTAATGTTAAAATAATAAGCATTTCCTGATACTGAAACAAAAGGTGGAAATGAGCTAGACTTCCTGTCAGCACTGCTGATACTACTCCTCACTGTAAAGTTCTTATTATGGCATGGCAGATCTGCACAAACACTAAGTAAAAAGGTAATTAAAGGTCCCATGAGAGGCTTCAAAGCTCTCTTACCATATATGAACCTTAGTTTTTTTGTTTAGCTTAGGTGTAAAACAGACTTAAAGAGATGGATGACTTTTGATCTTAAACATCCCACATTCACAGCAGCTAACCTTGCAGACAAGTAACAGAAAAGTCAAGAGTAAACACCAGAGTGGTAACAGCCTCAAAATCAGGCTGACTACAAACCCATTCGATGGGCTAAGCACTAACTCTGAGATTCAACCATTAGAAAGCTGAGATCCACTCACCACAGGCAGGATTTATCCCCAAAGGGCAGACACTGCCTTGAGGCTGCAGTCAGGTGCGTTACAGGCAATTCCTGGTTGGCACATTTGTTAAGTCTCTTACTTTGTATTGCAATTCAACAGCTCAGTACTAGAGAGGCAGTACCCTGAAAGGCCATTATGGACACAGGAGAAGAGAATGACTAACACAAATGGTACTGTACTCCTGCCCGACTGTCAAACTTCCTAAGCTGGGGTGTCAAGAAGACTTAGATACTAGTATTTTTAAGTATGACTTACAGAAAACCTAATCCAGGCTCTCTATGGGGAAAAAGATACATAATAATTATAACTCTTGCTCCAAAGAATATGCATTCAAAGGAAGCCATAATATAGCCACAAAAATGAAATGAAGGAGAGCCAACAGGTACCTAAAATAACACGACTTGTGTATCCTGGCAAGATAGGAGCAAACACCCTGATTTATGATGCTCACCTCCTTCTTCAGTGAATCAATACCAAACCTTCACCTTTATTTGGCTTTTCTTACTTTAGCTTTTCCAAACAATGTAAAGGCTGGTAAAACTGGTCACAAGTACAAGAATTTGTTGCTCTGAAAAATACTCTCTGAAGCAAAATTCTAATTTCAAAGCAGGTTGCAGGGAGAGATGGCAAGACTATATGCTATAGGTCAGGTCTATTAGGATTCCTTTACTAACATTTTTAACAATATCCAAAATTATTCATGACAGGATGAGAGCCTGACAAAGAGGTTGTTTCTCTAACCAAAATTTCACAGCTATGTCTTCAAAACTGGCCCTTAACCTCCCTTAAGTCACTATGGAACAAACGGACACACACATTTATCCTCCTACTTAAG
This sequence comes from Cnemophilus loriae, assembly GCA_013397755.1. Classification (NCBI taxonomy): domain Eukaryota; kingdom Metazoa; phylum Chordata; class Aves; order Passeriformes; family Corvidae; genus Cnemophilus; species Cnemophilus loriae. The sequence goes on from VZTF01006691.1 coordinate 379,541, forward strand.
CTACAGCAAATAGCACAGTTTTATTTCCACTATGACCAACACCTAAGCAGACACTGTTATCAGCTACCACCCAAGGAATGAGAACTCAGAATGCCTAAATACCAAGGAACTGAGTAACTTTCAATTCAAACCATTCTATAATTCTACGACAAGCATAGTAAACAGTTACATTTTGGATATAGGCAATACATTATTTTTTTTTCACTCTACTGCGATGGCAATTGCTATCAAAACATTTTTAGCTTTTCTTTGTTAATCAGAAGACAAACTATCTCAAGCTATGAGGAAAAGCAAACATTTGTATATTGCTCTGAAGCTCAGAATTTATAACCATATCCTCGTTCTTTAGACAGACAGTGTTTTTATGTCCTTTCAATTCTAGGCTCAGAGATCAGAAAGGTCAATTAGAAGCTAACAAAACAGTACTTTGTAAGATCTCGGCACAACCATCTTATTCTTCAGCTTCCTAAATGGAAGGAGTGGGAGGAAACAAGATAGTGGAGATACTTGAAGGAGCCAAGGTACTCAGAACAAGTGTGACTATACTCTGACTGTAACTAAACAAACACACAACACAAGAGGAAAAATCTATTTATTATGTAACTGAGCCTTGAGTCAACATTCAATAAGCAGCTATGAGGAGAAAGTCATCAAGCAGGAATAAAAAGGACATGCCTCTTCTGTACCAGGTTAAGAAAATTGTTTAAACAATTCATCAGGAGTCCAATACTCCACACTCAAGTTTCTTGTCAGGTTTCACAGATGCATATAAATGTTACTAAACCAGTTGCAAGGGGGAACCCAAGCTTTTCCTTTAGCTGAGCTTGCAAAAAATTTTAAGTCACAAAACAGAAATCCTGAGCTTATTTACATATTGGAAGAATAGCCTGTTCCTCGCTACCAGATAATGAATTTAAGAAAATAATGGCATAGAGATTTCCGTATCAACTTTTCCACCAATTCTTTCAGATGATGATTTCCAGGTTCTGAACAACATGTATTACCAATCCTACAAAGCCAAGAGGACAAATGCGAAGCCTGATGAGGTACTTGCCAAGATGCCAAACACCATTTCCTTTCTCCAGACTTGGCCTTCCCTAACATCCATTACTTCAAAAAAGAGGCTATAACACAAGCTCTCTTGGAGGCACAGAAAACTGACTGTGTGTTTTTCTATGCAATAACCAGGACATTTTCTATTACCAGCAAATTTGGTATTGCAATATATACTTTCTTAAAAATCAAATGTTCCTCCCTTGCCTTTATAATGTAAGCAACTAATGAAATTACATTTCTTTCCTAGAGAAAACATCTTAAGCTTGCAGATGACTAGCGAGTAAGATGCAATAGCAGGTCTCTGTCCCTAAACTTTCTGTTAACATTTGAAGAAAAGCATGTAATTGTTTTCATGATAAGTCTGGAATATCAAATCTACTTAGCTATGTATTTGATAGATTATTTCTACATCCTCTGCTCTTTAGCAATAGAATCCTACTTTGTAGGGAAACATTCATGTATAGAAGTTGTGAACTACCAAAAGCACTGCATGTATTTTTGACTCAATCTATAAAGAAATACTTCAAACAGAAAGTGCATGTACTGGAAAATGACATCCTAAAGGTCTATAAGATAAAAAATTGCATATGTAATCACAGGCTTTCTGACTTCTTTCTTATACTCTTCCTTAAGGAAAGCATACTTCTCACCCTAAGCCCCACCTGCAGAAAGCAGATCTAGTTGAAGCTTTTTTTTTTCATTGAAAGAAAAAAAACCCAAACTTATATTTCCTTTACACATCACCCCAGTAAGCTGAGTCTAAAACCTCATTCTAATTACCAGAGCACTACATCAGTGGAAAAGTGAGAAGAAATGTTCATCATGATCAAAATCCATGCTATTTGCCTGTGCTGGGTATGCTTAATCCCACAAGGATAGCTGGCAGCAAATGCAAAAGTTAAAAGAGACCAACAAGGGGGACAATGTCTTAATTTCTCTACTAACAGGCAACATTCCTCAGCCATTATAGCCAGAAAGCAGCATCCTGCAACACAACATCTTGCAATGTGGTGGAAAGAAAGCTGGCAAGCTCTGTGACCTACCTCCGGTTTTGACACACTGAGAGGTAATTTAATAACTTACTGTCTTCAAGGAACCCTTGAACCATAAAGATCTTTCATCCTGTCATCATGGCAGGGATGCACCTATCACCCTACATCATTCAGTTTTCGAGTCTTCAAATTTTTGAGGGTCACGTTTGCCAGTGATGTCTGGGAGAAAACAGCATGTTCCCGTATCTGATATCAGCCTGTCGTCTACTTTAGCGTATGCAAGGTCACCATTTGTCATGACACACAGTAATAGAAAAAAAAAAAATTTAGATTACAGTGAAGTGACAAAGTACATCCCATCTGACTGAACACTCACACCGTATAGATCAAAAGACTTTTTTCTTCTTTTAATATAATCACAAAATAAGGATGGTAGGCAGGTGAAAACATGAAGTTAAACAGAAATCCTGAAAGCAAACAACATCTTTTTAAAGTGGGAGAAAGTCTTGATTGTAGTTCCTCATCACCCATTACACACCCAGCACAGGAGTATGATTCTAACACCAGCAGCGCAAAAATGCCCCCAAACTCCAGGGTTTGGAGGGAGTGCATGAATAGTTTAAACAACTCAGGACCCAGAAGAAAACCCATTGTTTTGAACTGGTAAGAATATCTGGAGTACAGCAAATAGTGAAGGAGGTCACTTACTTGCTTTTCTCACCACTATAACACTACCAAGAACAAAGCAGTATGGGATGTCTCAGGTTCTCTATGGGATGGGAACTGAACACAGGACACAGTTTGTCATGTTCACAAGTGTAATGTAACATTCTGCAACTGCTGGTTTGAGACTGGCAAAAATGTCATTTGCCAAATACAAACATAATTTTTTTTGTTTGTTTCACACCTACATCGTGCTTAAGTAAGTACATAATGACCTGTGGATAGCAACAGTAGCAGCATTTTTAATAATGCAGTTATACTTTCTTTGATAATATTACTTAGTCTAATAAAATAATTTCTGCACCTGTAGGCTAATACAGTAATATAATTTGTCATATGACACTGCAAAGTAAGTGCTATACGAAGGTTCATACTGTTCTCTTTATCACACTTGCCTTATTATTAAAGAAGCAACAAAAAGAAATGTTGCAAAACAGCTCCTCTGACAGTCAGCATTTTTCTTCTGTCTTTGATGCATTTCCCCACCACAGTTGTCACAGCAACGACACATACAGAAGCAAAGTCCCACAAGAGGCAGTAACAAAATAAATAGCAATCCCAAGGCTGCGGAGACTATAAAACCGATTTCATAGTAGATGGCCTGTAATTCAGACAAAAATAGTGGTAATAGCAGATATCACACAGTAACTGCAAACAATATAGAGCAAATAATTAAAAATCAAACTACAGACTAAACCATCTACTAAGTTACTGAGGTTATGGACTTGGTATATTTTGTCAATAATTGACAATTTTTCTAACAAAAAGATACATAACACTGTTGATACTGATAGCTAATAATTATTTGGCTAGAGTATTAGCTAGGCAAACTACAAGAGTGAGTGCTAAGAGAAGTAGGCTCACGAGAAATAAATGTGAATCAATGCAATGGAAACAGGTTAAAAATGAACACATCTGAAATCCCAGACCACGACTTTACTGTTTCTCACATCTGTTTCCAAAAAGGCTCCACAAATGTCAGCAAGGCTAACTAAAGCAACACCTCATCAGGAGGAAAAGGAGGCTTAGCTTTTCATCCTTTTTATTTAGTTAAGAGTAGAAAAACTCATATGAACCCCAAAGGGAAGTATTTCACTGGATCATCGATTACAATGGCAGAGATTACTCCAAAGAGCTGAATTTAAAACTGCTTAGGGACTGGAAAACATGAAGAAGCAGACAGATTTTAAGATCTCTCAGGTAAAGACATTTATTCTGCTGCCAAACAGCAAAGCAGCAGCAACTAAAAGGATGCTTTCAAAAGCTGGCAGGAGTGAAAGGGAACGATGCAATGCAACACCCTGACTTGCTTTCACATGGCAAGAGCCCTGGGACCAAGAAGCTGGGCCGTGCAGCACTGGCACAGCCCTACACGAGGCAATGTGGCTCCCAGGGGACAAGCTGTGAGCTGGCCATGCTGTTTCCCTCTGCTGAAAACACAACCTAGCCGAAACCTGACCAGGGAGGTGTCTGCGCACAGAGACAGACAGCACAGTGCGGGCACGCCCCAGGGGTCCTTCTTCCCTGATAAATATCTCTTCTCCTTTCCTTTCCCAATCTTAGGAGAACTAATTCTCACACTAGTACTTTGAGTCCTCTTCTGTTTTACAGATCCACCAGCACAAGGGCAACCTGGCAGCAAAAGGATGAAATTGAGGCTGCATAACTGTCCTGCAAAATAAGTTACAATTTCTCACAAGATATCAATCATGCTCTAGTTCCAGCTTTGCTGATGCCCTTCCTCACAATCCCTAATTACCAAATGAGCCAAATACAGCAACTACCACCATTAGCAGAGTTGCAAATTTCTGCCCCAATTACCAATTCTAGGATGAAAACTGTTCTTTTAATTATTATTAACTGCTTGTTAAAACCTGTGCCTCCTTCTGAAGAATATGAATTACATGCTCGAAAGAAGAATTTGGCTGGATTTTGCAAAAGAATTACTGTGTTCTTTTCTAGATAGCTGAACACTTCAAAAATTATTAGACAGCATATGCTATTTTAAGATAGGTTAGATGGAAAAACAGTATTTAAAGTGACATTAAAAATGGTTGTGGATGTTTTAACAGGAGCAGTACAGACACGGTTAGTTTCTTTTCAAAGCTGTACATCTACCATAAGACATTACCTGAAGAGTCAGGACAACATTTTCTGGCTGTGGAAGTCAAAACAAATGGAGAATGTGTATAATACACAGGCAGCATGCACAAAAAACAAATCCCATGAATAATGAATAATTAACCATGACTACATATAACAATTAACAACACAGAAACAATAACAAACAAGCCACTAAAGTAAAATAATGCACAGAAGCACCATTAAATAATTATGGAAAAATATTTACAATAAAATACATAGCAGCTATTTTCTGGTTTCCTTGGTGAGTAAAAGGAATCTAGAATTTGTCCAACAAATACTTCCATCTTAAAACAATGACAGACCAGTTACTTTCACATTGAAATATTTCATATAATTCCCAATATATCTCACAGAAGGCCAGAGATTGCATTATTTTGCAGTTTGGTGATTTCTTCATGAATTCCACCTGTCATAACCGATACGATATTCTTGACTAACTTTTTCTTCTCAGTGCTTATTTTATTTTAGTAGCTCCAGTAGCAGTTTTGGGATCTTAACACATTACACACAAAATTCACCCTTCCCTTTTAATTAACCATGTAGAGGTTCAATTTAAATTATTCAAAAGAAAAAAAGAAAAGGCATCCAAGAAAGACTGAAGAAATCTGTTTAACAGTTCTTACCTATTTTCTTATCTGTAAAACCAGAAAAATACTGAAAACTAAATATTCAGTGAGAGAATTCCAGAAGAACCCAATTTCCCCTTTGTTTCCACAATGGAAAATTAATTTCTTGTATCTTCCCCTTCATCTCTGCCTGCCAAGTTCACAGCTGATAGTGCTTTCCCCCTTCTCCTAACTGGAAGACAAGCAGACAAGCTAAAGACGGCAAGACCCCTCAGCCCAAAGTCTGATGTGTGAGAATCACAAATGTTCAAGTTTTAGCAATTTTTTATCAGCATCACACACATCCTTTTGAAACCTCTACTGTACAGTACTACTTAAAATGTTCAAAATTATATTTTGAACATATTAACATATTTTGTCCTGTATTAATGGAAGGATAACTAATGCTTCCCCTTTCTCATAAATCTGGTACCAAATATGATTTTGAAGGTTTCAAGCATGCAGCCTCCCAGCAGAAGCAAAGCAGTGGCAGCAGCAGCGAGCTGGCTCCCCTGAGCAGGCACGGCTCAGCTGCTGGGCTGACCTGGCAGACTGCTGCCCCTGGCAGGGCACAGGGAGATGTTCATGGTTAGAGTCCAACTGGGAACACTAGGACACACAGCACAGAAGTGGGAAGGGTCTCCTGGGTCACTAACACATTCTATAAATAGGTTAAAAAAAATGATACAGAGGAATGACAGCAGAAATTTAACAGGATAAACAGGAGAAGCAGATTTCCTGTTCCTGCTACTGACGGGCTGTTCAATTCTTGGTGAGCAAGCCTTCTTCTCACATGTCCGTTTCAGCCCCCTTGCTTCTGTGCTAGAACTACCTTTTCCCCAGGAAGCAGAACTTCTACCTAGTACTTCCTCTCCATATATATTTTTAAAGAGTTATCACACCCCTTTATCAACTCTTTTCCTAAGCTAAGCAAACTCTTCCAGTTTCCTCTGGAGACCCACAGGTTTCTCAGATCACCCTAATGGACACTGTCTGAACTCATCCTAGTCTGAATTCATTCCCCCTGAATTTCAGTGACCAAAACCACAGGCAAACATTTCTAACTACTTATCCACATCCTTCAGCGACATTCACACTTCCTTGTCTCCACTGCAGATGCTCCCAGGGGCACATCTACAGCCATGCTGGCTGCTTCACAGATGACTCGCACTGATGCTTCTGCCTTCTGAAGGACGCTGTACTTGTTCTGACATATTTTCGTTTTCCAGATATGTTTCAAAGTTTTGCACTGTGTTCAGGTCAGAATTCGGACTGATGAATGCCCTGTATCTGTTCTGCTTCTTAAGCACTCCTAACATTTTAACTACCACCCTATAATCACATTCCCTACACAGGACTGAGATTCCTTACACATAGTCTGAGATTTCTCATGACTTATGTACTAGTTACTAAATACTCTGCTTGTGGTCAGGCATACCACCTACAGTCTAACAGTTTTGTCTCAAGACTCTTTCATCCAACCCCCACCTTACATTCTTCCCTGGGTATGCAGGAACAATCTGTGATGCACCACTCTCTAGAGCCCCACCAAGCAAGCAGATGGGATTGGCAAGAGTCACTCGATGCAGCATAACAACAATACCCACACACCAGGATGTCATGCAGAGCTTATCAAGCTGCTGGAGAAGCAGGACTGTTGTTGGGAAGACGTGGAAGCATCGGCAAGGCCATCCTGGTTCACGGCAATAGCTCAGTGTCTGTGTGGAAGCACCACACTCATCCTCCTGATAGGTACACCACACCATGGGGACCAGAAGCAAGGAGCTCATATGAAGTAACTTGTCCATTGCCTGGGCACAGTTAAACTTCTACTGTAGAAACTCAACTCCTGATTCAAAAGTGGAACGCTGTGCTCCAGAACAGCCTAAAACTCAGATGCACATTCCATTCCATCCTCTTGCTAATATGTAAATAGTATATTTATAATATAAATTTGGCTTTTTGAGAACAATAGCTGAAGCTGACATGAGAGCTAAGCAGTAACGGTTCTCCCTAAGTTTTTTTTAAATAAAAGCAGTATTTTTCAATACAAAGAGCCTTCAATCTTTGTGCAACAATGACATTACAGCTGGAATTTTAAGTCATCCTTAGCTATGAGTAGTTTCTTTACAGTGGCTTGTGGAATTTTCTTTGTAATTGGTCCCACATTTTTCATGAAAACATCATACTTATTATTAAAAAAATTCATATTTGCACCCTGTTCATAGTTTTAAAATACTAATTCCTGGTTTAGAAAAAAACCTGAATTTCAAAGTCATAATTTTCATTATTTTATGCAGATACACACAGACAATTTACCTTTTGATAATCGCCCTGTGTATTTCCAAACTGCTGCTGTGCTACTTTTCTGATGAGATCTGAAAATAAGAACATTCCACAGTTTTAAACAACGTAATTTATAAATGCGGAGGAAAGAGAATAGTATGAATTCTACTGTTAGGAAGGCAAGATAAAATTAAGAACAGAAATCAACAGCATAGACAAGCATGTAAATGTCCCCATAAATCTAGTAACAACATTTCTAATCAACTGTGTGTTTTATGAGGTCACAGGAATATAGCCAGGTTGTCTACCAATTAATCAGTTGCTACTGAAATACAGTGAAGGTATTTCCAAGGTCTTCCTCTGTACCAAAAAATCATTATTAAAAGTTCATCACATATGTATCAATTACTTGGACAATGCTTTGGGTATCAGCTTTGCTTCATGTTTATGCCAAGTACATACATGCATAAATATATACACATACACACAGCACTACATACATAATGTGCAAAACAAGCATCCTAATGATGACTTCTTGACTCTTGAAGGGTACAAAGAAGACGACCCTTATCTTGCCAGCATTATCCCAATCTTTCTTCCCCTTTTCATTTTTATATTGAGTATATAACACCACCAAAACAAACCAGAAAGCCTACCATGTTACTATTTACTGTGCATCGATCCAACACTCACTCTAACTTATTCACAATATTAAAAAAATACAGCAATCATGAAAAAAAGTAGCAATTTAACACAACTAGTGCCACCTTCAGTAAATCCTGGCAGCTGCAACAAATGGATCCCCTTCCTAGGACATCACCGGCCTACCGTTACTGAGGTTTTGACAACCCCATGGGAACTAACTTGCGAACTGTGGCTCCTGATCACTTCTGTGACACCCTGCACTTGAAGGAGAGGGGCACCACCAGCTCTGCAGATCCTCTGCCTCAGAGAAGCACCAGCGGCACTGAGCATGCTCCATGCTAGGCAGTGTAAAAGCAACAGTGTTTGGATGTTTGGGAGAAATAATTGCCTGAACTTCTGGTCTCCTCTGATGAAGAAGAAGCACACTAGGAAGGAGCACACTACACCTCAAACAGCTCAAGGAGGAGCTCTAACCCCATCCTCATACAGAGCTGGACTTCATCCTACTATTGCCTTGTTTTTAGTCTCCCCATGTGCAAATTAACATAGTTGATAAAAACCTCCAGTTAGTTACCTAACTTGGGGATCCACAAAAGAACTGAAGGTGTAAAACTGACTGTTCATCTCTCAAAAATCCAAGGCCTCTCAGAATTTATTGTAGCACTTGTGAAGTATGTTCTGGGAGTTCACAGGGGCTGTGATCTCACTCCTCTCTCACCCCACACATGGCTCAGAAAAATATAGTTCTCCCTCCTCAACACCTCGCAGTGGGAACATAGACTCAACTGATTGAAGAGATCCTGAAGACTTCCTCACAGAAAACTGTCCAAGGAAAGAAAACACACAACAGCAAAGCACCAACTGCTGGTTTAAGGCAGGTAGTCCCTTCAAGGGAGCTGCAGCCAGAAGACTGCCAATTAAAAAATAGAACTCCATTAATGCATCACTGAAGTGCCAAGCCACAAATCATTCCTTGGATGGGGAGTACATTCCTAAACACTCAGAGAGCGCTGGTGGCAAGTAAGCAAAGACTCTGTGCTGAGGCAACCTCATTTTGGAAAGACCATACATAAAGTACAAGATAAGGCTGAATCCCACAATAAGAGAAATAAAACCAGAACACATGCAGCATAAGCACCTGGGAAGCACAAAAGAGTTATGATCCCTGCAATTCCTTTCACACTCTGCATCTTGAGAGTCATGAGTCTGCTGAAAGAAAGGGCACGCACCACTGTATGGGCAACACACAACTGATCCACTGCTGCAACTCTGAAATCTGATCACGTGCGTTGGGACCAGCAGAGTCCTCCCTGCATCGAGACCATCCCTGGCAGCGTCTATGTTTCTCCAGAAGTTTCAGCAACAAGGAGATACAAAGCCAAGTGAGGCAAAACTGCACAAACCCAAAAGGTATAATTCGCACTGGTTGTTAGACAATTTTTTCTTCAGCAGAGGTAACATTTCTTTTTTCCTGTCGATCTCTATACCATGTAAATAAATTTAAGAAATATGGCTGCATGAAATAATAAATGTAATAATTTTTTTTTTTACAGCTAGATAGCTTTCAGCATACGAGAAAAGAGTTAAGATAACTCTCTTGTTTACATATTGATTCAACTATTTAGCATTGTGTGGCAGTCACTGATGAGAAACTTTGACCAGCTTCAATTAGAATGCGATAGGAAGGAATAAAAAGGAAAAGCTTTTGTGATCCTCAATGCATGAAGCAGCACAGAGTGTTGTACAGGTGATCAGATGCAGGAGCCAACCGCCCAAGATTCCGTGGCATCACTCTCCTTGATGCTGCTCTGAAGGCAACCAGAAGAGCCCCCAGCAACCTGCTCTCATTTCCAGGCTGCTCCTAACTTCAAGATTCATCTGGCTTTGGAAAACAGTTGGATGTTGATGTCTGAAGGTCCCTTCCAATGTGAATTATTCCAGAGTTATCCTGCAATCATAATGATTTTCTATTATAAATTATTTAGTGCAGTAATGAAAACTGCCGGGAAGTATGTAAGAAAGCAGGATTTTATTTTTGACAAAAATGTCCTTTGATACATTTCCTACTGTTGGGAATTGGTACAAGAAAATCTTAAAAGCATTAGCTTTTCCTGTTAAATAAAAATTGAAGGTGTTTACCAAGTCTCGTAGTTGAGTGTCTGTCCCCATAGTAAGTTAAACATTAAAAAAAAAAACAACTCAAATATGTTCCATTAAGTGTTACATACTTGAATATACACACATACACATATTTATGGACCTCTGTAGGCATACATTATGCATATGAAAGTAACCACTCAAGAAAAACAGAATAGTTGAGATTGGAAGGAACCCCTTGAGATCATCCAGTCCAACCTCCCAGCTCAGGCCAGAGTGACCCCCACAGGTTACTCATGGCCACGTCTGGTCAGATTTTGAGTACGTCCAAGCAGAAGAGACAATACTTAAAAAAATCAAACCAAAACAACCCAAAACTTGCTCTGATTTCTTGTGATATGCCTAAATTGCTCAGAGTGTTCCTGATTCACAATTTTATTTATACTGTTTCCATATTTTATAGCCTGTGAGTAAAAAAAAAGACAAAAGTCAACCTGAATACACTATGACAAACATACGCAGAAAATAGCACTTCGTACCTGTTTTTTTAAATTTAGAGACTCCAAAGCTTGTTCATCAGAAAGTAAAACACCTTTAGGTTTAGTAATAAACAAGAAAGCCTGAAAATTGGTACAAAAGGTTCCCACATGGGTTAAGTTTAATAGTAAGAACAATATAGGTTTCATGCACAACACAATGGCTGCTACACAGCCCATTTTTTCCCCTTAATTTTACAGAATGTGAGACTGCCCTGCTGAATAAAGATTCACTACTTAGATTACTTTGCAGTGGTTTTTCAGAAGTAACATGATGCTCCAGAGTGTTTTTCTAACCAGGTAGCACACAGTGATTGACCAGTCTTTACCATGAATTTATTATTTCAATAGCTTTCAATATCAACATGATTAGACATATCCCCAGTTGATTAATTTCAAATGAAACATGGAAATTGTATATATTCCCATAAAAAAAAAAATTTGGCCAGAAATGAATGTGAGATTACCTGCAGTTACTCACGTATCTGTAGGCACAAAGAGGCCTTGGTGAATTCGCAGCACCAAAATCCTCCCTGCTCAGATGATCTTTAAGGGTCCCTTGCAACCAAAACCATTGTCATTCTACAGGTTTTACTGCACATTGATGGTAATCACAGTTACTGCTGCACAGCTTAAGAGTTAAATGGGGGAACATCCTGTGCCAGGTACTGTGTAAACAGGAGCTACATATGGCTACACTGCTCACTGTAGCACAACGAAAAGACAGCTCAGGTCACATTTTATTCAGCCTAGGATTTTGGTCTGCTTTTATGAAGCATCTTTCCTCCCTAGCTACAACATCTCATCTCTAGCATTCAAGTAAGCTTTTATCTACAGCTGAATTCAGGTAACTCCACACAACTCTCTCTTGCTTTATTGGCAAAGTACCATCTTGAGGCCAATTTCTGTTTCAAATATAGAAGTGTTAGGAAGGTGTGATAAAAAGTGGTGTCCTTTATTTTCAAATTAAGTGGATTACTTCTGAAATCTTGGCTTGACCAGCTGTACACATTGTTTCAGAGGACCAGTAATCCATGGCTTTAGCACAAAACACATTTTATCATTGGGGTTAAAGAGATTTACCTTGTGAGGCTCATTTACACAGCTAATTGCATTACTGCTCTGCTGACTCCTTCCTGCTCTCATCACATATGCAAAACGCCATCTGCCCTAGCAAATCTAACTAGCCAGATGAACTGCTAATTTACCAATGCAATTTGTGAAGAAATATTAAGTACCTCTGAGGATCTCCAGTTAAGAAAACATAATCACTAACTCCTGCATTGCAAGAGTACTGTGTGTATAGACTCAATGTCTCATTACTCTGGCAAGAAAATGAGGTTATCACTAAGTGTGCTTCTTAGAACTGCTCTACAGAAAGGGATAGCAAAAATAATAGAGATTTAAAAATAAGCTGTCTGGCTATGAAGTACCAACATAAATTAATTACAAATTCTTCTGCCAAGGAAGTTTTTCAAATCTAGGTGACAGGAAAATAACTGGAATAAAACCTTTGGGAATGCTGTGCTTCCACTTCACTCAAAAAATTCCATTGAGCCAGTTCAGCTGTAGTACAACTCCAGCATTAATCAAATTATGCCAGAAATTAACGTCTTTTTATACATAAATATAATATATTAGGGAATTATGCATAATATAATATATTAGGCTTCTATTCTGAAAGGTCTTCAAACAAGCCAGTAAGAACCATGACTGAAGCATTCATATTGCACTAAATGAAGATTTTTTCCGAACAACAGGGGAGAATTACATAGAGTATACAAATGATCAGTGAGTAACTACTTTATTGCTATCTCATTCTCATGTATAAAACAATATTTCAGTCCATTCCTGTTCATCTGTAATAGATAGTCAATGGACTACATACACATTGAACAGTTCAGAAGCTCTCTGAATATAGGTCAATTAGTCTGACATGAATGAATTAAAGTGGCTTCAAACTTGGGTTTTTTTCCTAATTATGAGTCACATTAATGAATATCTTCTGCAAAGCCAAGAAAACCAGGAAAGCCTTTCAGACTTATCAGAGACAAAAACCTTCAAGGTATCTTAAAGCAAGTTTTACGGCAAGTTCAATTTATTGACATTTGAAAATACTTGCTTTGACTTTAGCAGGGATTGGGTTGTTTCCCCAAAGCCTCAAGCCAATAAGCCTCTACCGTGGTCAGATTCGGCTCCCACTGAAGAGGTCTCCTTTTAAGGTAACCCAATGTTACCTTTGGTCCCCTTTACTGTCCCTACCTCCACGAGGGCTCTGCCAACTCTTACTGTCCCTAATCCCACAGCATCGCTTCCCTCTGGTTCCACTGCAGAGCAAGGTGAGAGCTCAGGAATGCTGATGGCTGAAGAATCCATCATGCATGATTGGTGACTGCAGAGAGGGAGGGCCCTGACACACTGCTCACTTCGTGTGCTCTGTCCTCTCTGTGCAGAGCAGGAAGAAAACTCACTCTGTAGGACAAGTGGGAAGTCTCATAGACAAGGAGGTCTTCCCAATTCCCACACAATAAGAGATCACTTCAGTCCGCAGATAAGGAATCTAATCCAGGCATTCACTCATATAGTCTAGACTATTCCTTCCCAACTTCAGATTGAAAAGCTTCACTCCCCTCTTCACAATACCTTCCTCAGGCAGACCTGGGACATAGCCCTTGTACTTCATAAAGAAAAAAAACCCCAGCATCCTTAGATAATTTCTCCCCACTCTTTTTAGGCAAGGTCTCTCTCTATACAATTAACTTTTCTTTATCCATTGAGTTACTGGGAACATCAGGTGGATTCGGCTTCCACCCTCCTGTTCCTCGCAAGAGGCCATTCTGACCCTCCTCCCTTTGAGCACAACTCCTGAACAACACACTGATCTTCACTTGCATCAGTAGCCCACACATAAGATCATCCATTTCCATTACAGAGGTGGTGAAAGGAAATTCTCTTTTCAACCACCTGTCTATTCACATGCATTAAAGAAATAATGAGCAAAAAATGACCACGCCTTTTGGACAAGAGAAAAAGGCAAGTAAGAAAGGAACTTTGCTGCCGTACCTCACCCCTAATGTGCAAAACAAAGCCCTAGAACCTGTTATTCCACAATGCCCATAACAACTTGTTCAAATGGAGGTCAAAACCCAACAAATACATAATAAATTGCTTAAGTATTTTAACCTCTCATCTGCTATGGCAATCTGTCTTGTCACCCTCTTCTGCCTTCAGCATGCAGTTTCCTCTCATCAGCATGATCACTGTCCATTCCCATTCTTTGACTCTGCATTCTTTAATTACATGTTGTTATCCTACAGCACTCTGTCTGTCACAAAATTCAACAACACACAATATGACACAAGCAAAACCACAGTAAATACATTTTTAAGGTTTCGGCAGACTTGCAAAGCATATGCTGCTTTATTCATAATTGAAAGGACAAGCTACCAGACCACCTAGAAATGCACCTTAGCTTATACTGCATGCAGTGTGGGGCAATGTGAGAGACAGCAGGGAGCAGAGATGCAATATGAAGTAGATAATGAAGAGATGAACGGCTGTTAGCAGAGTTGAAACTGTAGGAGTAGCTTAACAGGAGAGCTTTAGCCAGAGCACAGGTAGAACTCTGTGCATGTGGAACACTAAGCACGGTACAACTGCTGAAGACAAGGAATTGCTTGGCAGCAACAGCTTCCAAGGTAACTAGAATGTGAAATTAAGGAGATTCCCTTTACACCCTTCCTGACAGAAAATAACATTGGTCCACTGAAGAAATAAATCATACAGCAGTGGATCAGATAAAAGTAACAGTCAATGAACTTCATTCGCGCACATAAAAAAGTTGCCCATTTCCCAAAAATGGAAGCTATTAGTCAGGAAGACCAAACGGGTACTTTAAGTCTTCCACAGGAAATCCTCACACCTTAGATCTGCCCCAAACTTGAGGTTATTAACTTGAGGTTACTCTTTAGTGCAGTCACATTTTCTTTTTAGGCACATTCTGCTTTCCATTGACATGCACAAGCAACGTTAAAGAGCCTGGCCAAGGAAAAGGTTTGAAGAAAAAAGAAACTGCCACAATATCAACCGTTACAGGACGCATGAAATGAAGGATTTCTCCTTTGAAAATAACCTTTGCAGCGGCTTTCTAGTTGTTCCTTGCTACAAAGAAAGTTCTGTTCTTGCTGAAGTTTTGGAAGAAGAAAAAAGAGAGAAAAGCCTTTAGAAAAATCCTTCCTTAGGAGGCTGCAATGAATTTGCATGCATCATGCAGACACAAAATGAAGTTGAAAGCTTTGAAGAAGTATTCCACACAGAAACTGCATTCTCTTTTCTTCTGAAGGCAACAAAACTTCTGTAGCACACTCCTCTTTGTGCCATAACAGCTATTTTTTGCCACTTGCTTTGTTTGCAGTAGCTACCTCGAGTTCTCCCTAGGCCACCATCTGGTAAAGATTTACAACAGATTACAGGCAAAGATTTAACTTGGTGCACTGTTATGTTTGTCTGGTTTAGCACACTGCACAGGCTGAGCAACTTCTTGATACGTTGGGTTGTGTAGACATACAGGATTTGTAACTTTGATCCAAGTAGTAAATATTTAGACTGGATGAACATTTTTCCTCTTCCTTTATCTCCTCAGGAGTTGCTGTAAACTGACGAAAGCACAGAAAATCCTCTCTTGCATAACATGCATTATTGGAAATATGAACACAGATAATTAATTGGGAATGACATACTGGAGCCCTGCTGACCAGATTACCTCAGTGACTGGCATTCTGGCAGCTTCCCTGAGACTCCTCAGAATTCCCTTTCTCTGCTTCCCCATTTTTGCAAGAGCCACAACTTTCCACATATGTTTGATAAGTGGGACATACATATCGGTTCAAAGTACTACAGAGACCACTACTTCACTCAAAAATCAAAGCAAAAGTAAAGGCTGCTGCTCTGAAGAGAGCTAACTAGGCCTGATGCTTGGATTTATTTAGTACAGGTATCTTTCAGCTGAGTTAAACAGCCAAAGCAATACTTAGTAGTAGTAACAATAGTCATATTCGCAACGGTAATCACATTTTAAAGTTCACCAAAATAAAAAAATTTAGTATACTTTCTCTCAAAAGAAAGATCCTGACTACGTTATGATGCAATACAAGTCATAATTTAATCACACAAGTGTTTTTAGAGAAGAAATTTATGTGCTTATTGAAAAAGGTGTCAAAGTAGGTTTGCAGGGCTTTGTAATAACTGGCAGGCTTACACTAAAATGTATATACTGATAGATTAGTCAGCTTAAACTACATTGGCTGACATTTGTGGCACCTGGTTTCTCTTCTAACATGAAGATAACTCACTTTTGGAAAAAGGAAGAAGTATACTCAAAAGCTTTAATACACATATGGAAAAATTTAACACTGTTAAAAGGATTACAAAACCTACTAAAATTAATACTTACACATTTATTTTGCTCCAGCAACTTTTGAATATTGCTTATTCACTTGGAAAAAGCACCACTTTGGTTAAGATCTGAAAGTTACACAGACCATCTTAAGAAGTAAAAACAATAGTGAGAAAAAGGGAGAAGAAAAAATACTGATTGTCATCACTTTCAATGTAATGAAACATTGACTAGGAAGACTGTGGAAAGATTTGTTGCAAAGATATATCAAGCTGCCCTTACTCCAGCTGACATCATTCAAGAAAAAGCCATCACTGAACAAGACTTAGGAGTTCATTGTTCTGTGAACAACCACCTAAGCAAATTACCAGACAAAAATAAGCGGGCTAGGCCGTGCTATCTTATTATGATGGTCTGTAACAAAGAAAAGAGAGGCTCAAATGACTGCTTTTCCAATAACAGGCAGTCTCTGTACAGTATTTCACATGATTAACTCAAAATGCTTCATAACAGCCAAGATGATGAAAGAATTGAGAAGTCCCTTAGAAGCTTGTGGAAACATAATTCCAGTAAATTTGGTGATATTCCCCCTCCTCTCTCTCCCCATCAGTTCTAGAGCTACAAGTTAGAAATAAGTATGAGGTTCAGCACTATGTGGATAGAGAAGTCTGTAAAAATTAAATGAAGGGGCAGGATGGACAGCAAAGTAGTAGCCACTGCTAAGCTGGGAAAACCATGGTGCCTCAGCAGAGTTGCCTCAAAACCCAAAAAGATGTCTGCAGTTGCTGGTAATTTTCAAAGAGGTTCACCCATGGTGCATACTATCAGACAGTGTGGCTGATCCAAAACCTGTTCTGCCCCACTTCTCCTACAGGAGATGCTGCAGGTATGCTCTGCAAGTCTCAAATAAGCTATCATGCTTTTAGTGGTACTAAAAGTACAATAGTGCTAATTATCTAAATATATGCACTTCTAGAACATGGTACCTTTGCTTTTTTCTTTAAAAATATGCAAACCCCACCAATGAAGACTCTTTACTTTGAATGACAAACAAACAAGAAGGCCATGTTCACTCACAATACCATCCTGTACTCACACCCTTTCCTTTCTTGTAGTCAGCACTCCTGCATTTAGTTGCATACAGAACTTATGCTGCTGATCAGCTCTCTGATTATACCTTGTATCTCCCACTAATGTCCACAGACAAACAAAACAGGGCCAGGACAGTTTTAAGGACTGTTCACGCTATAACTATCAGCAGGTTTCCTGAGTTTTTCAATGCTCCACACAGAATATGCCCAACCCACCGGCCAGAGATGTCCCCACAGACAGAAAGCATGCAGCTGTCTCATTTGGAAGGGGGAGAAGGAAGTTTAGATTTGGGAAATATGAGCTGTCTGAATACCACACAACTGTAAGCCTATTAATTTACAACTATTATTAAACTCCAAGAGGCATGGCTGTTTGAGGTACCCTGCAGGAATTACCACAGCATCTGTGCTACTGCCACTTTCGAGTACCCTTCCCATGGAAAGTAACCCAATGCCCTCAAACTCTACCTAAGGTTTGTTTTCGTTAGTTTCTTCCTTCTGTCCTAACAGTGTTGAAATTGTAAAGTTGAACTGATGTTTTCCAATTGTTGTCAAAGCATGTTTTTTCTCCTAGGCACAGCTGGCAGGCAGTATTATACCTGATCAGGGCAAGCACTGAGGATACTGCAGAGAAAGGATTCCAGATGGGCATAAAGAGCAAGAATTTCAGATGATCAGCTATGCTACACTGATTAAAAAATTACTTCCATATTTTCCATAAAATACCTGTCTGCAAAAGAGATTCCTTGTTTACGTAATCCAAAAGAAGTGCGCAGGAAGGCATCAGAGAAGCCTTAACATTTATAACTGTAGTTTTCTGTGGTAACCTCCACTAGATTATCCATATAAGCATCTCCTCCCTAAAACCTCTGTCTCCTCCCTGCCCACAGAAAGTCCTTTTGACAAGCAATCTGTCAGTCTGCCGTTTTGAATAAATCAGGGGAAAAAGAATTACTCTTCTGATGCCTAAGAAAATTAAAAAGCCAGCCTTAAATCTGCTTCGAAAATGTTTTCAGACTGTTCCTCTTTTACATGGGCATGTCACCAAGCAGAGCAGCTTTTAACTTCCCAACATGAAATGAGCAGTGATTTTTTTAAACACTATTTCCTTAAATGTATATGAGTGGGCAGAGAAAAGAAGAGGCTAAATTATCTCATATCTTCCTGCTGCTCCATCTTCCCCAGTATTTCCAACATTATATACAAGAAATTTCTTTCAATGTATACACCGTATTTCCAAATAAAGGAGCACTGTTATACCAGTTCCCCACCACCACTGTATACAACACCTGTCACTGCATTTTGCAGTGCACCTGTCACATCTGCCTTTTTAATATACACACTTAAGCCACTATTCTAAATTCGCACCACAGCTCTACTCATGGCTGTGGAAAAACACCATAGGGACGGAGTAAAGGCACCGACTGTCACTTGACAACAGAACTGAGCCAATCTAACAAGCCAATCTAATAGCTAACTTACTAACAGGCAGATTGCTCTTCCCCTCTTCTGAGTTCCTGCACCAGTTCCACCTGTGCTCCCAACCCAGCTCCAGGTTTTAAGCTTTGAGAAAACCAACCCACCTGCACAGGACGGTAGCTATCAAACACTAGCTCAAAAAAGTAGCATATCACATCCAAACTAAAACTGAAACTTCACACAACTGGAAAAAAGGATATCCTAATTTATGTTTTTATGAAACATCATAATGGCTACAGGTACCTGTGCAAAATTTTATGGTGCTGGACTGCAGCACCTGCAGAGTCTGCAGAGTTTCACCTCGTGCAGACACGCCCAACATTCCTGGGAAAGTCTTAAGTTTAAAAATAAAAGGGCACTACCAACTACACATAACTGAGCTTAGCTCCAACATCCAGCATTTGTTTCTGTAGGGGAGCTACGGAAGACTTATTACGAACAGGAAGCAAAACTAAAGTAAAAATGAGCACTGAAGAATTATTTACAAAAGGCAGAGAAGCTAGTTTGACACATGTACACACAAAATAATTCTGGCTTACTGAGTTTAAGTGAGGGGGTGATAAAGTGTTTTGATTACTTGCTTTAGAACCTCACACTCAACACAGCGAATAGATTAAAAAAGTCAGTATCCTAGGAGCTCATCAAACCTACCCAAAACAACAGGGTTTTGCATATGCATTTTCTATTACAGCTATACTAGCTACAGATACAGTTTATTTTCACATCGAATTACAAATTTCTTCTTTAAAATATCCGGAAATTATTTAATTGCTGAATACACTCATGTGATTTATTACGGAGATAACACAAGACTAACTTGCTGAACTTCACAATCTGCAGCTGCTTTAAAGGCTGACTAGATGAGGAGAAAAAGACCAAAAGGGGTCAGACACAGGACCTGACATTAAAATATTCAAGTTCTGATCCTCAGTCTGATTAAACTGTTCAGCAAGCAAGATTCCACAGTCAGAAAGAACTGAAAGGTCTAGTCCAGGTCAAAAAAATCAGCTTGTTCGTGTTCCCCGCAGCAAACAGTACATTTAACTCTTCATACTGTCTTTTGCCCAGAAAGTACCAGCATTCAACAGGTAATTTTTATGTTGAAGTTGTACTCCCGCTACAGCAGAAACGCTTAGCTAGAATAAAAGTCAGAAGCTGGAGCAAAGCAGTTGCAACTTAACTGGTAAAATTGTTCTGCAGTATGTTCAGCTACAGTAGGGTAAGGTAAACAGGCTTGTAAGTTTTTATCTTATTTCACCTAAAAATAGGAGCAGGAGTTTTATTCCCAGCTTCTTTCCTTTGTGAACGCTTCATATTTTTTCTTACAAGACACAAGTTGTGAAGCTGAAGATGTGCTGGGCACATTCTGCTGGCAACTGGAATCTCAGATCAACATTCTCATACTGCAACTAACAACTGTTTCCATGGGAACAAAGACAAAACTATGATAATTCATAGCAGCCACAGCATCATACTGACCATGCCCTGTCCACACCAAGTTCATATCTGAAGGCTTCCAACACAACAGATGACATGCACCATCTCACAGCCATGAAGTGACAACTTTATCAATAAATCAATGCTGCAGTTTATGACAATTTCTATGTTAAAAAACCTGATTATTCATTTTGTTAGACGTACTCTTTCTTAGCTAAGTAATAGAAGCAACTTGTAATTTTCCTATTATCATCTCTTTATTTTAGGTGATGCTATATTAACAAGAAAGAAAATGATGCCTCTATCCTAAACAGTCCTCAACAAAAGGAGTAGCAGCACAATCATTACCATGGAGGAACGTAGGCACAGTGAGATTAGTGACTTACTGAGCCTCAGGTAGCGAACCAGTGACTAAACAGTCTTTTCCACTCCAGTGTATCATTAACTCAAAGTGGAGGCTGCTTCCGTTAATAACAGTTTACACTTAAGTAAACTCATTCCCATTTACAGCAGTACATCATCTGGTAATGAGTACAAAAATATTTGACTGGTGGAGTTGAAAGCAGAATCTATTTAGACTCACTGAAGCACTTCAATCAGACATCCTAATTCACTTCTTTTGAGCTAGTTTCTTGCCATATCCAAAGAGCACCGTGCTGGTCTTAAAGATTCAGCAATTAAAAAAAACTTAAAGCGTTACAGTTCCTTGCCCTGGTTCTGATACTGTACTTCATATGAGAACTACATTTAATCCAATTAATAACTTACTTATTAAATCTAAACTTAGATTAAAGTTGTATTTCCACAAAGTTGATGGCATGAACAAATTTAGAAGGGAATAAATAATTACTTATCTAGATGTAATTAAAACAAAACCATCTCACAAAATATTTCTTGACTGACTTTTTTCTTTAATTTAAGTGATCCCTTTCAACTGTTGAGGCTTAGCAGCATGCAATTAAGAATAACATTTCCCAAAGACTCTCATGTACTTCATATCTTGTTTTATCATAGCAGTATAAAGCTCATACTGCCTTTCTTCCTAAAAGGCATACTTTGGACTGAAGGAGTATGAATGTTATCCTGTAACATATTCAGCCCCATCAGAGCACTATTACAAGATGACTTGCAAAGGCAGGAGTATCTACATGCAATTAGACAATCCTATCACTTCTTTTCCTCCCAGCTAAGAGTACTAATAGATTGGAAAACTGAACATTGAATACTTTCAAGTATTAGGAAAAAATATAAGACTACTAAGATCAAAGGTCTAAGTGACAGCTGCCATGGCTTGCACACAAATGGTACTTCTCTATCTTGTGGTTTTATGCAATACACTGGGGCATCAACCCAGGGCTAACTCTTCTGAAGCACCCATCCCATCAGATTGATGAAGTTTGAAATACAAACATCAAAAGGCTTGCTTTCTGTGCCCGTTTGTCATTAGGTTTATTTTCATCTCTGAATCAGAACTAACTCTATTTCAAGCTGGAATTTAAAAAAACCAAACAAAACAAAACAAAACAACCATTTTAAATATGTAACTACACCATTAATACACTGAATGTGAAAATAGAACAGCATATGGCAAAAGAGATTATGGGGATTAGCCAATTAAATGGTATGACTCAAACCGACATGATCCATCAAATCTGTGTTTTGCAGTGAATTATGTGGGGCCACGGGAACATGACTTCACCTGATGCAAATAACAAAGGCAAAGTTCTGAAAATAACTGATTTGGCAAAAAATATCTTCAAAGAAGTAAGGAGAAGTATGAGATGTTCAAAGCTTACAAGCTAAGAGCAAATTATTTACTTCTTTAATGCTGGAGTTCACAATACCTACTTGATGCAGAACTTACTACAAGCAGTCCCACAGGACTATAACCTTGATGATAAAGTCTATACTCACTAATTATTCACATGCTTAGGACACAGGATATTAATTTTGACATACAAGATTACAGACCAAATTCTTGGTAATATAAAAACGTAGTAAACGTCTCCATGAAATCAAGTTTCCACAATTGTAAGAGAACAAAATATTCAAGCAGGGCTTTAGGCAGAGTGGAGGCTTGTTTCTAGGAGCTGAATGCAGATGGCAATCCTCACCATCAGGTCTCACAGAGACACAAATAGTTCACCTGCATTTTTAACAGCAGGAAAGAAGCGAAAGAAGCAGAGGTATCTGGAAACAGTGCCTCCCAAAGGTGAGACGACTGTCACCTTCATGCAACTGCCCTCATTACACCTTGTGTAAGACCTGCTCAGAAGATCCATCCTGCAGGAAAACAGGCCAGGATATTATTCTGTTGGTTAACCCTGGGGATTCTGAGCACTTGTCTAAACAGAATTCATTCACTCAAATTCAGTTGAGCTCATTCTTCTACAGTTATGTCAGAGATGTACAAAGAAATGTCAAAAATCCTAGCAAACAGTAGTTCACAGATATCATACATGTATGTGACCAATTAGACTAAAGAATTCAAGGCTTTATATTATTAAAAGTTTAAATGTATTAATTGAAAGCTGTATTACAAAACAATATAAACACCTTTTATACACAGTTGCAGCTAAACCACCAAAAGGAATCAGTTACAAACCAAAGCCATTCTTAGATTTAATTAAAGGTTCACCTTGATATCATTTAAATGCCAATATTATACAATCACATTAGCACTTTCAAGAGCTAAATGAAACAAAAAGCATGTTGAAAAGTTAAGTTGATAAAACTACCACATCCACAAAAACACAATTTCCAAAAGCACCTTTTAATCAATGCAAGCTCAATAAGGTTGCACACACTTCTCCAACATCTAAAGTTTTCTTTTAGAAGGGACAGCTTAGCAGGAAACAAATGGAAAAAAAAGTCTCATTAAAACAAGTGCAGTTTCAAGTTTTAACCTGACAGCTTTCAAAGGAACAAGAAGCTACACATGGCTATGTAATGGAACTGCTCTTACATAAAACTTGACCATGGATGCACATACATGGAAACAAATGAAACTTATTTCAAATGTCCTGGGCTAAATCTTATAATATTATAACCACCTGACTGTTTATCACAATATACAAAACTCAGAGACCTGTCTCTTACGGATTTAAGGTTAAATACAAAGCAGCTTATCCTCTACTTCTAGCTCATGCTGTTTCAGTTAAGAAAACAAGCCTCAAATGCATCAGTGACAGCTTTGAGATATGTAAGCAAAGTTCTGTGAAATTTCACCAACATTTCATTTTCATTAACAACCTCCTCCCCATTATGCTTAGCAGAAAAATATTCTTTTATGGAGAACCGTACACATTTCCAAGCCATAACACGTGCTACTTACAAATCCCTTCATATAATTTACTTTCTGATTATGGCCTTGGTATCCACAATAGGATACCAAGGATGTGAACACATCAATAACAAATCTATATTTTAAACAAAAGTAGTTTATCTGCTTACCTTGAGGAAAAGTATTTGGCTGCACTAAGTACAGGAATGCATGTACTATTTTAAACAAAATTCCTATTGCCCCAGGTTCATGGTATGCACCTGTATCATACGTCTTGGCTGGTACAAATCCAAAATCCAAAGTTCCAGGAGGTGGTTTGTATATAGGCTGTACCTCTGAAATAGTACTTCCACAAAACAGCAGCAGCAGCAAACAGAGTTCCACAGCCATAGCGAGCAGTATTCATAAAACTGGAGGTAGAGATATTTGTCCGACCAAGTCTAGAAATCTTCAATACATTCACTTGGGGGGTAGCTTTCTAGCCAGGAGAATGCTGGTGCACTCTCACACCTTCAATTCTTAAATGTATTTTTACTTCAGAGTGGTACAGCAGCCTCTCGTGGAAATGACTCAGCGCACCATCTCTGGCAAAAAAAAAGAAACAGCTCATTAAGGTGTGTGCAAGCAAATAGGAAAGTGCAAGACAAGCCAGATAAGACAGGGAAGAAAAAAATATTGAGGTTTGCAAGTAATATGTTACACTACATACACTGTACTTGAAAGAGGTGGAAAAAACAATTATGCACAGTTCCAGGTCAGCGAGTTTTCAAAAACAAAGCAGAACGTTGGTACAGCTCCAAGGGAAACAAAACTAGAGGAGCAGTGCATGAACTGCGCTTCTGACTAAGTACAATATGTCACATCACAACAATTACACAGTGCATTTAATTACCACCTGATGGTTCTGTAGTTGATTACAATTATTACAAGTCATACCCTGTATTTCTTTAATCTACATCTTTTAGCAAAACCTTCAATCTTAGATACTCTTAACTGTCTTCCAAGACTAAGGAAAAGATATTTCATCACAGTATACATCACTGAAAAGTTACCAATACAAAAAAAACCTCCCAAACCAACAAAACATCACCCTCTTGACAGATGACAATGGGTGTCAGCAATTACTTTCTATTAATTCAAGCTATCTCAAGGCTCTCCCTAGGAACTGCAGAATTCAACAATTTTTATTTACAGCTTGCTAAAGCTGAGTGTCATTAAGATGACTTTGGATGGTTATACATGTGTTTAAGAACATTCTGAATCTACAAAATCACAGCAGCTTAATCTATCACTACTTAAGAAATGTAAACAAACACCCCTGGATTTCCAACAAATCAAGTGACCACATCTTAATCTACAAGAAGCCAGGTAAGACTCCTTCACTTCAGCATGCAACAGCAGTCTGAGGAAACAGACCAAAACCAACCAAATAAAAGGCAACAGAGAAACTGCTGCCCTTCTCTGATTCTGGCAGCTGCGCATACTCGAGCGTGCCAGTGAGCACCACGCTGACTTTCCCACCCATCAGGCCGGCTTCTCTTTGGGACCCCTTTGGTGTTCCCCAGAGCACCCCTGGCAGGGCCGTGTGGGAACACACTGCTCATGACAAGACATCACTTCCAACTGGGGAGCACCCAGCACCAAATGCCTTCCCCAAGCACAGCTGGGCCTCTGCTGCCGTTTTCGGCAGCACTACCCAAGATAAAAGCTTTCAATCTCCACCTTGGTGTTCAGACCATTCGCCAGCAAGAATGACAGCAAAATAACACAAACGCCTCACAGCTTCAGTCCACTCAATGCTACACCAATACCTTGACGTCCAAGATACTTCCAGGTCAAAGAGATGCTGAAGACAGAAGACTTAAAACCTGCAGTAAGGTGAGACTTAAATCTCTCCCATGCTTTACTGTCTCTGGTAAAACACCAGCTACATTTCTGAAAAACAGTACTTTGCAAGAAGTCAAAATCACATGGCAAGCTTGTTTAGTAGTCCGTGCTACACTCAAAGGATAGATCAAGAAAAACACAAAACAAAGGAATACAAGATCAGATCAAAGACCTAGAGACAGTTTTGTTTCTCCACAGTTCAAATGAATTAAGAGAGAACACTCAAACCTATCTTTCCTCCTCATGGCTTGTCAAAACCAAGAAGAATGAACAGTAATAATGCTACGATTAGCATAATTATCCAACCACCTTATTCATAAAGGTGATGTTAGCATCCACTCTGAAATATGCTCAACACATACACACAGTAATTTAGAACATATAATACCATGAGGATTTTCCTGTCTGGAAAATAATGTTCTGTTAAAGATTAATGAAAGAAAAAAAAATTCAGATCCAAAATATACATTTTCCTCCTTTAATTTTTTTTTTGAGACTAGTTTTCTTAGCCTAAAAGATACTTTTTAGTGAAATTTTATCATATGCATGTCCTGCTCTAAGGCTGAACATAGAAATGCTCAAAAAGTGAAAACTGCTTAGGCTGCAGTTTGTTATCAATTCTCCAGAAACTCTACAGGACAAAATATCACAAGACCACAACTAGGTGAAAAAAAAAAAAATCATTTTGCCTTTATGACAGAACAGTGAAAATTGTGCAAGTCTGATACACTACTGTTCTGATACCAAAATTATTTTTGCTGTTATATATATTCTTCATATATATTCATAGCTCTGTGGACTATTATTGTACAGTTATATAGTTTCCTAGCTAACTCCAGTACTTTTCCTATTAGACAAATTCCTAAAGGCCTGTTCTCATCTTGCTTCTTCTGGGAATCAAGGCCGAGCCACCTTCCCAAGACACTTTGTCGTGTTTTAGACAACAACAAAGTAGAGCTAGTAGCAAGTGGTGAGGAGGCTTCAGAGCGGGTCAAACCAAGAGGGGAATTACTTTATTAACTGTACTTCTAATTGGGGATTCTTGTCAATTATGCTAATTTGCTAAACTTATAAAAAGCTCTATATCACGTGTGCATTTTCAACACATTTTCAGTGTGCATGTCAGCATGTTGTGCATCTGGAGGGACCTTCATTAAATGGTAACCACTTTTTATCACCTTAACCTTGTTTGGCTCTTGATTTTAGGGGCTCAAAGGCAACAGTTCAAATTTTTTCCTTAAAAAGAGATTTCAACAATTTTTCTAAGTCAGGTTTAGTTTTCTGGAGATTTCTAAAGTACAGTTGCAACACTTCAGTGAGTCAGGAGAAAAAGCTCACACATGGTAACCGAGCCTTGATTCCAAAAGTTAAGGAAACAGATGCAAAAGCATCCATTTCAGTGAAATGTTAGGTGTGGTTGTGAAAGATGAAATTGAGAAGACTTCTGTAACTGGTGTCTTAAGGCAAAGCTCTCTCTAGGGTGCTCTGTTATACTAGAGAGAGGGCAGAAGAAGATAAAGTACACACAACTTTTTTTGGTAAGATTTTAGATTAAAGACAATTTAAAGTCTATCTAATTGCACAAACAGGCAAATGAAACAGTTAAAATGTTCTCCCAATACAGGAAAACAATTACTACACCTTCTACAAGTAAGTAGTCATGTATTAACCAAGATACAGTGCGCAGTTTTAAGACAAAGACACTACTGAAATTGCAAGGACGCTCCCTGTACTGCAAAAACTAACACTATTCTGCTAAGTGGAGAAACATAAGCCTCCAATTCTACATAGTTTTCAGTCATGCTTTTATAAAATTCAGGTGAGTTTCCTCCAAATCAACAAATCTACAGAATTATGACCATACTCTCTTCCTCTCCCTTTGCTGGCAAATATATCACAGTAAACATGATATATATAGTCTTACTGGGCAGTTCCTCCAGACTGACACCAGTTCTTCTCTATACTACATAAACCACTAATATTTTCAAGGTTACATTAATAATAATAATCATCACGAACTTGCAGAAACACTATTAAACCTATAACTTAAGATGCCTCTGAGCATCTAGTATGTATTCAACCTACCTAAAAATAACTCAGATGTAAAAAGCTCCCAGCAGTTCTTCTTTTCTTGATATCTAAAAGAAACTTATCTGGGAGTTTATTAGTCGTTAAATATGCTAGACAAACAGCATTAAAGAGGAAAAATCTATCCCTGAAATCTGTTATTCTGAGAACTGCAAGAATGACATACACAGGAGTGATACAAATAAAGAGAACTGAATAGCAGTTTATGCTAATCTTCACTGCAGCATGTGGCCATCTCATTTCCTCAGACACAGTGTGGCATCACTGCAGTCAATGAGTTACAGAAACTGCCAGTACAACTCTCCCCAAGTTCAAGTAAACGGTGAATGAAAAGAAGCTGTGTGAAACTTTGAAATGCTTACAATAATTATCAAATAAGCTACCAATTTTATTACTACACACCTTATGAAGTACTTAACAAGTTAAAACAAATTAAAGATTTTCATTATTATATGTGTGTGGTTTGCAAATGCCCATTTGTAAGACTCAAGCTTTTGCATTTTATTCTGTGGTTGACACTAATATTCTATACGTCCAAGTCACTGAGCACAACTCCTGGGGTTTTAAACACTACCTGTGGAGAACACCATCACCCAAATATGCAGCAGCATTATCAACTCAGATATATCCTATCCTATCTGTTACTAAAAGTATTTTCCAAAACCAACCTCTGCTTCAAGTTTAACAAGGGAAGAGGAGACAGAGCTAGATGCTTTAGTTCAGCAACTGCTTCCATGATGTATCAACTCTGAATAACAGAGCTCAGAGGCAGCATGATGTCCAGCTCTTTGTTCCAATGGGACTGGCCTCCTTCTGGTTAACACTGCAATCCATGCAAATATAACATTGCAGTGCAGTGATGCAACCATGATTAACCCTGTGAACTGAAATTCAATCAACCAGGGGGCTAGACTGCTAAAGCTCAATGGGGGAGCCTGCTGGCAGTGAACCAGGATGGGCTGGCATGGTGGTAAGATGCAGTTGTCCATAGGAAGCCCACACAGAGGTTCTGAGTACATTTGTTACATTTTTTCAATTACACATTTGAAAATCCAAGGCCATAATCCCCTTGCACCAGTGCCAGCAACCACCAGAAGTGAAATTAAAATAGCCACAAAACACGTAGTTACAGGCAGACTGAAACTACTAAGTATGCGTAAAAAAAAAACCAAACCCACAACACCACTTCATTTTCAGGAGACCCAGCACAGGAAGCCAAGTTAGATACTGGCAGGTTAAAAGGCTACAGTTTTCTGTTACAAAATCTGCCCTAAGCCTACCAAAAATTACAACCTGTTGCCACAGGAGGATTAAGAAGCAAACAAACCTAATAAGCACTAGGGACTGCAGCATAGAACTTGGCAGCACTGAGAAAAACTGAAAAATAGCATCTTCCACACAACGTAGCCTTGGTAGCCACCTGACTTGCCTGATGTATGTTCAAAACCAGTAAGTGCTCATGTCAGGAAAAACTGGGCATTCAGAATCCAGCTTGCTTTGAGCAGCTTCTTACTAATTTTAAAATTAATAAACTAAAAAAGTAACACCAAAAAATCCTTTTCTCTTACAAGTCACAGCCATTTGCAAGCAGAAGCACACCTGTAAAAATTCCAGGTGAGATACCTTCCCCCAAGCGTAAGCAGGTCGACAATTTTAAAACACAGTAATTCCAGCCCATAAACAGGCAGTTTTTGGTAAATGTGAATTGATGAGCACTGTGCACATGTCCCAACACCAAGGTACCGCAACATGACGCACATGTTTCCTGCTAGCAGCTGAGACCAAGCCTTTCCTTCACCTTCTTTCCAATTACTTAAACTGTAGAGACCTCTTCCTCTAACACGCTGTCTAGTGCCTATCTGCAAACTGCAGAGGAGCGCGGGTACCGCAGCTCTGCCTCTGCTGGAATACCGACCGATGTGGTAGTTGCTTCAGCGGCTCCTCTGCATGTGTGTGTAGAAGACACAGCCCATGTTTACTACCACAAATGCCCCTTCTCCCCAGCTCTCAGATGAGGTTCCTGGCTCACTGCAGAGCTCACCTCTGCTGAGGAAAACGTTTGGCCAGCCAAGGCGGGCTGGCGCGATCTGCCCAGGTGCACAGCGAGCAGCCACCGGCAGCACCGCCTCAGGAACTCCTCCGAGGCGGGCGGCATCCGCCGCAGCGCTGCTGTGCCGAGCAGGGAGCCGGCAGGAGGGCACCGGCCCTCTCCCCGCTCACATCCACCACAGAACCCAGGCTGGGGGTCGCCTCCCGGCCCCCCACTCCCGCTCCTGACGAGCCGATTTCGAGGACAGCACGGCCCCGTCCCCAAACGCCTCCCCGAGACGGCTCAGGCCTCACCGCCCGCCTCCCCACTCCTCGCCCCGGGCAGGTGCCCTCAGCGGCCGCCCTCCTCCGCCTCCTCCTCTTCGTGGAGCGGCTTCCCTTTTACCCGGAGATTTCCGGGGCTCTCCCAGCCCAGCTCCCGCCGCTCCTCTCT